>VZSR01003371.1:9548167-9706866 GCA_013398615.1 Brachypodius melanocephalos | reverse complement strand
CTCTCAGGGCAGCCAAAGGGATGCTCTGGGCTCCAACAAGAATTTAGTCTAGACTAAGAAAGAAAAAGAGTAGGGAAAGAAGAAAATAGATGCAAAGAAATAGCCTGCTACTTTTTTAAAAGCTAAAGTTTCAAAGGTTTCCTTAAACAGCTAGAAAATAAAGTACACAAAACCTCAAATGTATGAAGGTCTTCTTTTCTGAAATAGCTGGCAGAGAGATCATTGACAACTGAAAAATTTCCCACTTGAAGTAGCAGTCTCTGTAAAGTGCATTTACTTTGGGCCACAGCAGTATTATCTACCATCTTGGATCCAGGGATTGTAGGATATCAGGACATCCTCAAAAATTAAGCTAGCACAATGCAAACTCTCCCACATCCCACCATCCACCTTGGGTGGGTCAGATACTTAACACCCATAACCAACACACCAGAAAGCCAACTCCGCTCTTGGGCACACAGGACAGAGCATCATAGAACCACAATCTTCAGGGCTGGAAGAGACCTTTAAGATCATCAAGTCTAACCATCAACCCAGCACTACCATTGTAACCCCTAAACCACATCACAAGACACAGGCTCCTTGACCTACACGCAAACTGCCTGATCACCTCTCCAAGGCACAAAACCAACACAGGTTACGCACACAAGCTGGGTGGACAGATGAGGAAAATAGGAAAAAGGAGAGCACGAGGATGCATGAGATGGCAAGAGAAGGAGAGAGCATGCAAATGTTAAAAAGAGCATGAGGAAGGGTGAAAAAGAGTGCACCTGAGAAACTACATGCATGAAAGAAGAAAGCATGAGAAAGTACAAGGTAATGCTACAACAGAAAATAAGTAGTTTGAAAAGAAGGATCTATCTGCCCCTTTGCCCCTAGGATTATTTTTCATCTTGGCAAATCTTTAATTTTGCTTTTTAATCTCATTTATTATGGTTTTAAAGTTTGATGAGTTTGTGCTGAAAAGTGGCAAATGTTTGCTCCGTGTTAGATGTAGGGACAACACAAAACACAACAGGAAGCAGATTTTGGCCAAGGCAAACTTTGAACACAGATGCTGCTAACACTGGAAAACCTTCAGGGATCACTGAAACAAGGTGATCAATTCAAATGAAATCCAGAGATGGCTGTCCACTACACTTCAGGTAGTTAATTTGTTAACTGCCACCTTGCCTAGCTTCTTTGCTAACCCAGGCAAATACATCAAAGGCAAAACCCAAACAACCCCATCTTATCTTGTCATTCAAGAACAAGGTTTATCAGGATAAATATCATCTTTCTTTCAGTGTACAACCTCTTCCTGACATGAAATCCAAAACCACACAGTGGTTTAAGTGCTGAACAGGTTTTGAAAGGCTTCTAGAAACATGACCACTTCAGCTAGGGATGATAGTAAATAAAAGTTAAAAAACCTCTCAAAGAATGGAAGCAACCAATTTTTCTTACTTCAAATCCGGGTAAGCACTGTGCTAATCTTTCACTTTTCTTCATCTTTAACCTCAAACTTTTGGGTTTTAGAAACGCTACACATGCACATCTTGGTGGACTGCATCTAGCTTAGGTGACCATAAGACCAGTATGAGACTGCTGAGTTTCACAAGTCCATGCATCCCTATCCTCAGGGACCAAGGAAAACATCTTCCCATACAGACCATCTGAACATATGTTCAATGCTCACTCAAACAGAAAATTCATTTGAAACAGAACCTAAAAAAACCCCCAAACCCAAAGTCTTTAGCCCCTCTACGAGCGCTTATGACAACTCTGATTTACTCTTTCTAGCCTGGAGATTTAATAGAGTTGGGTTTTTCCTTCACTATTTTTATATGTGTTTATTTTAAGAGCCTAGAAATTTTTTTCAACAGCTTTTTAATCACATGCTAATTTCTAGCTGTATTTCTCAAATTAGAAAAATCAATGATTAGAGCACAGTCAATGTTGAAAAGAACTGCTTACAGGACAAATATGTAAAATAGATTATCTGAGTTCAGTGTTCTGTGCTAAAACAACACTTTATACTGAATACAAGTCACTGAGATTCAGTGTTTCATAAACTGACCCTCCCACATTTGTATTCCTCATTCAAAAGCTCAAAGCTCTTATTTCAGAGGTTCTGGCACCCATCTTCCACCTGCAGAGTACAAGGCCTCCAGGAAAAGAGGCCCAAGGGACTTGACCTTCTGCCCACTAAGGTAAACGCAAAGTTTCCCACCACTAAGGTAGTAAATAAGGTCAAGGAACATTTGTCAGATGTAGCATAGCTGAAAATTAGGACACATTTCTCAAAAATTTGGCTACAGTTTTCATGCACTTCAGTGTCTTCACGTTCAAGGTGACCCGCTTAGACCAGCAAGGTTGCAAAGGCAGAATGGCTAATTAACATTATTAATATTATCTTTGCTGAAGTCACCAGGTGCACCACTTTGTGCCTTCTTAATCTGAAACACACAGTGGACTGATAAAAAGCTTCCCACGATTCCTTTTAATTGCTATTTAGGGCCCCCCAGCAGTGGCAGGCACTGCACCCCTGCAGTCCCTGAGCATCCTCTCAGTGCTGAGAGCCTGCAGCCCTCCCTGAGCACCAACAGGCACTGCAGGGGCTGCTCCAGTCCTGCTTCCAGCACTGGGAATGGCCAAACAGGGGAACACTGAGCCCTCCGTCCTGTTCAGCCTCAACAAGACAAAAAAAAAAGGGCTAGAAAGCCTCTCACTCTTAGTAAGCCATTTGGTAACTCTGCTTGTATCTATTCTTACAAGCAAAGCTTAAAATTAAGGAAACACTGCAGATCAGTATCTATTTTAGCATAAAGATATGCACAGAAAACTTCTAAATTTCACATTCCCTCAAATCTTCTTCACAGCTTACATTGTGTAACACATGCTAGTCATTTACTCTTCTGAGATTTCAGGGGCGGGTGAAAAAAAAAAAAAAGGAAAAACAAAATTGCAGCCAGCTCTTTCTTTCTTTACTGACAGATGAGACCCTCATCTAAGCAAAGGACTCAGTAACAGGCTTGAAACACTCTGCTTGATAAACATGCGCATATTTAGAAAATGTGCCAGTCCATTCCTCTTACCAAGCCACGCTGAAGGACAAAAGAGAAAAAATTGCCAGGGGCACCACATCATGCATTTGCAATTTCCAGAGAGGGGTTCAGACTGGTACCCACAGAAGTAAGGCTGCTGAGCTGGGAGCTGCTGATCAGCTCCATGTTACTTCCCACCGAGGAGCTGCACAGCCTGGCTGCCAGCTCCAGACAGATTAGAAATGGTGCTGCCAAGTGTTAAAAATGCTAGGCAACCAGCTTTTATGGAGAGCACAGAGAGACCTTGAACCTCGTCCTTCATTTCGGAGCAAATATAAGCCAAATGTGGAAAGCGCACAAATTATTAATATACACTAATTTTAATTTTATTGTCAGACGTGATTATGCTTGTGCATAATAATTGCAATCATCTACAATAAGAAAACATCGAGTTTTGTTAAAAGCCTGTTCTAAAACTAGGACAAAAAAAAATCCCACCCAACTTTAAAGGAGAATAATTAATTTAAAATATATCAAAGACTAATGAAAAATCACCCAAAATTAAAAAAATAATTGTCAATAACCAGACTTAATATGAATGTTATTTCCATATATTACATACAAACGTCAACAGAATTTCAGTGCCAGCTGGTTCTGAACTTTACTTCCCTCCCCTCCCCTTTAACTGAGCAATTAAATTCCAGAAGCAAAGCTCTCAGTAATTCTGTCACAGCAGTTCTCATGTTCAGTACTGGCATTAAACTCCACAGCAACCCAAAGAAATCAGCAAAGAAATGTCAGCATTCCCATTTTACACAAAAGAAAAAAATGAAACAGATCCTCTGGAGTTTTTATCCAAGATCAGAGAACCGGTTTTGATTATACACATACTAAGGGACAGATAATCCATGCTGTGGCTTAGCAAAACATTTCTATTTAATAAAGCCCTTAATCACTTGTCTAGAGACTTAAATGTTCCTATATTCAGCTCAAATGAGTATGCATGTTGCTGAATGAATATACTGATGGAGTCCCAACAAACAAAGCCTCACAACAGCATGCACCCAGAGTAGAAAAGCCCAGTGAGCAGGCTTTTGGGTGAAGTGAGGGGCATATGATCTTAAAAATCACGAAGGTCTGGAGCTAGAAGCTGGACTAGAGCCAGAGTCTTTACGCACAGAGTGATGACAAGGGAGGCAGAGACACAACAGCCCTATCTGTGCTAGCAAATGAAGAGTTTCAGGATGTTCCTGGGTTTTGCAGTGCTGTGATTCACACTGTTAAACTGATAAAGAGAAGACCTTGAGAGGCTTTTGGCTGTAATAAATTGCTCTCCCCCAAACACCACCCTAGCATGGCTCAGAGGCTACAAGGCAGAGCACACACATGGCCATCATGGTGTGGAAGCTGCAGAATGTCACCCTCATGGGCATGGGCCTCTCTGTGCCAGCTGGTCCCAGGGCTCCCAAACATCCAGTTAGCCCAGTACTTAGTAAGTGCAGCTCATAGGAATCAGCACAGTAGCACAGCAACACACAGTAACATCCACACTCTGCTAGATTATACCATATTCAGGTTTCCTACTGCAACTGGCAGAGGCTGGGGTTTCCCAGCATACACTGGAGTCTGTAGAACAAGCACAAGGAAAACAAACTGTGTTTGCTTTTCTCAGTCGTAACCCAAGAGGGTGGATGGTAGTGTTTAAATCTTCTCATCAGAGATTCTGACTACAGCATCCAAACAAACCATTATTCAAACACCATGAACAACAGACAGCTTTAACTCACACATCACTAGACATCTCCTTTGTGATTCCCAGCAGTGGACCAGCAAGCTAAGGTCACACACAGGGCTTGCTGCCTGTCAGGGGAGCTCCATGCCAAGCCATGTAGATACTCATCTAACATTAGCATCTGTTTGCTTGGCAGGCTCCAAAGGCAATTCAGCTGACAACTCTGAATATGTCTCTGGGTCTGTCACAAGATCATATAACTCTGGGACTTCTGGGAATGCTTAATATTTCTTTGATGAAGATCATGCATATCATAATATATTAGCTCCATTCTAAGCATCCCTTGAATCAGTGTGACCTCTCAGAATTATTCAGGTTGTGTGGCTGGATAAGTGTATAAACTAAAGCCAAGTTCAAAGATAGTGCAAGTAGCTCTTGTTTGCATCAAGATCTCTTCAGTAAGTTTACATGATGATCCCAAGGAGATAAAAAACAGATTTTTCAGTGTTAATATGGGTTGCTGTTACTGATGGAACACCCAAATCTGCCCCCAAGCTTGTCTAAAGTGAACAGGATAACTGTATCAGCTTTACTATCACCCTACTGTTTTAAGGTTTGATATGCATGTGAAAATGATACTGAAAAAGCCTTACACAACTTTACATTGGTCTAAAAGCTCGTTTTGTAAGATTTAACTCATAAAAGGCCAAAGTCTTTACTTTTTTACCTCTCTATATATACATATACATACACACACATGCATATATCCAACTGAATAAATATGAAGAAAGATGGGAATGCTCACATGCTGAAAATTAAAAGCATGCTAAATCAACCTATTTTGTCAGGAAATAGATGAACTCTTGGCCCTGAAATATTGAATTCCAGACAGCTGCAGTGTGAAAACCAAATGTTAAATTTGCCCTCAAGTTTAAATGAATTGTATTTCTATAATTACTCATTAAAAAATTACTTAAAGAGCGGAAGACACTAAAAATCAATGCACCTTTCCCCAGTCTGTGTCTGATAAAGAAACTTTGAACACTGTTAACAGCCTCAGGAAATAAACATCCCTGTTTTGGGACATTCCCAATGGACATCAATTACATAACAGGACCAGAGCAGCAAATATTACAGATACCATGGACAATGTCTAAAACAGGAACATCTTGCTGGTCAGGCAGTTTCTGGGTTTTTTTGTTTTTTTTTTTTACTTCTGAATGTAGCAGCATACAGGGAACCCAGTCATTATGTAAAACAGCCCTAAAAGCTCTTTTCAGTCTAATAGTGCAGTATTGCAAGTGGGAAATCAGACCATTCCCACTGTGTTTACAGCTATGGAATAGAGATTTCAAAGCTTCAAACCTATGTTTTAACATTAAGCAAAATCAGTCCTTCTTCACCAAAAGGTTAAATGCAAAATGCAATTTTTTTTCATCCTATTGCTAAAAATGAAAAGTCAAAAACAAAATCATGTGGAAAAATAAACATCACTAATCAGATTTCTGTCTCTTTCTGTCTCCTGTACAAAGACAGACTCAGAGGAATTTCCTTAGGAGGATCCCCAAATCAGGGGGGCTTCAAAGCAAATGGTGGTGTCTCACAAAGCTGCAGGCACCTTCCCCAAGGCCATGCCTCCTGAAGCCATATTGCTTGAGAACTGCTAATTTGCAGCCCACACAGGTAACATTTACACACCTAAGCCCTTGACAGAAGTGCAAGGCTTCCAGACTCCCCTAATATCCTTGAAGCTGTGCCTTGCAATCATCGCTGGTTGTTAAAATGCAGTCCATAGTAATTATTGCTGTGCTCTCAAGGCAGAGCAGCCTTTGCTGCAATACACCAGTTCTGAGACATGAGGCCAACTGAAGCCTCAAGTCTATTTTAATCCCACTATAATTATAAATTATGTATATGTAGTCAAGATGCTTCTGAATTTTTGTTTGCATGAGGGTGTATTTATGCACTGCAGAGAAACATTGCAGAGGAATATCTGAGCTTGAACTGACTGAACTGGCACCAGAGCCACTGTAACAACAACACGATGCTGTGCCCAAGACATTGCTGCTGTCAGGACTCACTGCCCTGTTCAGAGCTAACAACAAAACAGACCTTTCCACCATCCTCCATTAAGCAATGTTGACACATCCATTAAATACAAAATGAAGAGAAAAAGGTGTTGACAGGTTTCTTCAAGGCAAAACAGAAGAGAAACACACTGGTTAGTTGTTCAAAGGACCGTGATAAGGGAAAAGTACTATTACCCAAGCCAGGACCACAGAGCAGATGCTGGAAATTTTGCCAAACACTGGTTGAGTGGAGAGAGACATTGTCTTACCCATGCCTGCACCAGCGTGCAGCTGCCATCACGCCTCATGCTGCAGAGAAGAGGACAGCTGCAGACCCTGGCACCATTTCCTAACCCTGGAAGAAGCTGGCTCTCTACAACGTTTTTATTTTACATTGCTATCCCTTAGTGATGCAATATTTACAAGTAACAAAATCTCCTCTTTTTATTTCAGTACATCACCGTGCTTTTGTAGGAATGTCACTTCCTATCAAATACCTCATTTTTTAAAATTTAATAACCTCCTGTGCACTTGCACAGTTAGCAACTAATCCTTTGGAGAAGGAGGTTTGCCTCTACACAAGCTCTGCACTGACTGGAGAGTCCACTGTAAAGCAGTACCATATTGAGTAGATTGTAGGGATTAAGTACATTTTCCACAAACAATAAGGAGGATTTCTGTAATCGGCCTTGCAGAGGGATCTAGATAGATTGGAGCATTGTGCTATGATGAATGGGATGGAATTTCTAAAGTCAAAATGTCAGATTTGGCACGAAGGACAGAGTACAAGCACAAATGAGGAGAGGAGCAGCTGGAGATCAGCCCTGCAGGAAGGGTCTGGGGGTGCTGGCCAACAGCATCTCAGTGTGAGCCTGCAGTGTGCCCCGAGGGCAAACCCCACCCTGGGTGCACCAAACACAGCCCAAGCAGCTGGTCAAAGCAGGTGACAGTGCTGCTGTGCTCAGCAGTGGAGAGCTGCTGCTGTGCAGTTCAAGAGGATGTTCAGGTCTCTGAATGCATCCAGAGGAGGGTAACAAAGCTGGTGAAGCGAATGCCCTGTGAGGAGTGACTGAGGACTCTGGATTTGTCTAGTTTGGAGAAAAGAAGGCTGAGGGGTGACCTTGTTGCTGTCTGCAGCTTTCTGAGAAGTGGAGAGAGAGAAGTGCTGGTCTCTTCTCCCTGGTATCCTGTGACTGGCCATATGGAAATGGATCAAAGCTGCATCTGGGCAGGCTCAAACTGGACAACAGGGAAAATTTCTTGACTGAGAGGGTGGGCAAATATCAGAACAGGCTTCCCAGAGAGGTGGTAGATGCCTCAAGCCTGTCAGTGTTTAAGAGGCCATGCCCTTAACAACACTGTCTAACTTTTGGTCAGCCTGAATCAGTCAGGCAGTTGGACTACATGGTCATTGCAGATCCCTTCCATCTTAAGGAGTGTACTCTAGTTTAATTATTTCACTGTGATCTGCTGTCATGGACTTTTTTTTTCACTCAAACACTAAAAAGAACCTAGACGTGAAGAAAGAGATATGTCAAATTATCATTCATAGATCAAAAACAAAGATGGAAGAAAGAAAATTATTTCCTCAGGATGCTGTCATTCAGACAGGATCAAGCCAACCTCCAAAATCTTAGTCTAATGCCTCAGAATATACAAACAATTATTGTCTGTTAGTTGTTCATGAGAGTGTTCTTGAACCTCCTCAATCTTCAGTCAAAGAACTTACACTATGAGAGTGAACTTCAATTGAAATCAACAGGAAATTGTTTAAATAATGCGTCACGCCAAATTGTGACTGTGTTTCCTGAATATTCAGAAATGGTGTTCACTGCATGCAAGGGAAAAATATAAATTTTACCTTAAAAAAATTCAGAGTCTTATTAAGAGAATTAGCTATTATTTCATTCTTCCATGCTTAGAATGGAGGCCTGAAGAAAGCAGCCAAGGCCTGAAAATTCTATATCTGTCTCTCTTCTTAAGTCCTACAAACTCCCAGAGTACTTAAGGCAAAAAATCCTTACAGAAAGACATGAGGAAATACAGGGACATTACTTGAGGCTAAATTGACACACCAGAGGAAAGTATTTACCAGAGTTTTAAAAGTGCAATCCAACACTCCCTAAAAGAATTGCAGAACCTGACCTATACCCCAGTACACTCACACAGGGGAGCTGAAACAGACAGCAAAGCTTCTTTTTCCAGTAATTTTGCATGTAATTTTGAGCTCCTTTCAATAAAAGAGACCCTTTTATCTGCTCACTTCCATCGCACTGCTGATTGTGTACCCTAGGAAACTGTCTGCAATAAACATCCAACTATCAAGCAGGCACTAAAATATTCCTTTTTCAGAAACTAGACAAATGACAATCATTATCATAAAGGCCCTATTATGAGAAAAGAAATTTATTGTTGCACTAATGTTTCTCCTGATGATATGAGATAAAGAATCTTTCAAAAGCTGTCATAGTACCTGGCCTGCTGGAGCTAAAAGCATACTGATAGCTTCAGAAAGTTAGAATCAAGCCATACAAAAATCTATATCTTTCTGATAAAGAAAAGCAGGATACTACGAAGCACACAGAAAAATTTTCAACTCTGGATTTTTTTTTTCTTAGTAACTGACAAAATTTACTAGCCAGCTGGTAAAATAATGAAGGAAAAAGGCCAGCAAAACTATACAAAGCTAAGAGAAACTGCCTTGTACTAATTAGAAACAATGTGCAGCCCGATGACTCTTTACAGACTTCAATTAGCATACTCTGCAGGAAGGAGCTTTCAAACATCTGTATGATGATTATTCTCCACTGGGATGTCATTTACAGTGCAAAGTATTAAAAACAGGGCCAAAAATCAATTATAATCTTTGTAAATGAGCATATTCTTTATCTAAGGGATTTGAACTTGTATGTGGAAATTTGCCTTAAAAGAAGTGACAGAATCTGATTTGACAATGAAAAACACTCAAATTAAACTTAAGGATCATTAAGATAACAATTTGTATATAAAGTGCTAGAACAAAATATTATCTTAAGTCAAGCCTAACAAAGCAATGACTACCCCCAAGCCAGATTCAAAGAGAGACTTTCATTATGAACACTTTTAGGTAAACATCCAGAAATACAGTCCATTGACCAAGATTACTTGGATGATTAAAGACATGTACACACTAGACAGGAAGACAAAAATACCCAAAATAGAGTAGAAAGCAACCAATACCCAGTGAAAATGCTATTTCAACTGGTCCCTATTTAATACATTAGAGTTGTGAATTAAGGATTTTAGCCTATAATCAAAGGAAGCCAAAATGACATGGAAATACCCATAAATTACCATACAACAACAACAAAAAAAAATTTAAATTTACCACAGTAAAATAAAAAAGAAAAAACTCACGAACAAATAAAAACTGTTGTTTCAATGGACTGAAGGTTTCTTTTCTTATTTACTGATTTTCAGACATGTCATTTATCGCAGAGAATATGCTTAGAAGGTATGTGAAAATAACACTGAGTTTCATTCAAGAGCAACGGCCAACTGCAGCAAATGGCCAGAAAATTTACCAGCCATTTTATCAGAGTTTTTAATCGTGGTAGAAAATCTGGCAGCGTTAACCTGACCTTGCAGATCACTGATGACCAAGCACCATGAGTATTTTGTATAGGAACTAAGATGAATATAAATATTCTCCTGGAGGCAAAACTTATATGTCTTTGTGGGGCAGATTAATGACCTACAAATATATGGCCATACTTCACAAATATGTCAAAGTATGAACTAATGGAGAGTGCAGACACTTGCTGAGTAATGCCAAAAGCACGCCATTCCTCTGCTCTAAAGATTGTCTCCTCATAACCAAGGAGGTACTAACCTAAGGTGTTGCATTTGACCTTTAAAGCCCTAAGCAACCCAAAAAACTAGCCAAGAGACCAGGCTTTCTGCTCTCTTTACCCCTCTTTCCTTTTTCCTTTTGCTTTCACAGCAATGATCAGAGAAAAGCTGTCAGTCCCCCTCCGCCATCGTGTCATTTGGTCAGACAGGACCTGGACCTATCAAACCCTCATTCAATCTTCACAGCTCATTTCTCCTGGTGGGTACCTGGGGAGAAACTAAAAGGATACTCTGGAAGAGCTGTTTTATAAAGCTACCTCTGTTTTGTAGTAGGTTACCTGGCAGATGAGCAATTTTAAAATGCTGGTGGGATTTTTATGGTTAAGGCAGTTCAGAACAGGATGAGACGCCAATCAGCTGTGTATAATCAAAGATAAGAGGATGGGGGATGCTGTCACGATGCCTGGACCTCTCCACTGACATGGAACATCATGGCTGTCACTGGTGTTCTGGGAAAAGGAACTGCACAACCTATTTAATATCATGTGCTCTGCAGAATTAAAATGAAGTCTGAATTTCACAAGAAAATTCAAGATAACTAGGTTAATGCAGGATGTCTGCAGCAGCATTTCAGCTGCACAGCAGTCTCAAGCTATTTTGAGCAGCAGCAACTACTTACTTAAGTAGAATCAGCAAGAGGCCACATTCCCTATTGTTTGGGAATAACAAAGCTGGAACACCTCTAACAGGCTACCTAGGGATTACTTCAGCTAAATGCAGCTTTGTTATCAAAAAAGAAAAGAATTTTTTTCAGCCTGACAGCACCATAAAAACTCTTGTTCATAGTGAATGACACATGAACAGAGACTGGTATTTATAATTTTCTGCTGGTTAAAGACTCATTCTTGCTCCCATTGAACTAAATGAGGCAAAACTGCCATTGATTTCAATCAGATTGTCAGTAGACCTTAAAGATACTAACCATCAGCACTTATTAATATGGAATTATCAGCAGAAAACATATTGACTAGTTGATCTAAATACTTTATCTTCATTCATCAAAACACTTAATCCAAATGAACAGAGACAGAAAACTGAACCCAGACCAAAGGTCAGGCTGAACTTACAAATTGCAATGAGTGCTGGTGCACACTACCAGAAGCAGCAGCATAATGTGTATTGTATCCAATCAAACCAGTGGACAGAATATTAAACTGGAAACACACAGCACACACACACCCACACACACCCACCTTGCTTTCCCAGCAGTTCAAATTCTGCCTCAATCACAAACATCCTCCACCTTTTCACATAAAATATGAAAAAAACATTTAAAAAATCATAAAACTGTCTCCTTATTTGCTGAAGCTTTTAATTATAAAAGCCAAAAATCAACTTTTGTCATGATAAATGCTACAATTCTCATAAAAAGCTCTTAAACTGGCCTGATATTATTTTAACTTCAGAGGAATAATTGATGTACTATAAAGGAGAGGAAGAGTGGTAAAAAAATCTGAATTTAATGATATGAATGGTATTCTGTATACACTTAATTGCATAGCAGTAGCACAACCACTTTCATTACTCTTTATAGCTTCAGATGCCCATTAGCACAATCCCCAAGGTTCCTTATGAATAATTAGATTAGAAAAGGGGGACTCTGATGAAATGCAATAGGATGCAATGCTTATGAAACAGCACATCTTGAATCCAGATGCTGACATGACAACATCATGAAGAGCTAATTTGCACATCCAAATTAATACCATCATGATGATAATATAAAAGAAAGATATGAATATGAAATGAGCTACAGAAAACAACGTCAAAAAGAATTGAGGTACTTATATTACAAAAATACATCTTTTTGACATTTTAACTCAGTTGGAAAGGTGTAAATACACGAAATGTCATATTTGTGAGCATGGAGATACTTAAACAGACTTACTAGAGTGTAATCCTTTATTTGGCAACACATGGGCAAGCTGTTTAATAAATAGTTATACCCATCAAACATGTGCAGCACTCACATAAACAGGTGAATAAACTTCATTACATTCTATAACACATCTGTTTCTATTTGATCCACTGAATGTTTTTGCATTGTTTGGTGCTTCTTAGGTATATACCATCACCTTAATCAGCAGTGATATATTTTTGAATCTCTGCATGGGGCCAAAAAGACAGAAACAAATTGGGTTTAAAAATATTTTAAAGAGAGTCAGATATTTCTGCAGCCGTCCTGAGTTGTATTTCTGTGTGTTTACACATCCAAAGGGTTAAGCAACATCTCCCTCAAATACACTTAACAGAAAATAATGGCATTTCTGTACAAAGGCAAATAAGTCCACTTCCACTTCTGTGTCTCTGCTTCATGTACAGATTAAAACACAAGTGCAGGGTACAAGAGAGCCATTTGCTACTCAGACACTGATGTCAAAGACAGCCCCTCGCTCCACATTTTACAGCTTGTATTGTACATGGATCCTGTTTGCCCTATGCATTCGAGAATGTGTTCTGGCAAAGCTAGCATTCAGCTTTTAAGAAAAGTTCACATCAAGATGATGGGATCTCTTTAGAGTGAAGAAACATTATCGTAAACTGAGAAGAAATTATACCATTACTGAAAAATATGGCAGAAACAAAGGGATAAAAGTAGATAGATGGGACATGGCAAGAGGCATAAAACTGGAGACATTATAAATATGATAAAACAACAATTTGGAACATAATGACTGGAAATTTTCTTATGATACAAGGGTAGGGAAAACCTCACTTGATTAAGAACACATATACAAAGCTAAAAATAACAGTGTTCTTCTCTAAGTATTTAGGAATCTACTACAAAGTATCAGTGAAACAAGGAGATCAATAGGATTCAAGTGATATACATACTCATGCACATATAAACAAAAAAATTATGACAATGACAATAACTGAAAAAAACTTTTGACAAAATTTTATTAACTGACAGGCAAATAAAAGAGAAAGGTATATCAAGAAAAATCAAAAACCCAAACCAAAACAGAAACCCAAAATAATTCCATACCTTCACAGTAATCATGTCAGCACCATGGAAAAGTAAACATTTTTCTGGACAAATGATACCCACTTATAACAGGATAGTAACAAGTGAAGAACAGCAAATCTTTCACTTTGTATTTGTGTAGTTATGAGGAAGAATGGATTCTTTTTGTACATAATATTACACCTACTACATGCACAACAAAAATTACAGGTACTTCGTTATTCATTCTCACAAAACACTTCCTTTTAAAAGAAGTGTGAAGTCCCAGTTTCTTCATTACCACATCCCTACAGTCTTTGCTTACTGAGATTGATCCAACACTGTTTAAATCACTAGGAGTTCCTTCCAGGGACTTCAAGGGAAACAGTATCAGGACCAAAATCTAGGAGTGGAATACATTAACAAAACCAAAAATCAAATAACCAGCAAGACAGAGAGGCAACATGCAGTGAGGAAACGTATGTCAGGCATAAATGAAAGCTTTTATTGGTGTACATAAAAGCATTTTTGTGAGCTCTTGCCACTGTAACCCTGATGCTTCCTGTATTTATCTGCCTCTTTTTGTTACCCCTTGCTGTGCACTGTGTAAGTTACAAAATTCTGATGGCATGTTCATTTTAATCACTTATAAGGCATCATACACTCCTGTGGCACTGAAGTGAATAAATAACATGAGGACTTTTATTTTGAGAACACACAACCAAGTGCTCTTAGTCACGATGTATGTTCTACTCATCAAAATAAAACCTCAAATCAATGCAGCCCTTCCTCTGGAAGGAAAAACACTAAAAGTGCATATATTTTAAAAGCTCCTATGCATCATCCTACAGCTGAAGTTGTCAACAGTCTCCAAATGCATGAATTCACAAAACATCATGCCTAAAGCCAGAGCTGGCACATTGGTTTGCTCCCTCACAGTGTGCCAGCCACAGTCAGTGCTTTGCAGCAGCACTGAGACCCATTTCTGGACTTACACGGTGCAAATGGATGACATTTTAGTTCCTTTTTCTCCTCATCTGCTTTCCTATAATTCTTCATGTTCTGCACAAAGGTGGGGAGTTCTGCCCCAAAACATGCTACTCCTGAACACCCTCAGATGATTTAGGGTGGCTTTGGCAGACACTGGTTTCTAAGTGTATCAGTCTAGGTCTGTTATCTAATTTATATGCTGCTAAGATCTAGTAAGGTCCATGTACAATTTCATACATGTTTTATTGCTAACTTTTCCTGTGGAATGGCCTTTCATAAAGTATTTCATACAGTATTAGATCTCATTTAATCAGGAGATACACAAAATATCAAAAACCTAAAGAACACAAATACTAACTCAGAATGTCATCTCAAAACAGAACACCAATTCCTGGCACGAGAAAATTTAGGCAGGCAGTTTCTATGAAATATTTTAATATTTGCTTTACTAGACATCAAAAAATTATAATAGTTAACAAAGGGTAAAATAGTTCTGGAACAGGCCCTAAGCATTTCAGACTGCAGTCAGAGAAGTGATGACAGATCACAACCACCCTGGCAGCTGCCATGGCTTGGCAGAGCTGGGACACCACACGGCATGGATGTAACATGAATGGTCTTAATATAGTAGTTCTAAACATAAATGTTTTAAAGATATTTAAACATATTAGTAGGACAACAAGAGGACAACAGAAGGTTGGGTTTACTATTACCTCTGCAATATCCCTGCTGTATTCTCTTCTCACATTAGTGTAACAAATTCGCAGAAGAAAATTTATGCAGTTTTTTTATTATAAAGAAATTATGTACAGATAAGATTTGCAATAAAGCTCATCATTCATCCCTCCTTGGTAGTCTCTTTATTACCCTCATTAATATTGCTTTTCTGTCTACAGACCTGAGTCTCCAAGCACTTCCCCAATTTCTCTCACCTGAATAGGACTGTGGGCCTTATCTCAAGGGTAATATTCAGTTATGTTCACACATTTCCAAGATTTTTATGTACTCATCCAGCCCCTGACTTTCAGAGATCATAACTGGAGCTTTTACTCTCCTTCTCTGGGAATCAACTAAATGCATAATTTGCCTGGACTTGTGATAACAGTTCAGTCTATTTAGGTACATTCACAGTGCTCAGTAGCATAAATTGTTATTAAAAGAAACCCTTGGGAACCTGTATGGTTAAACTTTCACTGAAGTCCCCATATCTTTACAGCCACCTAGATTTTATACTTGCCTAAACACCATGCACATTAAAGAGAGATGTGTATTAAAGACTGCATCTTTAGGTT
Source organism: Brachypodius melanocephalos (assembly GCA_013398615.1). Classification (NCBI taxonomy): domain Eukaryota; kingdom Metazoa; phylum Chordata; class Aves; order Passeriformes; family Pycnonotidae; genus Brachypodius; species Brachypodius melanocephalos. The sequence goes on along the minus strand of VZSR01003371.1, from coordinate 9,690,919 downwards.
GTCATAATATCCTGCTCTGAAATAAAAATGAATGAACTCTAATTTAAAAAGTACTCAGACAAAAAACAAACTACAAGCAGTGGGAAAAGAGAATATTGTTTCCTCCTGTTTAAAGCAAAAAACCCCAACAACAACAACAAAATCAAAGTAAGAAAAAGCATACAAGAAGAGCCATCTCACAAGTCTTTAGCTAGATCTGGGATCTGAGATATAATAAAAGTGCCAGTTGATGAATTACAAGCTTAATTACATCTGGGATAAGACATATTAGAACCCAAAGGAAAAATGATTTGCTGAGTGTCAGCATGCTCAGATGCCCACCAGCGAGCAGTCCCTCCTCTGTTCCAGGGTTTCAGTGAAGACAACATACATGTCAACCACAGCAGAAGAAACACCAACTAATGAAACTGTGTGTAAGCTGTAATTACACTGTCAGTGAATGGCACTTGGGGTATTGTGAACAGATTGTACATGTTACTTCACACAGGGCCTAATGAAGCGTTCCCTGTTCTACAAACTTCACCTCTTGATTTAATTAACCTTCATACCTACACATGCACTACCTACCAATCATAAATGTTGGAAACCCCTTAAATCAACTACGGTGCTTTTGAGCTACATTAGGAAAGTAACAGAGCTTTGGTTTGTGTTCAGTTTGGCAGCTCGAAAGGGAACAGCAAGGAAATTTTAAGGTTCTTAGAAAATAAAAACTCATATGGTGAATTTGGCCCTAAATCGCCACTCCTAAGCATAACATCTAATCCTTTAAATGAAATTGCAATGAAGCAGAATTGATTCATTCACAACAATAAAAAGCAACTAATATTTTACTAGAAGAAAAATAAACAAGAAAAATAATCTAGGACAGCCAACTTCATAGAAGACCTCTAGATACTAAAATGTATTCTGTTTTGCAGAACCAATTAGATGGCTAACTCACATCTTAGGTTTGTAGGCATGACTTTGCCCAACATAAATATATAAATATATAAAACTACATCATCTTCACTGACCCTGAAAAATGGAAAGAGCACTCATAATTTTTGTCCCAAATACACAAAGCATCTCACAGGCCCCAGCAGTTAATCTTTTACAAGTTTAGGACAGAGCAGGCTGCCTACGGCCATCCTCCAGGTCTCCCATTAGCCTTCACCTTCATGTTTGCCAGATCAAAATGTTCCTCCTGGATTAATTCCAGCTCAGACTTGAGCACTCAAGGACAGATCTCTACAAACGCAAAGGGAAGCTCTGTCTGTTCCCCCGGCAGGAACAAACCCAAGGAAAGAAAACAGCAAACCCTCACTTTCTCTTCTAACAAAGGACAGCATTTTCTGCTGCCCTGTATTTTGAAAGAACAAAGAGAAAGAATTGCACCTCAGAGAGGCACCTCAATGACACAGGAGCTACCAGGGCTGCTCCTGGCAGGCAGGGCTCAGCTGAGTTTCCTTCATGAAGACTTGGTAGCTTTGTAATCAACAAAGCAAAACTGACACACTTTCTCTGCTTCCCTTCCCCCAGGATTAAAGTTTGCATAAGATACTTAATATTTTACTTCATTAAAAAATCAAGCTGAAATTACTTAATGCACAAATTAGAAAAACACGCAGAACTGATTTAGAAAATACAGGCTGCATTGGAGAAATATTAGTAAATTCTACGCAACAACAAAGAACAAGTGAAAGCTGCAGAAATCATTTATGTGACTCTCCAAAGTCATTTTAATAGCACCACTCATAAAAAATTAATCTGTGAAAGTTAGCAAGCATGAAACAGAGGAGGAGAACCAGTGGGCTGGATAGAAGTTGGCTGAAGGATAAAGGAGAAAGTTTGCCAGGCACAGAAAATGACAACTCTCCTTGTATTTTAAAATTGAATGGATCTGCTGTTTTTATATCCAGCTCTAAAGACCTACATTAAGCAAAAAGACCTCCCTAAAAGCATATGAAGCAACAGGATTGCTGCTTTAAAAAGATGAAAACCCAAACCACATAGAATAAAGCAGAAAAAACCTCAACAAAATGCAACATTTATGGTTACATTTGTCACTCCAGAGTAGAGATTTCAAGGAGGGAGCAGAAACCTGTGTAATAGAGGCCATAAAGCAGGGGTTTAAATTAACTGAGGATTCAGTCAACCTTGACAAGTTAAAGAGAAGGTACCAGGTCTGTCCTTTTCCTTCACTGGAGCTATGGCATAAAGGATAATAACTGTATTTATGATATATCCCTCCAAGGCAGCATGTGAGATCACTCAAGAAAGCTAAAATATACCATAATACATGAAAATATTTGATATATTTTAAACCTATACTTACTACTTTTCGCTTCAGTAGAAAATTTGCAGCTCATGTAAAGCTGTATCATGTTTTGCCTGATACCATTTTATTGAATAACTAAATAAACAAGTATGTTGCTCAATAATGTAACAAGAGGAGTAGCTAGACACACTTGCTTACCTCCCTACACTGCAGCTACTTACTCAAAGGCCATCCTTCACCTTTGCTATTCTCTCCCTGACTCAGCTCTTGGGCCCTGGCAGCATGGTAGTAATTTGAACTTCAAGATACCAAGATGGAAAAATATTGTAATGTCACAAAGTGCCACAGTCCAGTGAGGCCAGGGACACAGAGCATGACAAATGACTGCAAGTGGTGTGAAATGGTTGGGGGAGCATTTGACACAGGATAGACTTAGAGCTGCTGTGGTGGAAGCACAGATCCTGTTGGCAGATTGTCCATCACTACCAGGCTGGGCTCTCACTTGACAGCAGAGATGCTCAAAGTCCCAAGCGAGCTTTGCCTCTCACCTGGTAGAAAGCTAAATTAGAACCAACACCTTCAAACTCCTCTGGTTTAAGCCTGAAACTAAAGGCTCTCAGTTTCCAATGTGCCTCATCACAGGCACAGTGTGCACTTGACTCCTGCCATTTTCTTCCCCTCTTCTACAGCATTCCCAAACAAGGTGGACTCTCACGAGTCATCTCCACAGAGAGCTCAGGACAGGTTCAGGAATTCACTAAGAATCTGAACACATCTATAGCTCAGGGTGCTCCACAGATTCACTCAGAGTCTGAGTCTACATCAACCAGAACTAAGTCAGAACTGTGTGACTTTAAGCCAAGGTACTTTTGACTTGCATACTGAAACACTCTTGTGACCCTGTGCTTCAAATCAGAAGCTGCATCACATGCTTTTAGAAACCTCCATGTGCCATGTGGTACAGACATTCCCATTTTTCTCTTGAGGTTTCAACAGCTAGCACCCATTAACTGTGAACACACCAAAGAGGACTAAAAATTATACATTATTGAGGATTTAGCAACACTGGAAGCCACAGGTCAGCAGATCAATCTTTTGGGGATATCTCCTTGGAGATTTTTATCCTCCTTGCACAATTGACTCACAAACTCCTCTCACAATACCTCATGTGAAAGTCACTGCTCTTCATATGAGAAGGCAAGGCTGCTGCTGCTACTGCACACACAGAGACTCTTCAGATGTTCACAACTCACAGGGCAGTATGAGCAGCCTGGCTGCTGTGGGAAGTTGCCACAGAATCATTCACTGCTGTAGTCTACACTAACAAAACTATGGATAGTCCTGGAAGACCTAAAAAAATCAAGAAAATGGTCAAAACAAGGTGAAAAGCATTTTCGTCCAAACTGCTATTTCCAGCATTGAAAAAGTGGCTATAGCTTTTATAAACATCAACATGGAGTTTCCTTACAGTGCTCCCTTTCCCATCTGGCATGGTGAAATAGTAACATATAGGGTATAATCCTGGATTTCTATGAATTTTGAATGAAAAGGTAGAGAACTAAGCTCATGGCAATTTTAACACCCTCAGATTCTGGTAACTGCAAGGAGCTGTCCAGGACAGACCATTGGGTTTGTTAACGTAAAAGTAGGGTAAGTTTAAACCAAGGACAGTGGCCTTACTTTTGACAAAACAAAACTCTAGATGAACAACATGCCAGAATTCATGTAGCACAAAAAAGAGCACATGCTTCTGGGTTTATAATCAGACTGCTTTTCAAAGTCCAAAGCTGTGAACTAATTCATTGCCTCAGTTCACTTGTACTTGCAAAACTTGTACTATGGCAAAAGTTAAAGCCAATACAGCTGATACCTGGCTTCCCAGGAAGGGCTTTTCACAGACCTAAGTAAAAAGCCATTTTGCACTCTAACCAATACTATTATAGATCTTACCCAGTAATCAAACCTAGATTCCCCTTGCTGTTGTTGGCAACAATCAGCTGTAATAGAAACAACAGGTGTTTTGTTTTTTATGGGACTCCGAAAAATTAGGGGTCAGTGAATGAAAGGAGTCCTCTATTTCTTGTATGCCACAAAAAGAAATAAACCTTGATCTGCAAAATCCAAAGCTGTATTATTTGCACTGCTTCAGATTGCAGTTAATGGCAGGCATTTTACTCTGGTCTCTCTGGTCTTCAATTTCAGAATACAGTGCAGAGCAGAATAAAGCCACAGACTTGGAAAAGCTATTTATAGTGCACATGTCCCAAGGGGATATAGCTAATAACAAATTCATTGCACATCACACATTTGAATGCAATATGAAAACTTTCCAGTTTCTTATCAGCACAGGAGAAAAGACCCTACTGTGGCTTCCTTTAAAATAATTAAGGATTCTTTACCAAAACATTTTAATCAAACTACATCTCCACAGCAGTCTTTTCTTTCCCTGCCTTATAGCTATTTTATTAGGAGGCCCATACCTATTAGGTTTTTATAAAAGTGCTGATAAAAGTTTTGATAAAATTATGCTCATCTTCCTAGATAACAAATTTATCAAATAGTTTTCCACAAGCTGGATTGAAATCCAATATATTATTGGTCATATCAGTAGGAAACAAATGGAAAAATCTGCTGAAGAATTCAATGAGCTATGTAACTGTAATACCTGCATATGATGAGGTTTTGGATTGCACTAGTTTTTTGCTGTAGAGAAAACAAATCAGCTAAGTATTCCATGGACCAGATTGCTGAATATTTTATTACAAATGATTAAGAATTAAACAACACACAGGGAAGATAAGGATTTGTAGTACTTGAGAGACATCAATAAGCACACTGAGCTTCTGTTCTGCTGCAAGTGCAGCAGAAACAAAGCAGCAAGCTGACACAATGCTCAGTGTAACAATGACAGCATTCTTGTTTCTCCACACCCACAATTTTTGTTTTCTTTTGCTTTTCTTCCACAAACTGACACCAGGTGTTAGAACAGCTTGACTCAAGGAGAATATCCCAAGAACAGTGTGGTTTCAGCCAGTTCTGGTGCCAAGAAGGTATCAGAAATAAGCCAGCAGGGGAGGCTGCGAGGAGCCCCAGCTGGTGCTCCACAGGAGCTACTATTGCCATGGGACTCTGAGAACTCTAAGAGAAGAGTAAGGGTCCTTGGAAACAAAAAGGAATTTAAAAAGTCCAAAAACCCTCCACGAATACCACAGACTATCCTATGGCTCAGACTTAGCAATGACCCACTATTTAACCTGGGCCTTCTGTTACTTCTTAATTAAAAGGCAAGTTCTTGTTAACAGGTTTTATGCTTAAATTAGAATTAATTGATATATAGAACAAAGTGAACGGACTCCACCAATTTGTAATTTGGTGCCCCTAGGGCACCCAGTTTTTACTGAGTAGGATGACAACATCCCAATTTTACCACAGCAGAAGCAGGATGGAAATTTTTTGTAACACAGTAAACACAGAGTGTAACTAGATATTGTGAGCTTACACAGCCTTTTACTGATGTTGTAGGATCAGTGAAAATGCTGGCAGACACCACTGAGGAATATATGCATAGACATCCTAATGATTTAAACATAACTGGCTTTCTGTTCAGCAGTCTTAACAGAAACAAAAGTAGCTACCTTGCACACGTAATTCTTGTTTGCAAATTTATCAGGCATGAAGGTCAACGGGTAAAACTCAACTAAACATGTTCTAAATCTCTAATTAAATTTAACAGAAAGGATGCAGCTCTCCTTCAACAATCCTTTTAGGGTTTGGGGGTTTTCCCTTTCAGCAGAATATTCTGACTGCATTAGAAAGTACAGCTCAGTGAGCCCTGAACACTCATTTCCAGAATCAGACCTTTTATAGAAAGCATACACTACTTCATCTCTGTGCATTGATTTTATTAGGAAATTGAGAGAAGCTGACCTGAGGGTTTTTTTCAATTTTAGATTGAGAAAAGGCTTCTGGGGTTTTTTGTTGGTTTTTTTTTTGTTCTGTTTTCACCTCTGTTGTTTGTTCATTTGACTATGTTTACTTTATTAGATGTTTATTGATCATATGCTTTAGTCTGATTCTCTGTAATATTCAGAAAAGAAATATGTCCTCATTGCAATTGAGCAACAATATATTAACTAGGATTATTAAAGCAAGCAAGGTAAATTATACTGGCAAATATCTGACAAAAAGAGTTGCAAACTATAGTTATAAGATGGCTTAAAGATATCTGCTATGCAAAATAGCATCAGCTGCTCAGTTTTAGTCTGAGCATGTCCAGACTACCTGCAACACAAAAAATGCAAAGACTATACACAACTTCTGAAGGCAGAAATCAGCTTAGTTGCTTACATTTCTAAATATATTAAGGGTATATCAGCTATTGAAAGCAACTGTCACTTTTAAAATTTTGCTCATACAGTATTTAATACTTTGAAGACCACAAGTGCTATTTATTCATCCTATTAATTCTTGAATTTTGACTTCTCCCATCAAGTAAATGGCAGATAACTTCTTTATATGCTAATATTTAAACTAACTTTTATTAGCTGCTGCCCAATGTAAGCTTTCTAATGGCTTCATTACATTAATGGGTAAAGAAATACAATGTTAGCAGAAAACTCTAAAACAAAATATAATAATATAATTTAATATAAATAATACTATTTTGGATATAAGGGGTTTTTGTGTTTTCTTCAAAGGTCAGAATTATCTACTTTCCCCAGGAAATTCCAAGTATTTCACTTTTAAAACAAAGGAGCAGTGCAAAGCATGTAAATTGCCAGAAATGTAAATTCATTAGTTATCAAATCTGTACATTTCAATGGCAAAAACGATAGCACTGCAGATGAAAGACATGTGACAGCACATTGGGTTTTTGGAATCTTTAAATGTATAGTATAACACTGAGTCAGCACCTTCTCTGCAACACAGGGAAGTGAAAATGTCTTTTTGAAAGAGCAAGAAGAGAGGGCTAAGCAGTGATCCCCTCCTGAGGTGCACTGATAAGCACAGCCCTGCAAGGGAACATGGTCACCAATCAGGCTGTCTCCTGGTGATGCAGCAATACAGGATGCTGATGTGCCAGTTCATCATCACCTTGCCAGGAGCAGCTCGAGCAGCTAAAGAACCAGCCCCTGAGCTGCCGTCCGTGGTTGTTCTGCTTCCAGGTGGGCATGCAGGGAGAGAAAACTAACCACTACAGAAGCAAACACCATGAAACACTGTATTATATTCACTGCTTGTACAGAGCAAGGTGGAGTAACAGCAACAAAAAGTTTCTCTCCTTTACATTTTAAGGTCTGTCTCAGTGTGTGCTTATTACATCAGTACAGCCAATCCTCTCCCAAACCAACCTAGACATTTCTTCCAACAAACACCTGAAATCTGCATCCCCTCCTACTTGCTTCCCACTATATTTATCACCACTGAAGGACTGGAGCTAAAAACATGATGTGTATATCATCACAATTTAACTCCAGCTGGAGCATCTTGAGTTTCATTTTAAAAACTTAATTATATACGAAGACCTTTCAAATAAAGGGAAATCTTACGGATCAAGCTCTGAAAAACAATCACAGAAGAAACTTGCCATTGATACTTTTCAACATACCTTTCTATAATTAATTCATTTAGTGACTACTAAACTAACGTAAAATCAGTCTGTGATTATGCAGCCAAATGCAAAAGCAGATGACAAAAAACATGAGCGAATTTCCAACTTTTCATTTCTTAACTTCATTAAACATGTTTTTCATTTAACAGTAGCAATGTCCCTGGGTCTCAGGTATTTCTAAATTCTGCAACTAGTGACAAGTAAAATTCTCACTTATTAGCTGGATTTTAAAATCATCTTCAGCATCTCACCACTGTTGCAGAACTATCTATGCCAACAGAAATTCTCCATGCTCTAATCTTGGTACAATGCGTCATTAAGGAGAACCTAAGTCATCCTCTTTTCTCTCATTTATCAGGGCCTGTCCACATCTGACACATCCAGACCAGGCATTGAACTCCAGAGCCTCATGCCAAAGCACACAGTTAGCTTTCGGCTTCTTGCCAGCTCCCAGATATTTCCAACGTAGTGCCCACTTTTTCTCTAAAGAAGGACCCTTTCTCAAGCCCTTTTCTGTTCTGAAATTATTTTATTTTATTAGTCAGAAATTTCCTAAGCATTGAAAGTAAAGATAGAAGCACAATATTTTGTAACTTAAACCCACTGTAAAATACCATCAGAATTTCCTAGAACTAAGAAAATTAATTGACCTCACTCACATTTTAATGGAAGGTGTCCCTGCCCACGACAAGAGGGTTGGAACTAGATGATCTTTAGAGTCCCTTCCAACCCAAACCTTTCTGTGATTCTCTGATTCAAATGACATGCCCAGGTGTTGAATAGATAGATATAAAATAAAGACTTATCTAGCAGTGGACAGAATAAGGAAGCATTTAACACTGACCACCACAGCCATCTGCAAGTCAACATTGACTGCATCACAACTCAGCAAAAAAAAGATCTAGTCATCTTCCCGTCCACTAATGATACACAGAAAAAAATTATCAATTATCTGGGTGCCAAAGCATGACCTGTTGCTGTCAGTTGAAAAGATAGGCATATTCTTCAGTTATTCTATTCAGTTATACTTCAGTATTGTACAAATTAAACAGGAAACCTACCAAAACCTTTCATTAACCTCCCAGCAAGTATGTCTTTTGAAACAATTACAATCAAAAGAAAAATTACCTATAGACCAATTTTCCAAGGCAGAACACCAGAGGCACCCATTCTTTGAATCTAATATTCTTTTGCCAGACAACAGAACACAGACATTATACACCAAATTCCAATCCATATGTAACTCACAAATTGAGTGTGAGTGACCTTTCATTGTGGTCAGCTGATGGTTCAGTCTGTGGTTGGGACAGGACCTCCCTCAGCAAGACATGGACAATCACAGGGGCCAAATGCACCAATCTGACCAAGTGTTCACTGAAGAGCCCAGGCTCCCTCTCAAGTGCTTAGTGCACTTAGGAGGAAGCCACTGGAAGGATTTGTTCTCTGGGCACACCACCAAGATAAGGATAAAAGTCAGCATTTGAAGGTGGAGGCAGTGAACAGCTGCAGCCCAACAAGGAGCACAAAAGAACCATGAAGATACACACAGAAAGCATCCCCCTTTTCTTTGGGCAAAAGAAAAGACAGCTTTGAATTCTTCCAACTCAATATCTAAACAATATAAAAATTCAAATTGTAATAGTCTGTGCAACTGGATTAATATTCAACCAATGTCATGCTCAGATAAGACATTTAAAACCCTCCCTTAATCAGTCTTAATTTTTAGGCGTTATGGACAATCCAAATAGAGAGATATACTCTACTGGATATCGATGTCGCTATAGGACACGAAATGAACGACACACACTTGAGTCGAGTTCAGAGGGCAAAAAGGGGCAGTTTATTTTTCTGCTTGTGGTTATATAGTTTTCTGGCAAGGACCACGGATTGGAGGATGAGGTTGTCACCTCTCCAATCACACTGGTCAAACTAGAAGTCCACCATTTGTCTCCTCCTTGGAAAAGGACATAAGCAAGAAGAGAGCGGTTACAAAAATATACATTGTTTATGTGAAAGTCTCTGAAAAACTCCACTAAAAATGCAAAAACATCAGAAGGCTGTAATGATCAGGGCAACGTATCAAAGCCTTAAAATATTAACTAACAGTACCACTCCAAAAAATCTTTAAATTGGTAACATTCTACATTATGAAAATTATGTCCCTGTAGTGCAGGAAAGACACAGGTAGGAGATAGAATATTTTCCCATCTAAAACAAAAAAGCAAAGAGAAGTTCTGACCTCAGAAACCAGCCAGTTGGCACTGAGATTTCTTGCTCATTCCAACAGCTAGCTGAGATACCATGGCAGATATAGAAACCTAATTATTAACTATCATTTAGAATAGTACTTACTGATCTATTTTTTCTTTTGGATAATACAGAGGTTATATTATACTCAAAATTTAAGCTTCATTAGAAGATAGTCTGTTTTCATTTTACAATTGTTGAGGATACAAACTAAAATTATACTATGTGTCAAAAAGGACGTTTTGATTTACGTTTGCACTTTTCCATGGGTAGTAAAACCAAATAAAATTGTGTTACCAACAATCCCATTGTTTTGCCACTGAAGGCAAGTTTGTGAATCTCAGGAGAGGCTACGTTTCCCACCAAGCTGCAGACTCGTAAGGAGCTGTCAACATCAAATGCCAGAGCCAGGCCAGAAGTCTCTTTAAATTAATTTTTTTAAGAGCACTGGTGAAAAGACAGTCCACAAGAGTGGTGACAAATTGTAGTGTCACAACTACCCAAAAAGCAACAGAATCAAGAGTCAAATGACATCAAAAACGGTTAGTATACATGACTGTACCTTGGTCTATCATTTGGAAGATATAATCTATCAGTGCAAGCAGTGCAGCTTGTCTACTATATTTAGGGCTAAACCCAGATGGATTCAGTCAAGGAAATCTGAGGATTCTAGATGCCACCAGAGTCGCCTTGCGCACAAGCTTCCTTATAGCTTTCCCTAAAAAACAAAGAAATTCAAGACAAAAATGGTGAAAACTTTCCTCATCTAATGATAATTTTTCAAGCAGGAACAAAACTGCTGACCCTGTAAGCAAGCAAGCACGCACCTTGTTCTCCCAATCACTTTCAATGATAGAAAAAATCTTCCTCAGTGGACATCCCAGATTTACAAAAGTGAGCCACAAACTGTGGCCCCAATCTTTCTAGCTCCTATATTCACCTACATCAGTGCAATTAGCCGAGACTCAAGAGAGTTTCCTCTCTCATTCTCATAATCTCAAAGAGATAGAAACTAGCTTTAGAATTACCAGCCCTGATCTAAGTCACTGAAATAATTAAGTACCTTGAAAATTCCTTTATGTGAAACTCACTGTGTAGCTGTTGAAAGGATTCAACTCAGATTAATCAATTTACCCTCCACCAGCAGTTCAATAGGATGCCTGTTGAAGCAGTTTCAAGAAGCATTAGCTGCTTCAGCCAATAAAATTTAAAATGGAGCCCACAAAATCACTCTACAGGATCTAGAGAACAGGTGCTCTTTCCCTTTTAAAGGCAGGATCTTCCTAATGAGAATAAAAAAAGTGGTAAGGAAAAAAATCACACAAGCATATAAATAAAATGCTCTGTTTCATAGAAATAAACTGTATGTCCATCATCTGAATATAAGGAGAGGAAATTAAGGAACTGAATTTTATATTAATATTGGTATTCAACCCAAAGCAGTCTGAAGTAGCAGTTTCATTCCAGGTCTGTGTAACATCAAAGAGAAAAACTCTGGACCCATGAAGAAATATCTCCTCCATTTTAATTTGCATTTTTCATTTTTCAAAAGCCTTTCTTTTCTAAGAGTTACATCAGAAAGAAAATACATGCAAGCACTGAGCAGGAAAAATAATATTTATTATACATTCCAGGTTGATTTCTATGGTTATTTACACATGCTTATATTCAAATTTTCAGATCTTTGAAATTCAGGAAGATGAAGTGCTGTATCAAAGCAGTTCTTTTTATCAAGGCATTACGTGAATCTGGTCCAGATAGCAGCAATCCATTCAAGTTACTTACTCAGGTGTGTATTTGCATGCACCACGCTCTCATGAGAGAGTTTTCTTTCTACTTACATTTGCACTTTTAAAAGCAGTACTTTTAATAAATAGTGAATCTGAATCAAGCCCACAGTATTCCTTTGGTGGAAATGAGGCAAGTTCTCTGGGTAGGTAGATATCACATCTCTAATACACAATTTCCAAAGTCAGTGGAGGTGCAATGCTTACACCAGCAAGGGATTGGTGTCCATCACCACTTGCAGATTCAGTTTGAGCAGTGCAGAACTATCAGCCTGTGTCTGCAACAGGTGAATTGTCAGCAAAGCAACATGGAGCAAGCCATGGCTCGGAAGAACCCATGGGAGCACAGAATACTCTTTATGTAATCAAATTTAAGGACACTTCTCATCTCCCACATCACGTTTCCCTTAAAAAGGCAGAGCTCTACTAAATGAAATCCCACTCCTTATGACTTGCCTCACAAGCTGGGTGGCTAGTGGACATGAGGAATTATTGGCCAAGGGCAATTTCTAAGTGAAGTTGTATAGGAATATACATGTACTTTCAGGATGAGCCAAAACCCAACCAAAATTAATATCTTGCATAAATGTTCTTGAAAAAGTAATGCAAGGGACGCTGCAGAAATTGCTTTCAAGAGCTTGAATATTCTTGTCTGCTTTCTGGCTTAAGAAATTTTAGATGGTCAACACTTTTTGAATTATATAATTGATTTTTCTTGAATCAACACCAAATTAAGTTATTTCTAGATCATCTACGACACCACTGGAAGAACTAATATAAGTATTTATTTACAGCAAACAATTTTACAAGAACTCTGCCAAGTCATATTTCTATTATTTCTCTGGAAGCCATTTGTTGAGGTTTTCCATATTTACATTTCAAACCATCATCCCTTAATAAAGCCACTATATCCCTGATACCAGGGAAATAATTGTCACTTAAATACTGACAGTGTGCTTATGAACATTTTGATTCATAATCACCTTCAGGATGTCTTCCATGGTGTTTTGATACCCAGAATGGTTACAAACTAGCCTTGCTTTTCATGAGTACCCTCCATGCCTTTTAAATGCATGCCACCAAAAGGCTATGTCCAAGAAAAAACAAACTCTCATTCTTTGCTCTCCCTCCTGTAACTACAAATTTATTTATAGCCAAAAAAATCAATATAAAATGCCCCATGTTTATTAGAATGCAGAAGTATCTGCCATACTTTAATGCTATAATGCCATAATGACTGCTGCTCATTTGTATACATCTTGCAACTTAGTATATAGTTCTTTAAAGTAAGTTAAAAACTAATAATAAACAATAAAAGCTCACATAGTTTTTCACAGAGAGAAAAACTCAACTGAAAATATCAGAAGATAAAATATCAGTGCACTCTGTCACTAAAATCCCATTTGTAAAAAGAGGGCATGCTTAAAAACCATCCCCTGGATGTGTGGTTTTTATGTATTCATGCATCCAATGGCAACAAACAAATGTGAAACACCACATGTGTTAAATTTGACCAGCCAAACCTGTAAACTCAAAATATATTTGCTGATCCACCCAGACCTTTCTAGGGTTTTCACTTCACTCAAAACACTAGGAGATTTTCCCATGAATATTTTTAAAGCATAGATTTGACATTAAAAAAAATTAATAATGGACCTAAAAAGACTTTAGCCTCTTTAGCTACACAGTCAATTGGAACAATCCATGTTCTACTTATTAGGATAAAGGAATCCCAGTGCAATAAATTAATATTTGCTCTGTATTATAAGCAAAGAAGAGTTTTACTCTTCCTTTTAGTTTGCTGTGATCCAACTGGTTTAAGCTCTACTAGTTTTCAGTTTGTTTTGGTTTTACTTTGGGGTTCTTTAGTACTATATGGGAGTTGGATTTTTCTTTGATGGTTGAGCTGCTGCAAATCTTCATCTTGATGTCTTCAAAGTCATGTACCACATGCTTACAAGCCTGTGTTTCTTGAACGTGATTATGGCTTTACCATTCTGCTTTACCATTCTGGTGGCTGCACGATGAGGTTTACCTGGGTGTCCAGGTACAGTGAGGAACAAAACACTGAAATTGAGTGATCACAGATATTCACCAGCTCATGGTCTCCACCAGCATCATTTAAAGCCTATCCAAGATTCAATTTCATCACTTAGCTATTATTCTTCATCAAATCCCTGATAACTAGGATGTGATTTTGTTCACAGTGACAGCAGAGATATCATTATTCACTGCCAACATTTCACTCCACAGAGGGACATTATTAGCTGCATACAGAAATGAAGGGGTAGCACGTAAGGCTCTGGGAGAGCAAACAAAAGCTCTCATGACACTTCTGGGAGGAAAAGGCAAAGGCTTCTTCAGGATATCCTGCTATCCGCAGGCAAAGGACTATGCCCCTCTATTGTGCAGAGCACACACGAAAAAAACCATTCTTAGACGAAATGTGGACATGATTTTCTAAGAGATTTTTGCCTGCTAGGCAATTGCTGATTTTCCCCAAGGGAAAAGCTGTCAACAACTGCCTAGCAGGCAAAACTCTCTTAGAAAATCATGTCCACAAAGAAATCCCTTCTCTGTCTAGTTATTTCCATGTTCAAATACATGTTCCCACAAACTCATCAGGTGTACTGTCTACATCTTGATGGACTTTTAGCATGTAGCATCATCTTTTGAAAACATCCTTTCTAAACTGAAATCTGAAAGTTTCATCTTTGATATAGGCATGAGTTCAGCAGCAAGTTTCTTTGTATAAAACAAGCTGTCTTTTATTTGTCCTGCTGATACAACAGCAGCCTGGGTGGGTACAACTACCCTACCTTCAAGCCAAGAAGCTTAAAACTTTCAGAAGACCAGCAAAAGTCCACCTTCCTTTTTTGAGCAGTTTGATTATCAGAATATCTCTGTCTCTAGCTTGTCTTTCTTTTATCCTTGTAGCACTGCCAGCTACACATCAGCATCGTTAGAACTTTAAGATCCTTACAGATTAGCTAGCAGGAGTCCAGAATTTTCTGATTAGCCAAACAGCAACACTAAAATTGAGCAGACAAGCAGCAGTCTGGTAATTCTCTACAAGCAAATAATACCCTGTCAGAAACATACTACCATTTAGTAACACAACGAAAAACAATCAAACATGGATTTTAAAAACTAATATTGTTTTACCCATGAGTTACTGGTACCTTTGGGTGATAAAACAACACAGAGAAATTAGTTCAGTCATTCAATTTTTACCATCATCCTGGAAAAGAACGAGTGCCTTTTACCATCATTAACAGCATTTAGTTATACATCACAACATATACCATCAACATAGACTGTGATATTTTCTTGAAATTCAAACTCTGCCATTCTCCCAACCTCTCCAGAGTCTTCAAGCCAAAAATATCTGCTCTTTTGATACAGCTCTAGCCTATGTGACCAATTTCTTATTCTGGGCTGAATCATTACAAAAGCCAGCTGATTGGTTAAAAATAATAATAAAAAAAAAGCTGAATACCATAGCAACTGGCTTGCAGCCTTGCTAACATGCAGGAAGGATTTTTTACTTGAACAAGAGCTACAAGTGAAAACACCAGGCCAAAATCTGATCTGGCATAATATCAACAACGCAATAGAAACACAGAAATTACTCGACCTCGCCCCAGTCTCCTTCCTGTAATATCTTCTGTGCAGCAGCAATCTCCAGGTTCTTGTTAAAATACAGTTCAAACAGCAAATTAAAACACGTGCTATGGTATTGATTCCACATATACATCAAGATGTGGCAGAATCTTTGCCAAAACAAATAGGCTTAAATGGTGAAAAATCAAGTAATTGAAGCAAAACAATAATAGAGCTTGATCTTCAGCTTTAATTAATAGTCATACCATTCTATAATTAAAAGTATTTGAAGTTTCTAAAGGAACATTTCTAAATACAGATAATTTTAGCGATTTAGCCATTGCTTTTAGGAACATATCAAAATAGTCACTTAATGTCAATGCCCTCTATAAATTGCATCAAATCCATAAGGAATACATTTGAAGCAGCATATTGCTCTGTAATTACTGCAAGAGTATGTGTTCAGGGCAAGGTTTTGGCAGGGGGTTGGCTCTGTGGGAAGAGACCAGAAGCTGCCCTATGTTGGACAGACCCACTGTCGTCCCAAGCTGAGCCCACAAGCAATTCTAGTGGCACCTCTGTGATAACATATTTAGGAAAGGGTAAAAAACCTGTCTGGCAGCTGCGAGAGAAGCAGCCCTGCAAATGCCAAGGTCACTGAAGAAGGAAAGGGCAAAGGTTCTGCAGGCACCAGAGCAGAAATTCCATTGCAGCCAATAGAGAAGATGGTGACAATGCAGGTTGTCCTCCTGCAGCTGATGGAAGATCACAGTGGAGCAAATATCCACCTTGCAGCACATGGAGAGCACCATACCAGAGCATGAGCAGATGTCCTAAAGGAAACTGCAGGCCATGGAGAGCCCAAGCTGGAGCAGGCTCCCGACAGCAGCCATGGCCCATGCAGGAAGCCCACACAGAAGCAGATTTTTAGGCAAGAACTGTAGCCTGTAGGAGCAGCACATTCCTGATGGACTGTACCCCATGTAAAGAATTCATATGGAAACAGTGGGGAAGGACCTGTGTTGGAAAAGTTCATAAGGGACTGTATTCCTTGAGTGGGACCTCATGGTGGAGCATGGGAAGACCATAAGGAGAAGGAGCAGCAGAGATTAAATGTTATAGACTGAGAGTAACTTATTCCCCATTCCCCCTGCTCTGCTCAGGAGTGGCAGAAGATGGCAGGAAAGTTAGGAAGGACAGAGGGAAGTAGAGTGTGGGAAAAGAGAGGGGTGAGGGGAAGGTGGTTTTAGGTTTGATTTTTTTGTTATCTCCATGATTACAATCAGTTACAGAAAAACATCTAAACCATTAAACAGATGTGCAGTATGCTGAGTCTTATGTTATTACAACCTTTTAATGTAGAGACTCATTCTTTCCTATAACATTTAGATTTCTGGATTCAACAGTGAGTCAACCAATTCAGCTCAAGGTGTTCTGCAAACTAAAGATGTTTGCTTGGTTAGTCTCAGAAGAAGCTTTGTTAAACCAGGAGTTTAAAACAGGCAAGCCTATCCAAACACTTTGTCAAAGATCCCCTGCATTATACACAAAATCAGCAGCCCTGCAGAAATATGTAATATCACTCCCTCTGAGAAGTTTTTCACACTAGTATGAAAATTATAAATCACAGCAGTGAAGTGAGCTAATTTGTCAAAGGACACCTGAGGAATTTGTAACTAAATAAGAACAAAGAGTCTTTATTTTAGATCAGTGAAAATGTCTACATCTACACATGGGTCACTAGTATAGAACACAGAGTCAGTATCACTTCATTCTGTTTCCTGTAGCCCAGTTAAAAAATACAAATGAAACTGTGTGCGCAATATGGTTCGTGCAGGAGATACAGAGAAAGGAGAAACAAAGAAAGAGAAAAAAGGCTTCACTTTTATTGTAGATATTTAGGGTTTGCATTATATGTGGGGCATCTCAGACTAAGTAACAACACTCACAACATGCACTGTCTGTATGTAGCACTTCCTCTAAGACACAGCTGTTTTGAAAATTTTTTATTCACTGCTTGTAAAGTGACAAAATACAATCAATTAAATGTAGACACCTTTATCACATTTGCTCTTTGTAAATTCCAAGGTCCATTGTCATAAGGGATTCCTGTAACCAGCCATCTGGGATGAAAACAAAAATAAGTGACAGGCATCCCTACCTCCCAGTCCATCTCCAGAATCAACCTCACAGATGCTCTCCCCTTCCATATTGTCTTTAGGATGCAGCAGAAAGCAAGACCTTCCTCAAGTGATTTGCTCAGGCTCCAGAAGGAAGCTGAATCCAGCCACTCTGCAGCCAGCAGCTGATATCTTTCAAATAAAAACAGAAACAAAGCTATTAAGGTACCTCTGGTATACAACAGATTCATTTAATTTCATTTAATTTCTCCCTTACACCCAACACTGCAGCTCCTTATATCAATACAGTTTCTTCAGTGGGTGCCTGGGCTCCTTTTACCTTGTAAATCCAATGGTGATTCACGGTTCAAACCCTCCACCCCATATAAAGAAGTTACATCAGTCCAAATTGCAGGACTCTATTAAGGTGGAAAGCCTCAGCACAGATTGATGCTCATTCACACGGCCTGACAGGACTAGGAGCAATATACTGTATATCCACATGACCAGCTCCTCTCTGGCACACTCTGAGTATTGTGAAACCAAATTACATGCAGTTTGCAAACAACTACACAGACTGAAAGTACACAGTTCATGTGGGTTCATGTTCTTACAACTCCTAGGGCTACTTTAAGTATAGGTAGAGAGACAGCATCTCAGTTTAGCAATGGATTTGAATTGCTGATGAGTATAAAAAAGGAAAGTGTAAAGATGGGTGTAGACAAAATAATAAACCCACCTCATGTTTCATTTAAGAGAAGAAGGACAATAAGAGAGCAAAATTAATTTCCCTTAAATTGAGCCTAAATAGCTGATTGTTTTGCTAGTACTGTTCTGTGTAGCTAGGTTTTACCAGCACCTTCTCTTTCTGAATAAAAGAGAAATAACTCTTTTGTCATTTAATTAAAATAAGTATTAAGGAGTCAAGAAACATCCTCACATTTTGCATTTGAGAGGCAAAACCAGACAAAAAGCAATCAGGACAGCATGTAGTTACCAGGTTAGTTTTGCAGCAAGTGGAGAATCATGTATCAGAATGCATCAGATGCTCATGATCTAGACAGCAAAGCAAGAATGAGCTCCAACACTCATCTAAGTGTAAGATTTGCAGTATGATTATTTTTAAAACAAAGGAAAATGGAAACCAAAATGCATCCAAAAAGAGCTCTCTGCCACAAATGAACTCACACAGACCAAGAACAGACAACACAATGAGAGAACAATGATCAAGTATGTGAATGATGTGATACATAGAACTGTTCAGGTATCATCAGTAACTTTGAGCTAGTCATGGAGCAATGTATTAGCTGTTTTCTTGCCAGTTTCAAATGAGCAAATAACAACTAATTTCTGTTTGCAGGTCTGTGGCCTTCTCTTTTGCTTTTCCATGTCACTAGGAAAGCATTCAAACTGTCCCATATGACTGTGTCTTACTGCAGGTGTGGAAAAGGGGAAAAAAATGTATTAACATAAATTGCCCTGCTTTCAACACGAATTCCCTTCTTCAGCTTCCTATCACAAGAAAACAATGAATACCATAAACAAATCTGTATTCAGACATCAGGTAAAAAAAAATCAATAGTTCAAGTCATTTTGTTGATAAAAAGAAGAGCATACCTAGAAGTCTCACATCAGATGAACTCTATTTCTTCAGCTTCTTCAAGCATCTCTCTCAGTATCTGCTTGTTTTTGTTGATTTTCCGCTGGTTGAGCCAGTGTAGGTGTATGCCATGTAACAGAGCATGCATGGCACTGTAAAACACTGAGCAGAATTCCAATGGAGTGAAAATGTAGTACAGCAATCTTCCACAGCTGATGCCTCTTCTTAAACTTAATTGGCAATTCAAAGTGTTCTAAACCCACCTGCGTGTTTTTCAGAAGGTGAGCTACTGCAGTTTGCCAAAGAGTGGAGACTCAGAAAGGATCCACCATAATTCTGATTTTTCAGTGATGAAATATCCATTGCAAAAATTTGGTAAAAAAAAATCCATACTCCTTATATTAGAAATATTAAAATACTTACCAAATAAATAAATGGAATATGACAGTAATAGTATCAAGCTCTGGCTGAGTATTTAGATCTGAAATATGTATGGTCCAAATGCTGATTTAGGATACTCAGAAGAACATTAATAATCACTGTTTCTGTTTATAAAAGCAAATGCCCTCAAGCAATGAATATTGGATTCCCATGATCAAAGTTCTACTGTCACAAGATTTTACTGCTTTTTCTAGACAAATAGGTCTGATGAACAATTAACCATAAAAAAAGTCAACCACAGCCCTTCAAATGTAAGGACTTTTCTTGCAAGTTTGCTTTTGGAAAGGTCACCTTATTCTGCTCAGGTCTGGGCTTTTATGATGAATGCTACACCCCTCCTGTACAGTAATAGAGAAACATGTTTGTATAAAATAACTGACTAAAGGACACTGTGCACCATCTAGAAACTAAAAATTACATTTTTACCGTTTTTACATTACATTTTTACCTCGACCTCATGCCTGCATATATGGAGTAAAAACAATCTGTGCCCAGCATAAATCCCTACTTCTACATCTACTGAGATACAGCTGTTGCACAACCTAATGTGTTCACTAATCTTTAAACAAAAATGTGCGTCCTTGTGAAAAATCCATCAAGTGTCCTATCCATTCTTGTCTTATACTGATTAACTAAATTAAATCTGCATGCCTTTATTAAAACCTGTAGGTGAAGAAAGGACTAAATTTCAAGACAGTCAATGCATAAGTGTTGATTACTAAAATTAAGTATCAGCATTGAAAAATACAAGCATTTCAGTGCAAGATTACTGTGACAGTAACTGGAACCAAAGTCTCTGCTGTCTTGTTAGAAAATTACTATTATTATTCTTATGGAAAACTGAGATTAAAAGAAGATAAACAGAAGAAAACCTGGGTTTAGATAATTTATTATTTTATATACATTTCATTGTGAAACAAATTAATTGTTCTTTATTACATGCTTGCTGTCTCTTCCCACTTGGCATCTACACCAATATTGTTTTTAATGGCATTTCACTCATTGCTGAATCTTTGGGGGGTCGGGGGGGAGGCACTGTTAGTAGATATGAAACCCCCTATTGTTCTGTTCTCTGGCTATGAAAACTTTTAATTAAAAACTGAAAGCAAAAGCATGCAACAGTACTGAAATCTATAGAGCTGCTCAAATTTAATCACAGTAGTGGAGTAACCACAGAGGTGGAATTCTTAGTAAAGAACTGCTTCATGCTTGGCTGTGTGTTTACCCCTTATACAACAGGGAGAAAAACCTGAAATGTTTCAAGCCAGCCCTTCTACAAAGGAAAAATTCCACAGTAGAGAAGCAGAGAAGCACAGAAGAATGAGGTATGAGTAAAGTTGTTTTAAAACAGAACGCAGCAACAATTTTGATAATTTATAATTACAAAGCATTTGAAATCTGTATTACAGGACTCCTTTGGTCACACAGTTTCAGTGTTTGGAAATTTCTTCATCATCTTGTTCATTCAAACCCCTCTCCCTACTAAGATCATACACTATGTCCCATTTTCCATCAAAACAGAACAAAGCCACATATAACCCAACCAGCATTTGGTGCTGTCATCTGGTCCTTGATGAAAATGCTATCATGAGAGGGGGAAAAAAACCCAATTAACATGTTTACTTGAGTCTTAGAGAAGATATTTCTGGTGATGAAGGAACTCAACACAGAAGGATGCTCAGGAAGTCTCTCCACAAGACCAGTTGTTCACAACTTCTACCTCAGTGTTCTTCATAGAATCATTCGTGTGAGAGCAAGGCAGTGGTGGCAGACGGATGAAGTGCATAACTACTTGCCTGACATATTTTTTCTCTCAGAGTGGTTAAAAAAGCCTCAGCACTGTTTTAACCCAAGCCAAGGGGTTATGTCACCATGCAGAAGAAAGAGCAATAGATAATTACTGTCATTAGTCACCTTGTTCAGACCAGAGCCTGGCTTCAAGTGCTGTACAGTGGGGTGCAGAGAAATCGCACCGGCATCCAAGAAAGCCCAGTCAAATGTAAATGACTGCAGTCCCTTGATCTTTCTGAAATGAGGTGGTTTGCCCTCCAGGTGCAGATATTGGATTTTGCAGCATTAATCTCCACTAATGTAACGTAATACTACCACTGGAGTATGTGTACATTTTGATAACAACATATGAAGCACAAATCGTGTTACGAAAATCAGAGTACGGTAAGAATATTTATATTTGCACACGTTAAACCTTCAGGGAACTTGACAAGTTTAATTCTCCAATTAAAGTCAGAAAGACCACAGTTCTCTGCATTTCAAATCAAGTACTGAGATAATAAACGTGCCAGAATTAAAATGCAAAGGGAAGACTCAAGCCCCAGAATCACAGAATCTTTGAACGGTATGGATTAGACAGGATCTTGAGGATCATCTAGTTCCAACTACTTGCCATGGCCAGGGATACTTTCTACTAGATCAGGTTGCTCAGGGCCCTATACCTGTCTTTCAATGCTTCCAACGTCTAGGGGCAACCTGTTTTCGTGTCTCACCACCGCCACAGAGAATAAGTCTTCCTAATATTCAACATAAACCCTCCCCTCTTTCATTTTAAGGCCATTTCCCCTTGTCCTGTCAATATACAGCACTGCTAGGAGGTCTCCAGCTCCCTTGCAACCTGCTTCAAGTACTGGAAGGACACAATGAGGTCACCCCAGAGCCTTCTTTTTCCCAGGCTGCACAACCTCGATTTTCTCAGCCTATTCTCACAGGAGAGGTGCTCCAGCCCTCTGATAATCTTTGGGTGCCTAAGTCACCAGAGTAGCACACTTCTCTGCTAACTCAAAGATCCCAGTAGTCTCAAATACATGTTGAGGGTGCACCTTGTCAAAGAGAGTTTTTCACAACAGATTCCTACGTAAGCCCAAACTTCTAGGCTGCTGCTACACAGACGTTCCTCAGGTATACACAGTCAGCTCCTGCCCATAAATCCCAGAGGGTGGTGCCATATCTGCTTCTGAAAAGATCATGTTTCTCAAAGTCTACCATCAAATGGTTCTACAATGAATTATCAGTGGCTTCTCTTTAGTAGTCCTGTGTCTCTGCAGGCAGCCAACCTCACACAAGGAGTCCTGCTGAGCTAGTTATTTTTGCTTTCTCTTCATTTCACTCATTTGTTGTAGGAATTTATTCAAAGTTAATGAATCAGTCCAAAAATCTTCATACATATTTCAGTGTTTTTTTAAAAAGAGATCTACATTTTAGAAATGGGCAAAAATCTTATATCCAGCCAGGCATGACCATGCTTGAGTTGTCCTGCAGTAATACACTAACAACAAAGCCTCCTTGACTACCAGACTTGATAATTCTAATTCTTTCCTAACAAGGCTTTCAGTGAGACTTTGTTATTCTGAGAAAGTCTGAGTTGAATTGATTCGCTGTATTTCACCACAAAGCTGCATTTTTTGAGCTATCTCCATATGGAAATCTCAGTGAAGTCAAAAGGAAGTTTGTTATAGACATGGGCATTTAAGAAACTGACAAAATCCTCACTTTCCAATACGTTAAAATAAAATGCCACTCAAAATTTTGCAAAATATGGTTACGTGCTAAGCAATTTGCTGGGAACAGTCATGAAAGGAGATCTGAGTATTCTAATCCTGCAAGATACCGTTCAGGGAGGGGATAAAGATCATTACCAACAGATGAATTTCAAACTTCATTCCTCAAAAATATCCATCTGAATTGGCAAGAGGAGTGATTTCTGAGGTACTTCATTTCCACACACATTTTCCTTAATAAAGTTTATATTTCAAATCCTTACCTGTTTTACTCACCAAACTGTTTTACTGCTCCCATCACGCAGTACTTCACTTTCCAACAGCTTTTCTTTACAGACACGTTGTGCCCACTGGGAAAAAGTTACTCCATGCACTAATGTGCAAATGGCAATTCAGCCATTGTTTTAGCAGAAGAGTACCACAAAATCTTTGCCACTCTACTCCCTTGTGGGCCAGTGCCATAAGGTACAGTGTGGGCTGTGCACTGCAAAACAATTCCCATCAATCTAACACAGTATTCTCTGTTATCTTAGAAAAATGATCTTGCAGTTTGGTTCCTCTGCCAATAGCAGAAACAGTAGCTATGACACGTGCAGAAACAGTAGAGGCCAAGCAGGTATTTTTCACAGCCACTTGATGATGTTGATAGTGATTGATCTGGAAACAAGCTACATATTATGGCTTCTGTTCTAGGCATGCTAATTCAATAAGAAAGGGCAGGATATTATATCAGAAATATTTTCTTTAAAGATGTGTCTAAGAAGCCAATTTCTCTAACTTGAGATTTACTATATAGTCAGTGGGAATCTGTGTATTGCTGCCAAGATTCATGAAAGAGTGAATTTGACATTTACACAAATTGATTTCTGCATACAGTTAAGCTCTACTGCTGTTACCAACACAAAAGCAAAACCCCACATGACAACCCACAAAGAAAACCCTAAAAACACATCTCCTTGATTAGGTGAATTTTCAGCTTAGTCTAAATATAGTCTTCAGTTTTAAAAAATCATGTGTTTCGCATTAGAGACAATGCTAACAAAACAGCAGGATTTTTCTATTTCTCGTAGGACTGCCTGTTTCCAAAAAAAGAGAAGCTATAATTTATTTTGAAATCCACATTCCTACTGCAATTAGCAATGACTATAGAAACATACAGTAAAAAAAGCACTAATGAAGATATTGATCAAAACATGATTTGACAGAAACTGTACAGGACATTTGAATTAAAAAAATAAAGTCATAACAAGAAAGAACTAGTGAAATAAAAAATCCACTGTCTTTATATTATTGGCATAGTTTTACTTAGCAGTTTGCAGCACAAAACCAATTTGCTTTCCTTAAGTTGAAGGTCTAAATGAAGCATGCAATACATACAGAGTATCTTCTCATTTGTTTTAACATTAATTTTCAAGGCAGTGTTGAAAAGCTGAATTTATACGCAGCTGTAGTTTTTATAACCAACCAAAAGAAATTTAGTTTGTATGCTAGAGCAACTGTGGAAATCAATTCTTAATCTATGACCTTGCTTACCACAGCTTGAAGCCTTGCAATAAATAAATGCCCTGAGCCACACATAAGAAACATTTGGTGAATCAGAGACAAATAACACAAATCTATATGTGTATATATAGTATTATAAAGGTCATATAAAATACAATACAAGCTTTTTTTCTTGCTCTAACATAATAATGTTTGAAAGCCAAGACCTGGTAATTGCCTGCATTAATATCCAGGTGGTGAACAGTCACTAGAACCCATTTTCTTTTCAAATTACAATCTTCATCCTTTTAGACAACTTCTTGTAGCCCATCTTTCTTTTAGTTTGGAAAATGCTAGAAAGCTTAGACATCTCTGAAAATATCTATTTTCTTTGTCCTAGCATATGAAAAGTCTTTCTCTAAAGCACATTTAAGCTTCCTTGTGAACATTGTGCAGTGTTTCATCACTAACAGCAGGAAAACAAATGCCAGAGCTCATGTGTTAACCTGCACTTAGTCATAATTGCCCTCTTTTATAAGCTGAATCTCTCAAATCCATACCCCATATGTTATTACTTATTTCTCACTGGAGTATATGCTAAAAGAAAATAGAAACTATAGTAATGTCTCCTTATAAATATTGCATCATTAAAATTCACCAAAAAATCCTGTAAACAAATCTGTACCTCCTTCAAAACACACCTTCCATTCTTGATGTATTTGATTGACTGTAGATTTTAAAATCAAGTAGTACAACATAGCGCTAGTTCAGCTAATTTCCCTCTCTTGATTGTCTCCTTCCTGAAACACTGAAATTCAAATGTGACTGTGACTGACAGTCCTTTTGAGATTAGCATGGCATTATTAGTTTGCACAGCAGGTGACCAAAGTAACTGCTGGAAAGGTTTCTCTTATTTTAACCCTAAAGGATGTAATCTAATATGAAAAGAAAGAAGTTGGAGGTTCACAATTACCCTTGAATTGGAACGGTACAGAAAAATCAAAGCAGAAAGAATACGTTTTCTTTAAGCAAGAGTTGCAGTTAAGGCAGATCATTAGGTGCTCTCTGATGTTACATTTTCACAGATCCTGTAACACTTGATATTCAGAAGAAAAGTAGGCTTACACTGAAATTATCAGGCTCGTCCTACTTCATGCTACCTGTGAGCATAGGCACACGTAATTAAGATCCACAAAACAACTCAGGAGACTTCTGAACTTCTGTCCTCAATGTATGGATTTATTCCAATCTAAGGGCACGTTTTACAAATATGATGACAAGCACATATTGGTCAGAACTGGTGTCTGGAAATAGAGAAACTTTCCAGAGGAACACAATTGTTTTCATTGTGAAAATTAAGCTGTGTTTGACCCTACCCCAGAAGAGACTACTCTTACCAACAGCTAAGAAGAGCGGGAGGAACTACGATCTCATGCATGCTTTTCTCAAAAGCACTAATTTTTGCTTGGCAATAACCTTTTTAATACCTAGCTGTTGGAACCCTGGAGGCTGAGAATTTTAGGCTTTCTGCACTGACAGGCACTGACCCTCAAGCAAACACTACATTTGACCTGAGACCATGGAATAGGCTTCCAAAATTGAGCAATAGCACTGGGACTGTGGGTGTGTAGTTTGAATAGAAGTGTGTAATATCACATGGTGGAAAATTTGGAGTTTAAGGTTTTAAACTATAGTAATACATATAAATCAAGATGGAGGATTTAGGGTGTAGGCTAAGTTCTTCTTTTTAACATTCCTCATGGGTTTGGGTGGTATCTTGTAATTGGGTAGAAAAATCCACATTGTGGATCATGTGTAGTTGGTTATTGGATTAAAAGTAAAAATAATTTAGGTGCCATTTCATAATTGGACAAATTGCACTTAAAAGACCTTGTAAAGAGATAGAAACAGAGCCATTTTTCACCTTGTTAGCTAGAACTCACAACTTGTGAGACAGTACTATAGATAAGAATTAATCCGAATGTGACCTGCGTCTCTCAAGCATTTAAGAAGAAAAGAAGATAACAAACACACACCTAGCTAGAGTGACACTTGCATTCCAAACCAAAGTCCCTCAGATAACAGTGGCATTCTGCAGATACAAAAGCATATTCAGTTCTCAGCTTCTCAAATATTTAGCCAATGACACTAGCCAGGGCTCTCCGGAGTGGTTTGCGGGGATGGGCACTGTCAGCAGGGCTGCTGCAGAAGTGGGGAAGCCCACAGAGCCTTCCTAGGCAGCCCCTCACTAACCTGAGACCCTCAGCACCAGTTCATCCCAATGCCCAAGCCAGCTCCACCTGCTATGTCCTATGGGGCTTTTGAAATGAGCTTGCAGGGTACACTCTTAAAGGCAGGTTGTTCTAACTGCAGGAGAGTCTCTTGCTGTAGCAATTTGCATTGGCAGAAACTACCTCCCCACTAAGCAACAAATTTACATTACAATGTGGAGCTGTTTATAACCAATGACCCTTACAAAACAAGTTAAGATTTAATATTTGTGAAACAAAGCAAAGAATTCGCTGGTGGCTTTGTATCAGCATAAATGACTAATTACTTTAATCAAGAGGCTCAAAAGATAATGAACTTGATTTCTTATAAACACAAGGGCTTGCCCTCTTATAAAAATTACTTGCTCTGCAGTTCAAGACACATATTGATTTATGGCACTACTTGCAATTCTCTTATTTTTTAATTTAATAATGGGTGAAAATGAAATTAAAAGTAAACTGGAAAAATACACATTCCCAATATAATTTTACTCAATTCCACAGCAAGATTCGTACTTTATTGTATACCCCAGTATTTCACTAACAGTAAAAACATAAAATGATTTTGAAAAACATGCAGTGAGTAAAAGATTCATTTGGTCAAGATTACAGAAAGAGTGAATAAAGTGAATATTTTTTTGCTTTCTCCTACATGACCCCTCATTATTTAGTGATACCTGACATCTGTTGCTGAGACCAGCTGAACTCAATTTAAATCCGGTTTAGCTAGGAATAACTGGGAGAGTCATAAAAAAATCTCTGAGGATAGATTATAAATCAATTATGGCTTAAAATTCCATGAGAGAGAGAGAGAGGGAGAGAGAGAGACTGAGTCTCCCTGGAATGTGGTGGTAGACAAGAAAATAACATCTTTGCAGAAAAGCCACTTTGGAGAGCACTTTAGTCTGTCCTGACCCCTCCATCACCAGCCCTTTACCTCACTAAAAGGCCATTTGTGGACAGAGAGAGCACTTAAGGCACGACAGGTCCCCATGACAAAGCTGACAGATTTATTGCATTACATTCAAACTACACAACCTAGTGAAAAAATTTACTGTACATATCTCTTAAACATTAGAACATTCATGTCAAATTCACTCACCCTAAGATTAAAATGCTTATTTTAAGGACCCTGTCACCCATGTGAAGCCCTCTAAATTTCTCCAAAGAAGATGACTGCCATGAATTTTCTCTTCCTGCATATTTATGTTGCAGATTTTTGAGGAACTCTCAGGTGCACTTCCATATATATTTTGCTGAAATGTTTTCACAGCTCAGTGGTAACCTGCAAAGTTCTCTGGCTTAAGTTTTTTGGAGTAATCACTGGAGGGTATTCAAGGACACTGTCACACAATTGAGTATGAGTAGAGTTACTTAGTTATTATTAATTACATTATTATGCAATAATAATGATTATTATTGCATCAGTATCTGCAGAAAATAATGATGAATAGCAACATGAGAATATTTTCAGTATGAAGAATATTTTCAGAGACTGGATAATCAGCTTGATCTACAATCCACCCTGGTGCTCAGCTAAAACAAACCATATTCCTCAGGGCACTGCAACAAATGGATGCTCATAAAATAAAGACACTTGGCAGCCAGGTTCCTATTACAGCTGCTTCTTGTGCTGACCAGTTATCATGACCTCATGTCCCCCATCTTAATACATCCTCACACTGTCCCTTTCTTGTCTCATACTTAACACTACATTCCTCTGGGCAGAAACCATCTCCCTCTGTGTTTAAGGAACCAGCTGCACCCAGTGACTCAGTGCTGTCACAGTTTAAATAACAAGAAAGATACACATCTAATACTGATTTAGGGCAGAGTTGAACAACGCACTTGATTAAATCGCTTTGATATTCAAAAAGAATGTCAAACTCCATGGAGTTTGAGGTTAGGATTTTTCACAGTTGTACAAAGAAGGAAGAAGAACCTTTTTCAAAGAAAAAAGCTTCAGTCACCCATGAGTTCTGACACCTTGCAATTATTACCACAACCACATCAAATGCAAGAAAGAGTAGTATTTTCACCAGCAATTCTGTTGAATAACCTCTTATTTATCTCCAATATTTCTTCCAAGCCTGGTCATAGAGAAAGTCCCAGAATTCAGACTGGAATTCTGCAGTTTGAAGGATACCCATCACAAGATGACCAAAAGATCCCTGTTTTGGTCCATGAGGGGCACACAGGGGGCTGACCTCTGCTATATTCTGTAACGACTCACTGATGACCAGATACCAAACCACACTTCTGCAAAGCTGCAGGAAACCACCTGCTACTGCAGTAATTGCAACAGAGACCAGAAGATATGAGATACACACCACTGGAACACAGCATTTCATCAGGCTTGGGCAGCCCAGTTAGCTCTGATAGCCTGTGGGAAGTCTGGGAGATGTCACACTACAACCATGGTTGTCTGAAACTGTACAGGTAATTTTTAAGGACCACTGATTAAGACAGTTTGTTTTCTTTGTTGGATTTTTAACTCATACAAATGCCTTACAAATAGTGGTGCCCTCATTCTATGAAGTGAACCATCTGGAGTTCTTTCTCCTTTTAATCCACAGTGTTAGAGGTCAGGCGGAGAACAAGTGTTCAGGGGAGGATTTGGAACAACAAAAAAGGAATGAGAAATATGAATTCAAAAAGAATTAGTACAAAAGAAGAATTCTCATCCGCAAAATGAAATTCCATTATTTTACCCCCATTAATTATTAAATACGTATTTGCTGGTTAAATCTGGGTTAATGCACTGATTTTGGTGGGGCTAATTTTCTTCACAATGGCTATTATGGGGCTGTATTTTGGACTTGTGCTGGACACAGGGTTGACAACATAGAAATGTTCTTGTTATTGCTGAGCAGAGCTTACACAGAGCCAGGGCCTTTTCTGGTTTCGGTATATAGCCACGGGGGCAAGGACTGTATACAGTGGAGGGTGCAAGGGAAGTTGAGAGGAGACACAGCCAGGACAGGTGACCCAAACTGACCAAAAGGATAGCCCAGACCATGTGACATCATGCTCAGTACATAAGGTGGGGAGAAAAGGGTGCAGGGGGGACATTTGGAGTGATTATGTTTGTCTTCCCAAGTCACTGTTACACATGATGGGCCCTGCTCTCCTGGAGATGGCTGAACACCTGCCTGCCCATGGGAAGCAGTGAATTAATTCTTTGTTTTGCTTTGCTTGTGTGCAGGGGTTTTGCTTTCCCTATTAAATGGTCTTTATCTCAACCCCTGAGTTTTCCAGCTTTTACTCTTTGAATTCTTTCCCGGATCCTGCTGGTGGAGGAGTGAGCAAGCAGCTGCCTGAGGCTTGGCTGCCAGAGGGGTGAAACCACAACAGCTCTACACAGAACTATTATGGCAGTGAGAGTGGTGCTACAGAGCAACATTTACTGCCATCCTGAAGGTTGTCCCAATCTACAAAACTGTCTTAATTGTGCCTTTTTTTCAGAAGGAAACATTTTGAATAAATAATTTATGTAAAGCTTATATTTTAAAAGGTACTTCTGTTATTGCAGCATTAAGACTAGAAACTCACTCTCCCAGGTATTTTGTAACAATCATTTAATTTCATATTTGGTTATGTTTGACAACTCTCATGGGGAGCTAAACACTCTTCTCTGTCACTACTGTGATTTCTGAGACAAAAAATACGAAATAACTTTGAAAATGATAGATCAGGTTTACTGGCAGGCTTGTTCTGCTGAGCTCAGCAAGAGGGAAAGGCTGCCTGGTATCAGTCACTCCTAGGGGCTATTCTGACTTGCACTTGCTGGCAAAAGTCCTTCAAGGACCATCTGCCAGCAAGAACAGGGAAGAGGGGTGTTGGGGGTGGAAATCATTCATGTGCACACTCAGGTACTGCCAAGTCCTTCCCTATCGTCAAAAACTTCAAACAGTAGAAGCTACCACAAGCAATATTTAAGATGTCAGTTTATCAGTTTTTTCTTCTGTGGAGTCCTCAAAATAGAATCATTTCACCAGAAGAGACAAAGAGAGGCTACATAGAAAGAGAAGAAAGCTGAACAGATAAAAGAATTTCTCTTTTATAAATTTACCTTCTATAAATATCTTCAAAATATTGTGCTTGCCATCACAGAACCATGGTCAGCATTATCAAACACTGCAGGATAACAATACTGAAAATATACATCTCAAAAACGCTCATTGGAAAGACAGGAGGACACATCAAAGATACACAACAGATGTTTGCACACTAAGCTCACATCCTCAAAACTGCTGATACAGGTCTATTTATTTAACTTATTACTATAAAAACACATAACAATCCCAAAGCATTCAAAATAGAAGCACATAGCAGAGCTGCTTATTTTCCAATAAGAGAACATTCTGTTTCCCTCAATCAGATTTAAAGAGGTAGATCAAAGAGAAAATGTTGAAAATTAAATGCAAAACCTTATTCTGATTCACGAGGAAAAAAAATCATATACTATAAATACATAGATATATACCTTTTACATATATGTACATATATACATATTGCAAAGTTAGAGATCAATTGGCTTAGCCTGTCCTGTCCTGTGTACCCACTCCATGCTCCCAGTTTTATTTTTCTGTAAATGCACCCTTGAAGGCATCAGCTTATATAGAAGGGTAACAGCTGTTCAGCTCTTGGCATGATTAGGATTTTCTCCCTCAATGGTATTGGACAAAGAGTATGGGGATCATAAATGAGAACACCCTACAGTTTTACTTTTAAAGCCTTCTCTTCCTTCCCACCATGCATCTCTGTCTCTATCCCACTTCATCACATACTTTTTAAAGTGACATCTAACATTTAGATTATACTTGGTCTTAGACACAGCCCATGGAAACCTGCATTTGAAATTAGCAAAACTGACTTCAGTGAAATGTTTGGTTTCACAGTGCTCTCTGCCCTCTAGCACAGTACCAGACCTTATAAAAGAGTGAGCAACAACAGAGGTTTTTCCCTATCATCAAATCTTCAGTTTAGGTTTTATGTTTACCTGGCTCATGGAAAGAAAGAAAGAAAAAGGCATACTTGGCTGTCCAGATGAAGCACAGTCTAACTGGTGGCACACTGTCTCTAGACAATGTAAAGCAAGTTCCTCTCCTGCAAGGAAAATTCTAAGCTAACCTGTAAGCCCCAGTCAGATGAGAAGTAGATCTTGCTGACACTGTTTATAAATCTCTCCAGGATGGAAGAAGCTTTAGGTTTGTTTTACAGTGGCTTTTCCTGATTCATTGGCATCAGACACTCCTCCATTCCCATTTCCATGCAGTTCTACAGCCAATTGTCTGAAACATCAGTTCAGCTGTTTCTTTTGCATACCGATACTACAAAACAGATCCTGTGAACAGAGAAGATGTTTTCTGTAACTAACATTAACATAGTAGCATTTTCTTCATTCCTGTCCTGCTCCTGTGAAGGGAAGTCCAAGGGCAGGATCAATGTATGGAACAGATCTCTATGACACAGCCTTATCTCTAAGCAGTTTCAGCACACAGACTCTATGTAACCAAGCTAACAGCATCAGCAAAAGAGTATAAATATTAGAAAAAAAAATACCATCATTAGAAAGGTATGGTACCATCATTAGAAAGGTACTAGAAAATAATGATCTCTATCAGTGTGAAACCAGCAGCACCACAGATTAAAAAATGTTATTACTTGCAGGCAAGGCTCAACTGAATTTGCTCCCCAGCTTCCTTTACTATGTGAAGTGCTCAGCTCAAAATCAGCATGAGATTTGCTCAGAATTTGTGTCAGATTCCAGTCCAAGTTACAAGAAAATACACTCTTGCACTATCCCCAAGCAAAGGAGATTACTCCACACAAGAAGTCCCTATACACTTACTGACAGGTTCAAGGGTAGAAGCAGCAAGTTCAGGGTGCACTTGTCACAGTCCCTGCACTGTCAGCTGTAAAACCAGGAAAGGCAAAACATACAGCCCATAACACCAGGCTTCTTCTGCACAAGCACTTAGCCAAGAGGATATTTTATAGGGAGGGAATGCAAAAGAAAGCAGGGGGAGGGAAGGAAGGAAGCAGCAGCATCAGCATTAATCTGGCAGCAGCCACCCTACACAGCCCTCAAAGGTCTCCCAAATACCCTCTGCACCACTGAGGACAGCACAACCCATCAGGCAGGAGTGGGAGAGGGGACAATACTGATTCAATTACTTCCAAACAGACCTTCAAACTGTTCCCAACCATTCAGAACTTGGCAGCCAAACCTCAAGTAAAAGAAACAAAAAATAATACCTACCCAAAATCCCAAGAGAAACGCAACCTCAAAAACTTACCTGCAATTAAAGTTTCCTTTCCAATTACACATCAATTCTTCTGAATGCTTTTTTCATAGTTCTGGAGGTTAAAGAATACTGTCCCATTGTGCTCTACCTGACATAAATAGGCAGCCTCTACTCCAGCACTCTTACAAAATTAAGTCAACTAGCAAAGAGACTTCTTCCTCACAAACCAAAAATGTTGGTGTAAACAGCAGGAATAAAAAATTCTCAAAATTAAAAAAAAAATTTAGAAAAACAATTGCTATGCATAAAAGATAAATGCAATTCTTAAGTTAACTCACTGTTTCCATCGTAAAGAACAAACCAACCTCTCCCAACCTGGTCACAAACTGCCAGAATACATTTTTTCATTCTCTCCTACTTAATTATCAAATTAAGCTCTTTTTCTTTTGACAAACCACAGAGCAATATAAATGGCACAAGGTCATTCAGCATTTAACACACAGATAGGATCTGATAGATTGTTACAGCAGAACCTCTAAATTCCAGCTAACAACTCAGCCTGTAAATCCAAATCAATTTCCTGGGATTTAAATCACTAGGGTTTTTTCATTACAGATTAATAAAAAATAAGGGATTGATTAAAATGTAAGTGCTTTTTAAGATGCATCTGTCTTTTAAAACAAATTAAGTTCTCTTTTTCCAGAAGCATGTTCTTAGGTACTTTTTATAAAAGAACACATTTTCTAATTTGCTTCGTTTCCCTGTAAGAGCCATGGGTATTTGATCAAGCAAAAGAAAATATACAAAAATCCACAGCCTCCTGGCACAACAGCCATTAAAGTGCAGTAGAAATTCACTATCAAGTCCAAATGCACAGTAGATGAGCCTAAGAAGGAAACTGCAAACAGTATTTAAGTACAAACAAACTTTCCTTTTGCCCCAGAAAATCTCACAATTCTAGTCTCAGTATTTACTCTGCTAATTTTTCATTTGCTGTACACTAAAGTAGAAAAAACTTCTGGAAAATTTAGCTTTCATCAGCCTCAATGCTCTTGAGCTGCTAGGTCTCATCAGGCTTCCTAGAAATTGAAGAATGACAAAAAACAAAACTCATGGGGTTTTGTAGTTGATCTTATAGTTTGACTTTGTGAAAACTCAGCTCATTTGTGAGTCAGGATTTTATAGAGTGCAGAGAATGATGGTTACCTGTGTTGTCATTATGATAATCAGATGGCATTCTCATAAGCTCCTGAAAGAGAATTTACATTCTGTATCACTTTTTCATTTATTGTCTACATATCTCACCCTGTGTAAGCGGCATTTTTTTGGTTGAACTGTTTTCAACATCTGAGTTCAAATACTCTGCTACAAGATTAAAAGCAATTTCAGTAAGCCTAAATTTTCTAGGCACTCAAAAGAAAATAACTAAATGAGTGAAATCGTTATTGTGGTACTTGGGGCAGTACTTGCTTGTTTTATCCTTGCACAGAGTCTGCTATAAATACGTATTACCTGCATCACTGGAATATCCAAAGACATACAGAGGGTTGGCTTTATGTGTGGACAGAAAAATGTATTCCCTGCCCTGCAGGAGCTCCCAGCAACAGTTCTGCAATGAGTTCCACGTGTGGCAACACTTAAACCTTTAAAGATGCCATAGTCTATTTCTGTAGATTACTAAACAAATTTAAAACCAAGCATTTTTCATACACTCTGTTCTACAGCTGGTCATTGCTAGTGGTATCTTCACAATATAGTATAGTGACAATCCACTGGACTAAAACTGTGAACCTGAAGACTAATGGATGGTAAAAACTTAGTCCATCATGAAACCTAGAGAGACAAGTGATAAATTCCTTCCTTCCAAATAATTCTGAACATGATAGAAGCCTGAGATAACTATGTGATAAGTTTGTGAAACCAGTCACACAGCCTGACAGCTGAACAATGAGATTTCATTTCTGATAGTTTTGGTTCTTTAGTCTCCCGTCTACTTACACATGCCAGTGGCATAAAGCTTTGATTAGAAGACATTTCCTTCTGCTGTATCTTGGTAATTTACTTTTAGAAGTTCATTGTTGACACATGAAACATTTCTAGGTGCCTCAAATAAACATTTCCTTTTGAACAATCTAAGATTACACAGTTCCTTCCAGATCATCATAGACAGACCAACGCACTTCACCCTAACTCCAAACTTGCTAGGAAAATGCTTTTCAAGATTTATCTCCAGAAGACTGGGAATAAAGCAAACCTTCTGGATCTATTATAAACACAGATCTGTAGTATCTTTACAGACAGAAAATCAAAAAAGGAACAACATTTTAGCATTAGGGTTTCCCAACAGTACAAAGACCACACATTATTCAATGTGAGCCTAAAGTGTTTGCAGCCTGTTTCTGACACTTGATTCCAAATTCTGACTATGTCCCTTAAACTCTGTTTTCTAAGTGGTTGGTGAAAAAAAAATGAATTTGTAAATTGAGCCTGAAGCCTCAAACCAATTTACTGTATCTTCAGGAAACTATTTATATACACTCTTGAGAGACTGGTTTAACCTCCCTTTACTCCCAGTCCCCGGGCAGAAGCTCTGAGAGGCTGTACAATCACTAGGATATAACTGGAGGTAAAGACAAGTTGATAAAGTGGAAGCTCTTAAGATAGGGATCTGTAACTATGAACGTAGTGCAAAGCCTCTTCTCATGTAAGCACTCACAGTAGAAACAACAGATTTGTATAAGTTAGGGCTCCAGGATCAAGGAGCTCTGGATGCTCTGGGCCATATGCTGGTTTACAAGTGTGCTACTTTAGATCACCACTGTTCAATGTAAATATGCAGAAAAAAAAATCAGACTCTGTATTAATTAGTATTCACAGAAAGGAGATGCAGAGACAGATGAATGTGGTATGAATAAATACTGTGGGAAAGAAGCAGTCTCTAGGACCATTTTTTTGTATTTGTACTGAAAATGTATTTTTGTACTTGAATTTAAAATAAAGTCTATTATAAAAAAGGTTTAATTGTGACAAGGTATATAATTATCTTCAAAGGTTTACATGCAAGAGAGAGAGGTTTGAGCTGAAATTCTGGGCTTTGGTGTGTGGGAGGCCAACTCTGGACCTCTCTACAGCTTTGTCAAGATCAGTAAGAGATTAGTACTCTGCATTGCATTCAAAAGAGCTGAAAAAAATCAAATCCACATGATTTATTTGCACCATACAAGCATTAAGTAAGGTGACTTATTAGTAAATGTCCTAATGTTGTGTATTCTCACGACAAGGATCCTCAATATGTTTTCCGTTTTATGGATCAGCCTCAAATGACTTCTCAACAGGACTTTGTCATTAATATTAACTATGAAAACAAGTCCACAGCCTCTGCTATCTGACAAAATTTTCAAAGAAATTAAAAGTCAGGAACTGTTTAAACTGTATATGGAATGAATACTATTCTGATTCATATTCTTTAAAGGTAAAAAAATTAGGAAATCCCTTCAGGAAATCTACTTTGACTACAAAAATTAACTCTTCTTACTCTACAGTCTCATGGAAACAGACAGGAACAATGCTCAATTCATACAATTACTGAACTGTACTACGGTCTCTTGTTATCACACTTATTTAAAAGCAACCATAGAACAGTTAAACAGACTTAAGGGCATCAACTATAAATGACAATCAAGGCATTGCAAATCCTTCACATAGTGTTTGAAACTAGACAAGTAATTTGCCATGACCTAACAGCCTTGCTAAGCCTTTGTTTTCCATTTTTTCAGACTTATTTCTGTGTT
This sequence comes from Brachypodius melanocephalos, assembly GCA_013398615.1. Taxonomy (NCBI): domain Eukaryota; kingdom Metazoa; phylum Chordata; class Aves; order Passeriformes; family Pycnonotidae; genus Brachypodius; species Brachypodius melanocephalos. The sequence continues at coordinate 9,653,947 of VZSR01003371.1, read as the reverse complement.
TAAGAGATGTAGATTTGGCTGAAAACAGAATACTTCTCATTGTATTGAAGTATGTAGTGCTTAAGTAACTCCAGGAATGCATAGGAGAATTAATGTGCCAAACTGGTAAGCATTCATTATTGTTCTGAAAACTTGCATCAGTCATTAATTCCTCTCACACAATTTATCACATATTTCTGGTTTGGATGACTACTATCTATTGTAACTGCAATATGTACTCTTTATTTTCATACAGTGCAGAACATTGCATGTCTAGCTTTAGATAGGCAGATTTCCTTAATTGTAAAATAATCTATAAAAGAACATTAGTTTACCAGCTTAATTGATGTTAATATCTAAATTACATAGTAATTATGAAAAGAGAAATGGTTAAGATATGGCTTTGCAACAGAAACCTAATCATTCGTTTAGATACTGGAAACCAACATACACTTTCTTATCAATTTCTGGTGCATTTCAAAGCATGCCTCCTGGTCTAGTGCCCTGCAGCTCTTCTTGCACACATGCCTGTCACCAGTAACTGCTTTTCTGTACCACATTTACAACCAGGCTGCATTCAGTTATTCACATGCCACTTCAGAGACGTGTACATAAAGCATTGACAAAGTCTTTAAACAGTGCACAAAGAAAAAAAAATGTACAGGTGCCATCCAACCACAAAGAAATATCAAAATGTGACAACAGTCAAGCAGAATAATGCAAGTCAATGAATCCAGCCCACACTGCTTTATGATATATAAACTGATTATCTGTTAAAGACTGGTGGCTCACTCAAGACAAGGGGCCAGCCTCCATCCAACAGCCTGTCCTGCAGGAACCACTGCCCTGCAGCAGCCTCTGCACAGACAGAGACTTCCACCCACTCACCTCCAGAAGTGACTTCTTCAGAACTGGGCTGAGGAACACTGGCAGGACAGTGTGGGGAAGCTTGCATTGCTGCTGCCCTTGCTATACCTGTCCTGTGGAGAAATAGAGGACTTAATTTCCAGGGCTGTCAGACAGCACCTTCCACATTACAAGTGATGGAAAAAGAAATTAATTTGAAAATGCCTGATTTGAGTGAGTACATTTTGGGGTGTGGTGAAGAACCCCCAGTTCCTACAGAAGTATTTGGATTACTTTCACATCTTCCATGGAGCTCCATTTGCAGCAAGCTGGATTCTTTGGTTCATGAGCTGATGATGCTCTTGCCAGTTACCTATGTAGCAAGCTGAGATATGGTCATTGAGAACCAAGGTAATGAGATAGCCTAAATAAAATAATTAAGGAAATCATATTTAAAATAATCTCTCAACTCTGACATAAACAAATAACCATTGAGTAGCTCTCTGCTCTACCTCATTTTCAAAATGGCAGTTTTCTGCTCTTTATACATTTCCTTTACAGACATCATTACTATATGAATTACCTAAGAGAGAAATAGTTATTTTGCCCCTCCTGTCCAACCCGTTCCAGAGAGGCAGCTTATTTTACTTCCACATAAATGTACACAGGATTACCACAAGAATCCATCCTAACAAAGATCTTTTTCCTTTTTAAAGGGGAGAAGGAAATTTTTCACAGCTCTCCTGGTTTCCAGCTAGGACAAGAGTTTTCAGCCACCAATTTTTAGTATAACACATTCAAATTATTTGTATATCCCAAAGTGCAGTCCATTAGAGAGACAGAGACAAAAATAACTCTATCTGAAACACATGAATAAATAATTCTTTTGAGCATGGTGATGAATGCAATGTTTTTCAATTTCCAAACCAACTCTCTAAAGCCCTACTAAAACCATTGTGTTTGTTCCAAAGTGATCTCTGTATCTTTCAGGAGTACCATGATGGGGGTTCTTTTGAGGAAATGTCAAGTTTAGATGCCGAGGACTGGAAGATAATGACCAACCACTTTATTCTGGTATGAGTGTGCACCGAATACTGATGTTCACAGGCAGGAACAATTTCCAATAATTAATTGGAAAAATATCAGCCTCCATTGCATTTGCTTAACTTTGGTCAACACAAATGTTAATCTTGCAAGTGAACTGAAAGGCAAGACAAAGCCTATACATGTGAGATTTATACATAATTCAGAACTGCTGAAAAGCATGGAAAGCAAGACAAGAAAAACATGATAATTATATGGCAGAACAACTCTACTAAGGAAAAAAAATCACACAAAAACCCCACACAAACTTGTACTGCATCTATTACTTCAAGTGAAGAGTAAATGTAGGGGTAAATAGAATTGCTCACTTCTTATTTGGGCAAAATAGACTCATGCATCAATCACTTCCTTAACAAAATGCCATACAGCTGTTTTCTTCTTCTTTTTCTTATTTTTTATTTGCAACTGCACACTGTTTTTCTCTAAAGTTCCCAGTTTCCCACATACTAACCTCTTCAAGATATGAAACAGTTTGTGTCTCTCAGCATCTGCTAATTGGAGTATAATTATAGCTGTCTATGAGCTATGACTATAAGCAGACTTTGCCAAAATATTTGACAGAAATCTCCAAGAGAAATAATAACAATTGGTCACATATATAATAGCATATTTAATAAATCCAGTATATTTAAATATAAAATAAGACACAGTAGGTTGGCTCAAATAAATAGGACTGATTAATTCTGTTCTGGGCACTACAGATTGATGTCCTGTTCACCTTCTAAGAGAATGATTATTATCAGCATTATCAGGAATTTTAGTAAATCTGCTCCCTTTCTTTGTGTGACAAAAACAATGAACATCAGAAAGAAGTAAAATGAAAAGAAGCTGACAACCTTAGGTTTTATGTGTTGCCTAAAGCCTTCTCAAGAGTACCCAGAAGGTCATGACACATGAATAATCTAGATATTACAGTAACAATGCATTGAATAGTACTGATAAACTCACCAGAGAAAAGAACTGAGATACCTCAAAATACTTGTCAAAATCTTCTAATCATCCTTGAAATGACTAGAACGTCTAATACATTTACTCTCACTGAAATGCAAACTGGTAAATGCTAAAACTGAGGGGAGGGGAAACTCTACAATTGAAAGCAAGAGCTAAATTGGTCACAGTGTGGATTTTTGTTTCTTTACTTTAGTAATATACAAAGATATCCATGCCATACACATTTATTTCAAAAACAAGTCTTAAGTGTTCTAAAACAAACACCTTATCCATTAAACGCTTCAAAGAGCCTTTCCTTACATCATCCTGATTTTCTCCCCACAAATTACTGTTCTCCAGCCTCCTACAGTCTGCACTGACCTATGTACACCAAGCACTTCAAGAGGCACTTGAACCATATGGGCTATTTCTAACAGGTAGGATCACTTTCACAGTCTGGGAGAGTAATTCATGGAATAAAAAAGGAAGACAACTTTGTCTCAAGGAAGACACATTTCAGAGATTAGTCCAATTCAAACAGAAAGCTCTTCCGTGACAGAAAGCACATGCTGTATTTAGGATGAATATGCATCCTGCTGCCAAATCCAAATCCTTGACTAAAAAAAGAAATGGTTAGCAGTACATTGTGTGGGCCTTTACACGAATGTATATGTGCATCTGTGGCTGCAGCAGTGGATTCCCAAGAGACAACATTCAGGTATGTTTGAACATTTTCCATTCCCTGCAGGTTTGAGAGGACTGTAGTTCCCATCTGGGTCTCTCCAACCAACCTACAGCTGATGAAATAAAATAAAACCTACAGCTGAATCATTACAGAGCCCACACTTAAATCCCAGCATCCAGAAATTACACTGCTGGTACCTGAACTTTAATCCACAGTCTCCACAGAAAAATAAAATTGGCAGTTTCAATATACCACATGGTATGATTTTGCTAAGAACCTATGATTTTTTTAATGCAAGCTAAAAAGTAATATTGATTTCTTTCAAGTCCACTGCACACTAAATATAATTTTTACCATTGTTATTTGAGATATCAGATAAAAATGCCATCTTTCTCACTAAGAAAAGAATCAACAAGCCTTTCTTGAAGCAGAAATGCCTAAAGCTCTGCCTAACGGTATATTTCAAACAATCTTGGCAGCTGGTGGTAGACAAAAATGTGATGGTAGGTGATTCATGAAAAAACATACAGAAAATTCACTCTAGTGACAGCCAAGCTTAGAGTATGTTCACTGTGCACTGTGGACTGCAAGACATCTAAAACAATCTAAAATATCCACAGTGATAACTAACATTACAAACTCAGTGCTTCACCTCCAAGTTACAAACTAAGGGAAGGCAAGAAATGGGGAAAAAAAAGTATATGGACTCTGAGTAACTTCAGGAGTTTCAGCAAGAATTGCAAAATTCTGCACTTGGAGCAGAAGAGCTCCAGATATCTGCTGAAAAGCAACTGTCTGGAAAGGACCTGTGGTCATCCTGGATGCCAGGCTGAATATGAGCCAACAGAGGCTTGACATCAGCAAACCACATCCTGGCCCAGCACTCGGAAGAGAAAGGCCAGAAGAAAGGGAAATCACACTCCATTCACCCTTGGTGGGGGTACACGTAGAGCAGTGAGCAAGAGTCCAATGCTCTTCCACAAGTGACTGAACCAGATTATGACAAAGTTAACCACTTTTTATAGACTGATTAATTGAAGCGAGAAATTCTGCATGTGGCACACAATTCTCTTCCAAAAAATGCAACTGTGCAAATTCTTCAGCCAGTCTGTTCCTTTGTAGTGGGCTAATCTTTCAGGTTTGTCCTCAACCAAGGAACTCTGGGTTGTTCTTAACAGGAATCACCAGCTACAGAAAGACTCTTCATCAGCTTAAGGGTTTACCTAAATGCTCTGCACATAGCTCAAAAACCTCTCTGTGTCATTACGACACCGTGAACTTTTTGGAATCTGTATAAGCACAATTTAAGAGGATAATATGAACCTAACAAATTAACACAAACCCAAATGGGCAAATGAAGGGAAAAAAATTACTGTTTTCTTAAGACATACAGTTTGAAGGTTCTGGTAGACACAACTCTAAAAAGTATCTGTAACACAGAAAAATTATTTAAGGGCTAAAATCATGTTACTGACATTCATGAAATATCCTGTAATATTTTTCCAAGAGATTTAATTATACCTTTCATACTACTCATGCATTAAAAGATCTTCTGGTTAGCATTAATTTGAATTCTATTGCCACATAAATTAATACAACTTAGACACATTTATCAGCCCTTTAAATAACAAAGTGATGTGTCCAGGCAGCATATTCTCGAAAAGGAGAAAAAGACATACAATTAAAACCTGAACTGCAATTACTTTACATTTCAGAAAGTTAAAAAGTAGCCTGGAGCAAATTACCTCCTAGAGAAAATCTGGAGAGCAGTTTTGCTTCAAGCAAAGACTTAACAGTATTTAAAAGAAAACAATATGCAGCATGAGTAAATCATATAGCAGACAAAAAAGTCAAAGAAAAATAAATGGGTTGTACTCAAGTTAGTATAAATCTGAATACATTAAGCTCCTAAGGAAACTTGCAAAGACAGTATTAAGGTCACAGTACTCAACTGGATAATTTTAACCCTGATTTTAACCTTAAATTTAATAAATCATATTATGCATGAGAATTTCCAAGTAGATTTCCTAACTCATTATGCAAATGAACAAAATGATAACTCTAAATAGCTATAGTAGCTACAGAAAACCTGTTCTTTTGGTTAAAGGACAGCATATGGTTTACTGATGAACAGAACTGCAGTAAACTCTAATAAAACTAACAAATCCACATAATTTTATCTCCCAGAAATTTTTTGTGCTAAACTGCAGAATGTACTTACTTTTCCTGACAGTAGTAGGAAGATCTAAGCTTTGTAGATTCTAACAATTCTGAATATGGTAGATGGAGTTCAGCCACATTTTCATCTTTACTTACTGCTGTCCTAAAGAACAAAGACAGCAATGGCATGGCATCTCTGAAGATTTAGCACATTTGACATTTCCAGAAAGGTTTTTGGTGAGCACTGAGAAACTGTTCAAAAAAAGCTCTTCCAGTACCAGGGGTTATAAACTGCATCCCCACACTAAACAATGTAGTACTGAAGCGAAAAGCAACTAAGGTAACTGTACAAAGTAATTAGAACAAATAGATAAAGAGATTAAGACAGATTAACAGATGTACAGATGCAGAACAGATGCAGAGGTGAGACACTAGAACAGGTTGCCCAGAGAAGCTGTGTATCTTCCTTGAAAGTGTTCAAGGCCAGCTTGGATGGGGCTTTGAGCAACGTGGTCTAACAGAAGGTGTCTTTAAGGTCTCTTCCAACCCAAGCCATTTTATGATTCTACAAGATTAAAATCATGACTTAAAGCAGAAACAAAACATGTGGTTTGTATACACATGCATATGTTTTTCTGGACTTACAATATGTACATAGAGTACAGCCATGCAAAGCCATGCACCTGGATCCCACCCTGCTGGAGCCAGTGGCAGGCTCTCAACAGACTTCATTAGATACTAAATCACACAAGGGCTGTTAACAGCTCATCAGGAATTTAAAGATGACCTTGTTGCTGTTTAACAGAAACATGTACAGTGACCTTGGTGTCCTAACAAACATAGGTAGTGCATTTCAGTTTTTTAAAACTTACCAGCGTAAAAAAATAAAATGAAATTAAAATTTCTATTATTTAGCCACTACCATTTCTATAGCAGAATGGCATGAGAGACCGCAATGTTCATGGTCACTGACTCAAACAATCAGCCATTTGAATTAGCAGTGAGTGTTTTGCCGAGCTTGGCTTTGCAGGGTCCCAGCCCAGGTGCAGAGGGGGTGAGCATCCACCAGCAGAGGCTACAGGCTGGGGTTTGAGCCATGTGAGGGAGAAGGCAGGTGAGAAGCAGACCCTGCAGAGGAGGGATAGTGCTTTTTATCACCCTTAGGTAACAGGCTCAGTTGTACAACTTCTCCCTAGGGAAGGACCAAGGCATTCACACATAGGCCTGAAGGTTTTCATCCCTTCTGATGGGGCACAACTGGCTCAAGCACACCAGCATGAGAGGCAGCTGTCCTGTCTTAGAAGGTGTCAGAAACCATCAAAGACACCCAGAGTGCCCCCTAACTAATTTTTGGGTTCTTCCCAAAGTTTGTCACCAGAGGACTGCATGTCGTCCAGAGTGTTGCACCAAACCAGCAAGGGAGGAGGTATCTAACATAAACATGAACATTTATTTCAACCCATTGAACTTTGTGTTTTGGGAGCTTCCCCCGCTCCCAGCTGATCAAGACGGAGATTAACCAACAAGTACCAAATCACAACAATCAAGTCTCCTTGCTAGATGAGTGGTGATGTCTTTCCAATATCTACTCTTGTCCTTTTCTTCTAATGCTTTCTTTCCCTTATGTATTTTCTGAAGAGGTATCTTTATACTTTTGTACTGTTATATTACTACAGATAGATAATAACCAAAATGGCTACATACCTCTTTTCCACGGCAAGCACATTATTCTAAAATAAGCCCTACATAAATATATATATATATATATAAACAGCCATTCAGTGTCATCTCATTTTAATCTGCCACAGAGATCTATTAACAAGAGTCTCAGCCATTCTCATCTTCAGGGGTATCATAACAAAGAGAAAATGTCATTAGCTGTTCTCTTATGATATCATGGTAAAATCCTGATCCTGTCCTTCAACCAGGTCTGTTGATATTAATATATTTAACTGGGACCTTACCTAAGAAGGCTGCCAGATCTCCCCCCAAAAACTCCTTTTCAGTAAAATGGTGCAGCAGAAAAGACTCTTCAAATTTAAACCTTCCCCCTGCACCTGAGGGTCATCTATAGATCAACTAATCAGGTCCAAGATGATTTTGAGTCACATCTGTGTCCTTTAATGACAGTAAAAGAACAGTACTAAGCGACACTTACAGGTCTTGCCCTTACAAGATTCAATGGATATACATACAGAGAGCACAAAGTATTTGGCAGAGTACCAAACGAGTTGTGGTTTTGGACGAACTTCTTTTGTGTTTGGTTTTGTTGTTTGGGGTTTTTTTAAAATAAAGATTCCTGGAACTCATTCAGTAGCAAGTACTGCAGAAAAAAGCCAAGTATCACTACAATCAAGTCAAGCAGCAAATGGAAAGGGAATAATTGTAGACAAGGAAGGAATTCTTTGTCCTTATTTCTCTTGCCAGCAGTGCTTGGATCTACATATTCTCGATGTCTCTGAAGTCTGAGCAGGGAGTATTACTTCCAGAGAGAGAAATTCTGAGAATTTAAAGCTTTAGGGTCCTGCTTGAACAGAGATTGAACAGAGATGAACAGTTGCCTTCTGGTAGAAATTAAAGCTGGCATGGAAATATCACAAAAGGAATTAAAAGATGCTCTGGAAAGTGGTCAAAAGGAAATCAAAGGAACTTTAGCAGTATGAAGACACATACCAGAAGCACACAAAAAGAAACTTCAAGACAGACCATTAGGTTTAAGAGTTAAGGTTACCCATCTGTTCTGGGTAGAAGGCTGTGTGAACCAGAGGAAAATGTTAATTATTCCTGTGAGATATTTAGTCCAAAAATATTCATGCTCTCTTACATAATTTCCAGTCTTGACCACATGTCAGACGTCTAGGGGAACAGATTTATTTTAGATTCAGCCCAAATTTTGAACTATAAGAACTGATCAATGTAGCCTTCTTCCAGTTTTTTAAGTGTGATATGTTACTGGATCTGAGAATCAGTCTAACACCTATCTGCGAGTTAAAATATCTTAAATACAGATAAACTATATCTTATGCTTTATATCACATTTACTGTTGTAAATATCTAATATAGGCATGAGTAATCAGAATACAACAGAAATACAACATAAAAAGTGGACAGTTTTTAAAGCAGCTAGTTTTGAAAACAGAAATGGAAACCCATGGAAATTATCTGGGTAGCCCCACAGCTGAACAGACGAGCTCTGAGGACTGTGATTTGTAGAAATGTTAAAGGGAACTGTTGGACTACTGCTTTGAAGAACTATTACAATGAACAGGGGCTTCACCCCATCTCTACTTTAGCCCAATGTGCTACTATTGAACTCTGTCAATAAACTGTTCCTGCTTCCATCAATAGAAGCAGTTTTTGAAAAATAAAACTGAAAAAAGGAAAATCTTTCTGTGCTCCATCAGAAGGTTTCTCAGTAGGGTACAAAACAAGGAACAGAAAAAAAACAGTGACTCTTTACATAAACTCACAAGAACCACCACTTACAAGCTAAAACACAAGACTTTAACAAAGTCCCTTGTCCAAGTCGCTTAAATTAGTGAAGTTATTGTTTTTATGTAAAAAAAAAATGTGCTCAAGTTTGCTTGCACTGTGCAGCAGCTGTCCTAGTGTCAGGTTCCACCTACAATGTCATGTCCTACTTAAAATGTTTAGGTATCTCTTGCTGTCACATGTAGTCAAATCTCACCTATCTAGTTGTATTTATTTTAAACTTGCAGGTATTAGCACTATTTCTCTAATATATCTTGCCTTGCAAAACCCTGCAGGGTTTCATTTACACAGTAAAATCTCAGATTTTTGGAGTCACAATTTCTGGACTGCAGTGCAAAACCACAAAAGGCAAAGTATGGGAGACTCTGGTAAGCTCCTTCATTCCTTTCCTCAATTTCAATTATCTGGATTCTATTATTGTGTTAGAGAATGTCTGTGCCCATATGCACAAATTTTCAGTGAAGATTTTTGGATCAAAGGTGACTTAGCAAGAGGGACATTAAGGGCTTTGAAATATTTGCAACATTTCAGAAAAGGAGACTGCCAAACTGAGTAGTTTTTCAAGAAAACTGTGTAAATTCAACTGCTCACAATAAAATGACTGAGTTCAGTCATTAAAATGTAAAATACAGGAATAGCTTCCTGTGCTAACTTCAGTATATCTACATCCATCAAGCCTCATCTGTAATAACCAGGCTGGTGTTTGCACTGCAGAGTCCAGATTGCTAATTCTTCCCATTTACAACAACTCCCTGGCTTTCAGGAACAAAAATAATTTTCTGTCTAAATATACTTACAGTTAACAATCAGAAATGAATCCCTCTGCAAACAACTCTCCACACTGGCAATTGCCTTTGTTAGTAATTATTTATAGTGCAGAAGCATGAAAGCTTTCTTCTTTCACATTCAGCATTACTACTATTACTACCATTTCCCAGGTACATCCAGGATAGCTGTCAGACATTTTTCCCATATACTTACAGTTTGTATCTCCTCCCTTCCTTCTACTGTGCATAAATATTGCAAAAGCCTTATAAGAAGGTGGTTTTGAAGGGGCACAGCAGCAAGCTTCACCAGACTGACCAAACTGGAGCACACCAGCAGGTCACAGGGAGCAGCAATGGGACTCTGATGACAGATGCCAACTTGGCACCAGCAAAAGACAGCGCTGCCCACGGTCCCTGTGCTCTCAGGAGTGGGCAGCTGTGGTGCTTCTCTCCGTGTCAGCAAGGGACAAACATAAACCAGGCCAAGTTTGCTGATATTTTCTGAAGAAGCTGATGTTGGTGGGCTAACCAGAGCCTCTCCCCTCTGCTCTGATACTTCCCATGCGATGGGAGTGGCTCCAACAGCAGCAGGGAAGGGAAGGTGGGCACCCCAGGCTACAGATTCCTCTGCAGAATGGGCAATTTGCTGACGATAATGGCATCCATGTCAATCTCAAACCAAATCCCCGATTTTAAATGCCTTGAAATTAATTTGAACGTATGAAATAGTAAAGGATATTTTCAATATAATAATTTTAAACAAAAAAAGGGGAAAAATTAAAACAACAAAGAGCTGGTTGTTTGTACAGATCACATTCAGCACTAATTTCTGCACCACAGTTCAATGTTAAGGCAACAAAAACCCTTTACTTGGATGTGGTGTGAATTCTTGCAGCTAGTAAATCTGCAAGAATTTAGCTGAATTTAGCTGAATTCTTGCAGGTAGTAAATCTTGACGTTTTAACATAATTGGCTGATTTGCAATATCATAACTGCTAACAGATGCAACTTATTTGTTTTAAAACTAGCACCTGTTGTAACATTTACATAGTAACATAGAAGGTCTGTGCCCTAGTTTCCTCATTTTTTCTGAAATGCAATTGGAAGCACAGAAATGTCTACTCTATCCAAGTAAGGACACACTTAACCATGGAAAATAAATTCCACATTCAAGGAAACAGTTTTTCAGAAAGTTGCAGCTCATCAGCACCACAGAGGAAAATCAGAAATTCAAGTGCACTGCTTCTCACACCATGGTGTAAGGAAAGTTGGAAAGTTTTGTTCCAGTTAGAGTCAAGTCTCACTCCCCTGACCACTGCTGTCACAAAGCAGTCTGTGAATCATATGGGACTTGAAGGACAGTGCCCTACAAATCACCTCTCACTGTCTCCATAGCCATTCCAGGACTTCTAGATTCACATTTCAAGCATAGCAGCTGGAAGGAATACAGACAAACCAGAAGCATGCAGTAGCAGTCATCCACAAAACTTCTGTGAGTGTAGCATACACTTGTGTTACAAGTGCACAGAACATATACAAAATTACATTCATCTTGTACCTGAGTAATCAGAATAACCATCATCCATATGACTTTACTTGACTCTTAGTAAGGCATTCCAGGAAACTCTGTAAGGTGTAATAATTCACATCTACCTTTTTCAAAGGGACTGCATATGTGAATTCTGCTTTGAGCTTCACTGCTGATTAAAGAGAATATACTTGACCTAAATCTTCCATTCAAAATAAGACTACAGAATACACATCTGACTTCATTTGTACTGGTTATTCCCATATCACAGATCTACATGCAGCAATAAAAGATATCAAATCAAGCAGAGTGTCAAATTAACATGCAGCATAACAGAGAGTCTCATGTGCTACCTTGGCAGTCAATTCAGGTCTACACTCACCAGTCCATTGTGCCCATTTGTTGAATTTTTCTAATTTATTATTATTATTATTGAACTTATTAGTTGAGATTTTATCACAGCACAACGTAGAAATAAAGACAGTCTATCAGAAATCATTTATGAAATACTACCAGACGGATCCTGATTTACAGTTGTACACTTACTAAAGACCTCGTGCCAGGTTCCATCATAAATTGAAACCTCTCAAACAGTACTAACATGATGTTTTGTTGACTGGATGAAAGTTTAGAAATAAATTATTGTTAATTCGTGACCAGCTCATTGCTTTAAAACTATTTTTAGTTTCTATTTGAAATGTTCATTTAACATCTTAGAATAAGGAGAAATTATACAGAGTCATTAAAAACTGAGAGAAGGAAATAAACAATCATTTAATTCAACTCTGATGATCTTTATTTCTACTAGAAACTGGCCCAGAAACTGGTAGAGCATGTTATGGCTGCCTTTAATGCAAACAGTATTACCACAGGCAGCATTAACCTCAGAATTTACGCAAATGATGTTATTTTGTACAGTCGCTGACTGTTTGCAACACCTGAGTCACACAAACAACAAAAGCAAACAGGAAGAAGTATGGTAACAGTAACTACGTTCTAATTAGACTTGAGCTGAACTAGAGAATAACAAACCAATGCTTAGTCTTTTACTTTCTTCTGTAGTCTAAGTAAAACATATAAATGTCATTATTACACAGATGTTTGCATCCTTTTCTTCTCTTTTTTTGTAACAGATGGATCATTGAATATGAAAGAAACAAACACTGCTATATTTAACACTACAGATCCCAAACTCTGTCATATTAATAATTCACCAAAGTCACTGAACTGCATGGCATGTCAGGCTGAGATTTTATTAGGAATAAAATTTCTTAATGTACATTTTTATTATTTGTCTTTCACTGGCAAAATACAGTCTGCTTTATTTGCATTAAAGCAATAAGAAGAACAGGAACAAGATCTTTTCAGCAAGGTAACATTCCTGAGAAAAGGAACTCTCTAACCATATACAGGCTGCTTTGCTCAGTGGAGCTTTTGTTCTTGGTAAAGAATTGGCTTCACCAGGAACCAGTAAAATAGACCACATTCATGACTAATGGCAAATTTAGCATTAACCTAAGAACTATAGAAGTCCATTTAAAACCCTTTCTTGTTTAAAAAATCCCAAAAGTCCCCATAATAACTTTATCTAATTTTCTGAGGTTATTACCTTTCCCTGGCCACAGGAAAATTAGCTTGAAATTACACTGAAATTAGCCAGCAAATACTTGGTGTTCTCTTAGCATACAGTCCTTGAGACAAAGCCTTGCTATGATGATTAAATGAACTGTGGATGGAAAGTTTCAAGGATACAACCAGTAATGACGTAGTAACACAATGTAAACAGGATGGATTACCTTTTTATGGCTGTAATAAAAGATAGTCAGTTCTTCTTCATTATAAAATATTCAGTGTTATTGTATAGTGTTTCACATATTAAACTGATGCAAGAGCAACATCTACCATTCTCCAAATTCACCAGTTAAATATATGACGTATTGCTGAAATGCCTGAGGTTTACATGTAAAACATATAGAAAATATACTGTTAACTACAGTTATCATAATTATATATACACTAAATAAACTGCTCCCCTGGTGAACAATGACACTGACTCTACCTGCACAATGTTGTTTAGTTTTAGATCACTCAATACTTTTAAACTGTCAATTTCAATTAGAAAAAAAATCTGGCAGAGACAGCGAGCTTGCATGGATCATATTTCTATGCCTGCATTTTATCTTGCACACACATTACACAGTTCATGTCCTGAACTTCTGTTTTTAAGGCTTATATGTAGCTCAATCAATTACATATAACAGTTATATAGTTAAATATACTATAAACATTTCTCTTTATAATGTTTCTAGTCTGCTGGCACTTGAAAAAGCTCCAGATTGGTGCAAGTATGTTCCTTTTCAGCTCCTTGTTGTCACTGTCATGGAAGGAGCTCAGCTTTAGCTAATATTCTAGATGGTTCTTTTCTTTTGTTAATACATCTTATTCACTTCTCCAGGACCTCTAGCACTATACAGCAACAAAATACATTTATTATTTAGATAGTGAGTGCAAGATCATCTGCTGATTACATATGCATGCAAAGAGAGCCAAGGTTGCCATCAGTCCCTAAGGGCAACCCACCAAAACCACTGATCCAGCACCAGAGATTTATTCCTCTGCAAACAGGAAGATTGCAGCCCAGCCTAATCACACTTGGTAAAGCTTTAAAGGGTACATGTGACACTGGTGATTAACTGTCATGTGGAGAGCATGAACATTAAACGGAGATCCAAACCAAGTTAACTGCGTGCCTTTGAAACATGTCCTGCAGCTCAGAGTGGCTTGAAGTGCCCTTTAGGATGATCTAACAACCAGTCCTTAAAACTAACCCGGTCCTTGACGAGGCAGGTCTTTCGAAGAGGGGCAGTAACAAGTTAACACTAACATGCTCCTGCTCTTTGGGAATGCTGGGAACAGCAAATTAAGAAGCTCCAAAGTCCCATCCTAGGATCGACCACCCTAACCCCAATCCTGATTTGTAATTTCTTCATCAAGTACATTTGGCAAACAAAATAGAGACAACAATATTATGAGCCAAATAAATGTAGTATCATGGAGTACTTTGAGCATGTAGCTGGCACTGCATCACGACAAACGCTGCTGACAGCGTAATTCACTCTGGCTAAATCTATACTGCCTTTTCTGGGCTTGCTGGAGTGAATTGCTGGCCCATGTCACCTACACAGATATTGCCTTAAATATCTGTGCTGTGCAGATCCAAGCTTCAAGCAGTCCCAATGTTTGATTTTCCTGGATGCTGAACCCCACATGCAGCTGCAGGTTTGAGTGAGTGAGCAAACAGATCAGACAGCAGTGCAAGCCAGCATGACAGCAACGCTCCAGCTCTGCCTCCATGCCTTCACCCAACTAAGCTGCATGAATAAAGATTACAAAGCCAGCAACATCACTTGGATGGAATAAACCTTATTAATCCAAATCTTCAAGGCTACCCACAACACTCATCTGAGTATCACTGTGAATAAAAGAAACAAATCCATGCACAGAAAGACATAACTATATCCTGTTTAACAAGGGGCAGAGTTATGCTTTAACAAGGTTTACCACTGTTCACGCTCGACTCAAGGGAAAAAATAAATAACACAGGCAACTAGACTAATAATGAGCAATAATTTCCACAGTAATTCTAAAATTGTTTCTAAATGAGTTCTGTAAAAATATTTAAATCATCAATATTCACAAAATAAATCCTGAACTGTTGGATGTTGAGAGGAAGAGTTACCTCTTGTACTTTTCTGAATAAGGAGAAATCAGTAAACTAGACTGACCAATGGTGAGCCTGAGCCAGCAGAGTGGTACTTGTATGCTATATTCATCTAATTAATACCTCAGGTATTAAGGTCTATTTCAAATTAAATCTGAGATTGATATTTTGTGAAAGAAAAGCTCATGAATTTCTTTTTGGCAGATGAAAATTGATAATTTCTCTAATTTTGATTACTGAAGAAGAGAGATGCTAACTTCTTTTGTTAAGACAAAAAAAAAAAGGCCCCAAAATATGTTTTCATTACCCGCACAGGACTTTTCTTAAAATCATTAAGGGAAGAAAAGGGTTGCTTTATCCTTTATAATAAACATTTCACATGGCTATGATTCAATATGTTTTATACTGCACTGCTAATGCTCATTATTCTTAAAATATCATATTTAAGGATATTAATACACCATTAACACGATTAACTTTTTTCACAGAAGTTAATCCATATGGAACCAAATGGCACAATTTGGACATGTAAATGACCAGCTAGTGCAGGTCACCTTCTGCCCCACTGCACCAGTGCAACTCTGCTGGCTCCACGTGCATTGGCCTAAACCAAGGGAGGAACCTGTGTCTCTCCAGAAACTGGAAGAACAAACAACTTTTTATTCCTTCCCAAAACAGAGATATTCCATTAAAAGGGATCAATTCATATCTTAGACTTGTCTGCATGCAACCTGCAATATGCCTTTATCTGCCAGAGAAGCATGTCTCCAAATAAATTAGAACTCATGGAGATGAAACACATCCTTTAACACAGTTTGGCAAGAATAGTGAGTTTTGTTCATTATTTCTGTTAATTGTTTTATCAGTAAAATACAAAGTAACTGAATTAACCTGGCAGTTGAGTAAGAGAGTGGCACCATTGATTCCTGCAACTTTTTGTCCCTTCCAGGGATACAGCAACCATACCTGGCAATTCACTGTTCCGAATCAGATCCTGTGTGGCTGATCCCAGAGCCCTGAGACAGCCAAGTGCATCAGCAGTCCTGTCAGTTTTACCATTAATCTTAAGCACAGGTAACATCAAGGGAATTCTAGGACTGAAGGACATCCTCTGCCCTCTAAAGCACAGAAGCCTCTTTTATCCCCCTTCCCCCAACTCACAATTTTCTTGCCCTCTCCCCAACAGACTCTGTCTGTACAATAATGAAGGATCATGTTTCTCCCATCCAACCCATCTTCTCTTTCGTGCCTCTCCTCTCTCCTCAGTGCTCCTACAGTTGCTGTGGAAATAACACATTTTACTGACCCAACACCTCCTGGGCAGCTGGTTCCCACAGCTGTGGTGCAAAAGGCAATTAAGATAAAACACAGCTCCGCAATGAATCACAAGCCTGAACAGATCTCAGAGGTCATCTAGTCCATTCCTCTGCCCCACGGGAGGCTCAGCTATCCCCATGTCATTTCTTACAGACATCTATGTCACCTGCTTTTAAAAACTTCAGCGATAAAAATTACACAAGCTCCCTAGGCAATATATTCCAGCGCTTCACCACCTTTGCAAAGAAGCTCAATCTTTCATCTCAGCTCACATATTCTAAGCCTCAGATCTTTTTTCTCTCTTTCTTTACAAATCTTACCAGATCTTTTCTATTTTCCTCACACGAACAACTCCAGTTAAAGCAGTTTGCTTCAAACACTTGAAAGTGATCATTGAAAAATTTACTGTATATTGCAGCTGGAGTTAAATCACCTTTTTCCATTGTGCACCGTAACACAATTTTAGAGACTTTAAATTAAAAAATTATTCATGTTCTGTTTGTTTTAATGCCATATTGTAGTTGTGCATAAGCAACAGGAGAAACGGGGCCAAGTTCACAGTTGTCATATATGGGTCTATAATGCCTATTACCAGAAACAGTATAACAACAAATCAAAAAAATTGTTGAGATTTTAAAACCAATTCAATTTTCCACAGTCAAGGTAAAGCCACATTTGTTACAGATTATCCCCATGTTAGAAAATAATGATCTATCAGAGAGATGAAATTTGACTTTGCACAAGTAAGCAGTTTTGTTAGGAACACAGTCAGGCCACTAGCGAGAGCAGAGCACATCAAATTTGGGTCACAGCTTTCCTACACCCTGAATTCATATGTCATCTGACTGTCTGGGCTTTTCTAAATCACTGAAAATGTAAAACAAGAAGAGAAGTAAAGCAATGCTATAGTTAACCCACATCTTCATGATTATAGCTGGCTTTACTTTCCTCAGTCAATAGTTAGAGGAAGAAAGTAGATACAAAGGTTAGAAATATCTCCTTTTATAAATCAATTTAGTCTGTTGCATGGAGTAGCAAGGACAGAGGACACCAATTACCAAGATTTTAATACTCTGAAATGAGATAAAATTTTGATTATTCATGAACAACAATGAATTGGTAACTTCTCTAATATACTGGACACAACATAAAGCATTTCTTCATTTTAAACAGTGGATTACAAAAGCCAAAGAAAAACTTGGATTGAACCCCAAAGAAGTATAACGAGGTAACCCATTATTGTCCTTCTGTTGTTGCTACATACTGCATTTAACACATCACAGGACTGAATAAAGGACTACAGGCCTTTACAGATGAGAAGTCTTAAAGTTCTTTCATGGAGCCAAATCTTTCAACAAAAAAATACAAAATCCCACAGAAGAACAAAAAAGCACATTTTAAGCACTGGTTTCACTATTGTATTCATTATGCATTTTAAACAGAGTGTATCAATGAGAAATTAAAATTCGTGATGCTCCTCTTTGAGCTGAAGGTCTCCTTGGAAAAATTTCACAGATAAATCCATTCCCACATGATTTCCAAGATCTTTTAAAAGGTGTGGCAATGTCAGATATAACAGATGTGAAGAATTCTATTACGTCTGACAAACTCTGCATGCCCAACAAGAATTACACTAGTCTGAGATGAAAAACTAACTCTCTGCTACTGAAGATTTCAAGAGCAGATGCCAAAGTATTTCATGATGACTTCTGATCACAGGAAAAATATAATACAGGTCAGCACTGATATTAAAATTGTTTTTTGATCCATTTCAGACAAGCCCCTTCATGTGCAATGACAGAAGAACATCCAGTCCTTATGACCCAAGTATCAAGTGAAGATAAAATGTGAGAAAAATCTAACACTTGCTCTAACAGTGTACAAAAAATACCAAAAATCTCCATCTAATTTTTAAAAAACTCATGACATATAAAAGAGAATATGGATTTGCAAAATCCACAAGGAATTATTCTCCTCAGATTACAAAGAGAGAGAGACTTGAAAATTCAATTTTTAACATAGCTGCATGTCCGAAATTCACCATGTATCAAGAACACTGCAGTAATTATACTGTGCATTTTGCAGAATCCAAGACATGAATTTACAAATTTAAACAAAGTTTCTTCAAACAAGTGACCACGTTCAAAACATCAATCATCATTCTGAAAAAAACCATTTACCAAAACTTCAAAACAAATTTGAAAATGCACCGAAACATGAACCAGAGTGCAAAGAATGTCCTAGAGGCAAGATTAGCAAGCAATTATACCAGTCACTGCTAACAGTTACACTACACAGCATTTTAAATTTTTCTTCTGAAAAATCTGCCTTGTGGTCCCAGTATGACAAAATCATTCTAAAGATTTCTCCAATCTAAAACAATTCAAATCATCAATAATCAAGAGAGCATCAGCTGATCACATTTCAGGATGCAGCATGGGAGTATTAAGTGACTGAGCATTGATCAAATGACGACAGAATCTGGAGACTGTGTCTCAAGGAGTATTGGTTGACCCTGATGTTAAGTATGTTCATATTATATAAGCCTACATTGAGTTACTGTTTCTGCTGCTGAAAAGTGCTGTTAAAACTGCACATACAAATATACTTGCAAAGTAAATCACCTACAAACACATTTCTCCTGTTCAATCAATCTTAAAATGGCCTACTCTTAAAACAACTTTCTGGCAAGGAAATACAGACCAGTACCTGACCCAACCATTTCACAATCTCAAGGTAAATTCTTTCAGCATTTAATGTATGTCACCTGCAGGAAAATTCCTTTTTATGTAATAACCTGCAAGTCACTGAATGATTTTAAATGAAGGTGCCTTTTCTTTTCTCATGTACCTTGCACAGACACGGGGGACGGAAAGAAGGCAGCATCATTTCAAAAAGATGATGCTTACATATCCCTTCCAAATGCCTTCTAAACGTATACAGTTCTCTAGGGAGCAATCAACTGAGCAATGTCTGTAATGCTCAGGATATAATTACCAAAATGAGATGCATAACCTTTATTACACCAGCAAACAGTTAACTTTACAGATTATTTCTCTTACTTTGGTGCTCTCAAACCTTTTTAGTTTTTTTAAGTAATCAAGTGCTTCCAATGCTCTACATTGCAGCTACTGTGCATTCAATGCCAGGTGCTGCACACCTCACTAGCAGAAACTCAGCACAATGCAAGACCTTCTCCAGCCCATGTAGTTTCATACACTGCTGTAGCATGACAGAATGTCTTTGGGATTTAGCAAATTCAGACAGATTCTGTTGCTACATCCCACAGAAAAATGCCTTGAAATTCCCCCTGTTTAAAAAAAGAAAAAATTGAACAGCCTACATCTCCAAACATGACAGTGCATTCCTGGCATAGAATATGCAATGCAAGAAGAGAAAAATGACAGTATTTATGTTACCTTCAGTCACATAGTTGTGGTCTCGCAGAAAGCTGTGGTTAATTTTCCGTGTGTCCGTGTCCTCGCCCATTTACAGCAGGATTACTCAGCATGCCTATCCGCAGTGGACTGATAGCATCAGCAGAGGTCGTCACAAGAGCACCATCCATGCTGCCACTGCCTAGCAGAGGCGGGGAACACACCGGGCCACTGAGCACAGCATAATGAGAGCTATTGAGGCAGCACGGGTTGGGGGGGGCGAATAACGAGCGGGAAAAAAAAATTTAAAGGAAAAAAAGGAAAAAAAATAAGAAAAAAGGTAAAAAAAAACACAAAAAGAAAAAGGGGGGGACAGGGGGAAGAAGAATAGCGGGTGAAAGCCGGAGAAATTACGGATGCAGCCAGCCAGTAGAGAGCTTGCGTGAAGGGAACAGAGGCACTTCTCCCACAGTTAAAGAATAGCCCAGCTGTGTCTCCAGGCACCGGCGCAGGGCCGGAGCTGCAGCGGGAGCCGCCCGGAGCGGAGCGGAGCCGGCCCGGCCGCTCGCTCGCCTGCGCCGCATCAGCGCTGGCCCCTCCCCGCCCGCCGCCCGCGGCCCAACCGCACCGCATCTGCATGGAGCAAAGTGAAAAATGACACTGCAGGTAATTACTTCAGCTCCTCTGCCGGGGAGATGGGCAAGGAGAAAAACTGAGGGAGGGGACGAGGCAGAAGAAACTTCAAGGTGATTTAAACGCGTTTGCATCGAGACGTACTGCACACGAACGTGCGGCCGGGATTTTGTGCTAGTCGTGGTGTCATCTGCAGCAAAAGCAACAGCCGTTCAATGCCAGCCTCTATATTACGAAATTGCCGAATATCTGCCTGTGCAAATGATTTGTCAGAGGCAAGGCAACCGTTCAGAGGACGTAAGATAAAATAACAGTTATTTATCCTTTTTTACCCTCAGTTTTGTAGAAAAATGTAAAATTACAAAGTATTTAAAAACAACCTCTCTGTTCTCCCTGTACAGGAAAGAAAAGCTGGACAAAGGGAATGTTTGCAGGTCATTGGTTTTCTTAAACCTGCTACTCATTCCGTTCATTATCCCATCATCTTGGAAAAGCAATGTTGAAGAATGTATACTCAGAAATATGAAAATAGTTAGAAGAGGAAAATTACTCACTTGCTTTATAAAATAAAGCTTGCCCTTTACTCCAAATGCTTGATGTTTTACATTACAGCAAAATTCTTTCAACTGAATAGACAAACACTTTCCCTTAGCTTTTGGTATCTATTCAAGAAACCAAAAACTGTTTGCTACAGAAAGTATGTATTCAGAAAAGGTAAGCACCACTGAAGTCTAAATATTTTAATAGAAAGCAAATGGCTATATACCAAACCACCACTACAGCATGATAAGGGAGTCCACAACCATAAAACCAATTGAGAAGAGAGAATCTTGTGCTTTAGGCCCTGGAATTGAACATGGAAAGTACAATTTGGTTGTCAGCATTACTACAGCATTTTGTGTAACAGTGGATCAATTCTGACCCTTTTCTGTGTTTTGGGGTTTTTTTTCTAATGAACTAGGACATACAGTTCTTGAAGGAAAATTCAAGTACCCTGCTATTCCTATGAACTGGCATGTGACTGAAAAAAAGTAGAGGACTACGTAAAAACCTGCTCCGGGATACACATCTAATTTCAGTATGAAGCAAGGCTGGGAGGGAAAGAAGAATAGCAATAAAATCGCCTTCTTCTTCTTCTCATTTATAGCACAAAATAAAACAGCCTGACAAGTAAATGCTGTAAATACTGTAAAATATTCACATTTTTGCAAGTGGGAAAGTAAGAGAAATTATTGAGTACTTGAACCTGTACAGAACACATTTTACATGTATGTGGGTTTTGGGGGTGACAATACTGGAAATCTTGTTTCTGCATTGACAGCATCAGTCACTACTGTGGCGGTACCAGCAGCTCTCCAGTATCTGCCCTATGCTTTTCAGAAAAGAGGAAAGATAAATACTGATATTTATTTTGGACAAAATGGTTCTAATCTATGTGATGGAGCTGCTTTATTTTGCCCTTCCCTGACATATTATGTTCTCACCTTGGATTTTTCCAAAGACAGAAGGGTCTGTGAGCATAACACACTGCACATGAAATCCCAACTCTGCTGGGCAAAGTGTACCACAAACAGCCAGTTTACTCTCAACTATTTAACACAACAGTTACAGCAGTCTGGGTCAAGAAGGCTCCTCCCTTCAGCATCTGTGCAAACTGCCTGGCCTTACAAAAGTCTGTCCAGATCCCTTTGTAAAGCCTTCCTGTCCTCCAGCAAATCAAAAACTCCATTGGTGACCAGCTGCCAGCTAGATAAAACTCCATTTACCACCACTGCTTGGGCTCAGCCATCCAGCCACTTTTACCCAGCAAAGAACACACCCATTCAAGCAAAGAGATGCCAGTTTCTCCAGAAGAATGTTGTGGCAAACTGTGTCAAAAGCTTTACTGAAGTTCATGTACACAACATCCACAGCCTTTCCCACATCCATTAAGAGGGTCACTTCACCACAGAATGAGATGAACTGGCTCAAGCAGGATGTGCCTTTCATGAACCTGCACAGGCTGGCTGTGATCCCCTGATTGTCCTGTATGTGCTGCATGATATTGCTCAGGATGATCTGCTCCATGACCTTCCTTGGCACTGGGGTCAGGCTGACAGGCCTCCAGTTCTCTGGATCCTCCTTCCAACTCATTTGAAAGGAGGGCTTCACATTTGCTGACCTCCAGTCAATTGGGACCCACTCCTCCCTGTTACCCAGGGCTGCTGGTAAATGATGGAAGGTGCCTCAGTGAGCACTGTCACCAGATCCCTCAGTCCCTTCAGCTGGATCCCATCCAGCCTCATAGACTTGTGTGGGTCCAAGGGGTGTAGCAGGTCACTGATCATTTCCCCTTGTGTTATGGGGGCTTCATTCTGCTCCCCATCCTTGCCTTCCAGCTCAAGGGACTGGGTACCCAAGAACAACTGGCCTTACTATTAAAGACTGAAGCAAAGAAGGCATTAAGTACTTCATCTATTTCCTCATTCATTGTCACTATTGTTTCCCCCTGCATCCAGTACAAAATGGAGATTCTCCTTAGCCTTCCTTTTGTCCCTGATGTACTACAGAGTGTGGATTCCCCTGTGCAGGTAACACTGAGAAGCTATCACTGTGATGACTTCTAAAACTGAAAGAAATGTCACCTTGCAGGGCATTTGATCCCAAAAATCAAGCAGCACATTTGAGTAGGAACAACTACATAAGAACAACTTCTATCTGCAAATACATAGAAAATGAACATGTGTTCTGTCCTTTCTGAGAAAAAAAATCATATGGAAAATTTATTGTTGAAAAGAAATAGATAATAAATTATGCAAATTATGAGTACAATCCCAAAAAAAGTCACACTGACAGTCTGTTAAAAAAAAAAGGCACTGGAACAATTTTCTTTGTAAATTCCTCTATATTTATGTGACCAAGGTGGTTGAGGGAATTCTGCCCTTCTTGTTGTTCCTGCTCTTCCATGTAAACTCACCAATAATTGTCTTTTATTTGTCCTCAGTCAGTTCAAACTTTACAATTTCTATGGTCTGTCATTTAGAGCCTACACTGGTTAATTGTTACATGTAATTTAAGCAGTTAGAAATGTTTTCATTTTTCCTAGGAACAAAGTGGACTTTTTTTTTTTATGAAGTCAAAATCATAACTCCCATCCAGACATAATTTTCTCCACTCACCATTAGAGAGGTTCATGGACAACTTCCTGAGGCATCACATCTGGGTCAAATGACACTTACCTTGTTCTTATTATCTTTAAGTTAAAAAGAATCTCATAATGAGGAGCAGAATGAGGAGGAAGCCTTTAACAAAAAACCTAGACAATATTCCCAGTGTGCATGCAGATGCTTTCCCTAAGATTATGAGCCAAATCCTTACTGTGTGGCAAATATTAGCACTCCGCTGACTTAAGTAGGTCAGTTCACATGAGAAAGATTAGCAAAACTCTGCTCTGAATTTGTAGCACAATGCAAATTTGTGAGCCAACTCTTGGAGATAACTAGCTATGCCATTTAAAAGTGCTACTTATTATCAATCCCACCTATAACCTATGCAATTTGATCTAGTCAAATACTCAGGGAGAAGGTGGTGAGGAAGGAAGCTTTAACCAAAAGTGTATCAGTTATTTGGACTTTCATAGTAGTTCACAATCCTACTTATAAAACAACCCTCTGATTGAGCTGAATACAGTACAAACAGAGAAATGAATGTGTCCTATGTTAAAGAATTTATAAGTAAACTATAAAATAGAAGAGCTACATACAGATCAGCAGCAACATTTAGGTAAACAGTGAGTGAGTAATGAGGATGGAGTCCTGGTTTAGAGCTTTCTTCAAAAGAAGGTCATTATAGACTGTGGAGAAAAGCAATAAACTGGATTCAAGAGGTTAAAAAATAACTGCATAAGAGAATAAAACAAGCTTAGACACAAAAGGAGGAGAACTAGCCAGCAGGTCAAGGAGGAAAGTAAAAGGCAAGAGCAGGCATGACACAGATGCCAACACAGACTGTGGGTGTCAGTAAAAGAAGAGTTAAAAGGAGCAAAACAAACAAAAAATGGATCTGTGCCACGAGGAGAAAAATCTCATAGGACCGGGAAAGAAAATATTTAAAGAGAGAAATAAACCTACATTTCTTTTTGTCAGAGTTTTGGGCAGAAGAATTGGAGAAAGGGGAAGGTAGAAGGGAAAAACAAAACAAAAAACCAGTCTAACAACAATAATAACAACAACAAAAGCCAGAAATGGAAGCCAGAGGCAGCCAGTACCCCGAGGAAGGAATCAAAACCTATTTATGATACAAATGGAACTGAGAATGTAAGGATTAGTAACAGTGTAGTCTAACGGTAAGGAATTGAAGAAGATGAGAACAAATCTTTGGTTGAATGACTGTTGATAATGTTTGCTCATCACATTTCCAGCAGGAAGCTCTGCAGCAGAAGAGATGGAGGAATTAGGCATTAGGAAGCAGTTTGTCTTGAAGGTTACTGTGTAATCCTGTTTATAAATGCCTGCTGAATACATGACCATCCTGTTTTGCTCCTGCAGAACATTCATATTCTTCTCTTAAATACATTTTCCTGAAGAGCCTCCATTTAGGTTTGTCTGCCACTAAGAGCACAACCTTTAATAATTAAAACTCTCAGTATCTGAAACAGAACACCATCAGGCACTCCAAGTCTCTATTTTACCCCTAAATTCATCACTCCATCTGAATTAGAATGATTAAGCTTGAACTGCAATTGAAAGAAATAGTAGTGGAATATGTAAATATTTTCTTCATCCAACTAAACTTTTCATATACAGATCATCCTGTGCTTCATTTAGTAAAATACAGTGGCTTTAAATGAAATGAAACTGAATTTTCAGTTGGCACACAACTTTAATTATTTGTAAAGAACAAGAGATTTAAAGACTGTGATGGTAAAAAAGACCCTTAGAAGTTGCACAAATTTCACCAAAAGCAAACTATCCTAAAATATTACCTTTATTTAATGTTTGTGACATCAGAGGAGGGTTTTAAGAGTTTTGACAACATTTGCTTGTAACCATATCATAGTATCAGCAAACTGTGCAAAACAGTGCAAAATTTCTTCAAGTGAAATTAGGTAACACAATTAGTTGCGGAATAAACACAACAAAATATTTAGCCAACCCTTGACAATCATAGCTCATTGCATCTGAATTTGCTTACCAACAAAAAATGTTTATAGGCCAGATATTGTCTCCCTTTTACATATCTACAGAGATGTAAAATGCCCTGCTACTGATTTCTCCAGTTAATTGGCAAATTAGTTTTGCTGTTCATTTATTTATTCATGATGCCCACAAAAATAAGATTATATAGTACAGTCATACTTCTGTTCAAAATACTTTCATTTAAAAGGACAAAGCAACAAGGAATCATAATGTGATAAAAAGCTATGGCCCTAGTCTTCCTCCAGCTCTACTCAGCTCGACAGAGAAGGACTCAGAGCTCTCAGCCAGGTATAAGACAGCAAATTCACTCCCTTGGGTTTGTGTAGTTTTGCTTCACAAGTCCTTCTGAAGTCCTTTTTGTATTTGATTAATAGCCAATACAATATACATTATACATACTACCATGCAGTTCCTTTTTTTGACTATTTTTGACAGCTAAACAAAAGCAAATAGATACTGCCAAAAGCTAACATAAAAAGCAACAGAAGAAAAATTATATCAATCACAACTCCCAAGTAAAAATTAATTTTATCTTATTTTAACACCTCATAAGTAATCATTTAGAATCTTTACATTTACACCATTTAATTAATATTTTGCTACAGTCTTTAGTTATATTTAATAGTTAAAATTAAGATGTAGTCCAACAATTTTGAAAAATGCTAATGGCTGCTATCAGGATTGGAAAAATATGCTATTATTCAAAAAGGAGAAATTTCTTCAACACACTACCTTTTGCTGTGCTACATCTAAAAATAACACCTGCCCAGAAGAAGTAATTTATTCTCAGCCTACATACTCCAGACACAGAGTAAAACTAATGCCTCCCAGCAGCTGGTGATTCTGGAAAGCAAGCAATTAAAAGTTACCATTGAGTAATTTAAATTACAGAAGCCAATTTCTGTCAGTCTTTCACTCTCTCTGTTCAGGTGAACATTGCATAAGAATCCTGGGCTGAGTCAGTGCCACTTTAAGGTTTGCAGAAAGCCAGAGCATGGGATGAACTGATCACACATCACACTCACAGTTTTTCAAAGAGGAGCCAGCACCTTTTCTGTGATGTGTTGATGAGAGTAGTGAAACTAATCAATACGAAGAGCTCTGGGCCCGATTTAATGATTTTTACTGACTGAGAGAATGCAGCCAGGATATCTGGACATCAGGGTTCTTGCAAGAAGGCTCCCTGAAGCATGCCCTGAGCTACGACACTCCTGTGCCTGCAGGATGCCCCTCTGTTCCTGTCTGGGGCCACTGCATCATCCTGGCTGCCATGGAGGTTTCCCCATCCTACCAGAGCAGCTGCACACCACGACCCTCTCTGTGCTCCATATCTGTTAATCCAGTCTGGAAACATACGCTGGGCACTGCTTTCAGGTGCTTGCTATGAAGAAAGGAAGAATTTGGAAACATGAACAGTTCCCTATCAACTGGCCTGAATCAGGCCAGAGCAAGCCCACAGCCAAAGAGCTGGAGCTGTGCTAAAAACAGCAACTGCGCCTTTGCTTGGTCCTTTTGCGGTTTAAAATCACATCTAAAACAAGTTCTGCAACCTATCAGCTAGTGAGCTCAAGGAAGCAGGTAACAAGAGCATGAACAAATTCCAGGAGTGAGTTCTGCGCACTCTATGGGCAAGTTTTAATTTGGCAAATTTCAGAATACTGTAACAGATTTCAGTGGGATCTAGGTTTGGCAAGAGATGGAAAGCAAGGCTGCAAAATCATAGGGGAAGGAAAAGCAGAAAGAAAAGACAAGATTGCCAAAAGGAGATGTTGGAAGTTTTCCCGGAACTTATTAATTTGGAAGTTAAGCCTATTCCAACTGCAGCAGGAATGGGAAGAGTGGTCTAAGGGAAAGAGCATAGGACGAAGAATAAAAGACCAAGCACTAATGCCATCTGTGAGGCTTTAGCCACATCATTTATCTTCCTTATTCTTTTTCACTCTTCCACTGCCTTGCCTATTTAAACCAAAAATTACAAGATCATAAACACTGTCTTCTCTACTGCAGTCATCACATGGAGACTCATGCAGGACCCTTGGGCAATGCTGATACTTGAGACACTGTTCCTAGCTGAAGAAGCTCATCTGTTTCTAAAACAAGCTTCTGCATCCTCTAAAACACAAGGCAGATTATTTACTCCACTGGAAACAACACCACAGTAAAAGAAAAAGAAAACATAGGAGAAGGGTTCAAGATGAGTTTCACATAGAAAACCTCTCAGTGGCAGGGCCTGTCACTGTGCCAAGTAATCCAGGGACCCTGGTGGACAAGGAAAACAGAGCTTGAGGCTTGGGGACAAGTGTTGAAACAAATGCTTCCAGATTAGCTTTTAACTTTCTATAGAGGTTACTCTGCTCCCAGGTTTCTCAAATTGAAATGCTAACACAAATACAAATATATTCCAAACAAGAAATATTATGTTAGGTTTGGTGCATTACATGCTTATATAAGTTTGCTAATTTAGTTTAGTTTTAGAAATACTTTATACAGGTATTAATTAACTCGAATACAGCATCACTTGCATGTTGCCTCATAGCTAATGTGCAAGACAGCACATACTTTGTTGCTACTGTTTGGTGTGTATGGGTCACTTTCTCTCTAAAGGCACACCCTATGTGACAGCATCCTCTCTCCAAATTACCCTACAACTTCAGTAAAGCTCACTATCATGTTCTCCTGCTGTGCAGGTGAGAAAAACTGTTTAAATGTATGTCTCTACATGCAAGCCTTTAAAATCATGCTGCATATAGTTTATTCAAACTAAAATTTTTATGTTACACCCTTTCTTGATCACAGAAAGCAGAAAATCTACTCACACTACTAAAAAAAATTATAAATTTGTAAAGCAGAAGTCGATCCTAAGAAGGATGGTAAAGTTCTGCTGGAAAGGGCTGAAAATCTGCCCTTTCAGTGGCTGTTCATGATGAACAGATCACAGGCATCAGAGCACACAGCACCAGAGGCTGCTGATGGGGACTGTCACAACAGTGGAGCCTCAGGACAGAGCTGTGTGCTGCCTCCCCAGCAAGTCACCCAGCACACTGTCAGAAATGCTCTCCAGATGAGACCCATCACTGCACAGCCAGGCAAGGCTGCAGTTACAAAACTAACTTCATAGCCTAAGACAAGATGACCCACATCTCAAATAACTTCTGTAGGGGTCAGGCTCTGGAGTGGGACAGAAAGCCTGCTGAGACTGAAAAGCCTGGAAAGAGACTAAATAAGTACCTACACATATATACATGGTGCAAAATAAAGTTGTCACTTGAAGGGACTGAAGAATACAAAGAAATGTTGCTTAAAACATAGACCAGAAAGGGGCCTGATAAAGGAATTTATAGCAGAGATACAGAAACTGTCAGAATTTCTTTACACTTTGTAGACATATTTGTGCATATTTATCCAAGAAAGGAACTGGGAAGAGAGGGAGAAAAGCAAATGTGAACAGTTCCAAACCCGTGCTAAGGGTCATATTCATCCTTCCTGAATAGCAGTTGACCAGAACACACATTTCAGCAGTACCCTGGTGTGGCATCTGGGTGGTCAGGCTGCTACACAGTCAAACCACAGAGAAAGGAAAACACTTTCTAAGACAGCTTCAAAAACTCAGCATTCTGAAAAGATTAAGCTGATAAAATACAGAAATCTCGAGAGATGGAGCTTGAACAACTTCAACAGCAAAAATAATCCAGAGGAAAGAGATCAAAGCAAATATAAAGAAACAAACTTTCCACACAAAATCAAGTGAGGTGCAAATTGAAAAGGGTACAAACTGAAAGAGGTGACATTTAGGTCAGATATTATAAAGAAATTTTTTACTATGAGGGTGGTTAAGCATTGGAACAAGGCCAGGTTGAATAAGGCTTTGAGCAACCTGGTCTAGTGGGGATGTCCCTGCCCATGGACTATGCCCTGTAAGGCCCATTCTAACCCCTTAACATTCTGTGACTCTATGATTTTTCAGACTTTAAAAAAATCATTAAAAGATCAAATCAAACTAGCAGATTATATTCACTCTCACACTAAAATGCAAACCATAGGCACTCTTCATAACATTTTGCTAATTCAGACCTCAAAATATTTCAGGTAATCATAATTCAGGAACAATTCCTGCCCCTGGCAAGTTTATTAAATAAAATCAACATTAAGGATCATTTATTACTGGTTCTGAATTCTATACACAGTCATACAAAGATGTCAGTTTGAAGGGAACTTAGCCCAAAAGACTATTTATTCACAGGACCAGAGAATAATGACATGGCATCTGACAGGACATTCAACTTGACTCCTTCCTTTATTAATTAATTCAGATAGGTATAATGCAAGCTGCTTTTTCTCCAGCATTACCTTACACCACAGAGAGTAGCTGCATATTTGTGTGTTCTGCAATAACTAAGGTGACATGCAAATCCAGCCATCTGAAGCACCTGCAGATCCCAGCCATTCTGGGCTTGCCACAGAGGCAAACAAGAAAGCAAAACAAAAAGCTGTTCTAGAAAATGCTACAGTGCTAGATTTTTTCTCTGTACATAATATTTACTGCAATATTGCTAAAACAGCCTCAAGAGAGATGGAAAAAAGCTAGTTGTGTCAATATAAACAATGATTTTCCTGTTAGCCTTTCCTCCAGATCATCCCAATATTTAAACTACTGTAGCATCAGATGTACAGTAAACAAATGCTGCACCTGCTGTAAGAGCTGAAATAATACTTAGCTGGCAAAACAAAAGCTAAAAATAAATTCAAGCTATTTAAAATGGGAAAAAAACACCAACCCACAGGAAACAATAAGCAGTCAATGGTGTGAGAAAAAAAAAAGTAATTTGTATGCAGAAATGTAGAAAGAAAGCTAGTACTGAATGATATTAAAAGTTTGCAAGACATGTTAAACCCAGAATTTTGAGGAGCATGAAATCCCATACTACATTGCAGTAAACAGCAAATGCACCTAAAGGTTCTGTTCCACTTCTGGCCACCCTAAAACCAACAGCAGAAATCAAAATTCAGAAAAACAGAACAAATCACAGAGGTGATCTGACATTGGAATTTGAGAATTCCAAAGTAAACAACGACTGAGAAGACTCCCGTAGGAATCAGCTGAAAGGAATGAAAGCACAAACATCAAATGAAATCATTTTTATTTTGGCTCAAGACAAAGTAAGTGCAAATTAAATTATAGGAAAACTTACAAGGGAAAGTACAAGTGGAAAGCCATTAATTGATTTTGCAACCTAATGAAGAACTAAGCACCTACAAATGAAGTGCTGCAATGAAAACAACAGCGGTGCCTGGCCCCAAGGAGAATTTGGAAAGGTGGGGTAAAGTGCTTTGCCTACCCAGGGTGGAAACCTCCAACTCGGGGGAGCTCCCTAGAACCAGCACCCAGGAACACTAATGTTCAAACATTCTTTCCAGAGCTTAGAGATCTCAAATAAGGTCACAAAAGAGACATGCTTGCTGATATAAGATCTAGACCCTGAGTATGAATATAGCCCTAATAGGGGGTGACACTGAGTGTTATTTCCTGAAAAAAATGGGAGACAGTCCTACCTTATTATATAATTGTGTACTCCTATGGGAAATACAGTATCATTTCCTTTTGTTCAAGAGAAAAAAAAAAAATCTGGGCATGGACATTTACCATACTTCCTGCTTAAGTTGCCCTAGGCATTAATAAAAAATGTAGCATTTGTAGAACCAGAAATTATCCCAAGTAAAATGAACACATCTGTGTCTGTGATGGAGATGCTTACCATGGCCAGGAAATCTGAAATTTTTGAGCTAAACCTGAGGTCAGTTTCAAGTTTTTGCACTGACAATTACTTTACGTAACAGAAAAACAGTCACCTGCACAGCATCTGGAACCACAACAGCATGCAACAGCATGTAAGAGAAAATTCAGCTTGGCAAAGGGGAAAACAGGAGCCCTCACCAGAGGCCCAAGTGCCCCAGCATAACCTGCTGTTGGAGAAGAAAGGTCTGCTAAGCTAAACCAAGACCCAGTGCCTCACTAACCACTTTAACAAAAAAGAAGGGGAGGGGTGGCCACTTAATAGTACAATTTTTGCTAAACTCTGCAAAATTATATTTAACCTTACAGCTAGACAGGGATTAGCACAGTTGCTGAGCAAGCAGAAATGCTCAGCCTTAGCACATCTGTAGTCTGTAAGAGAATGAACTAATTTCAACTAATGAACTGCTGAGCCAGCACAATGCAAAGACTGAGGCATGGGAAAGGTAATGCAATAATGTATGCTTAAGACAATTATAAATCAAAAGAAAGAGAATGAAGTCTCTGAGCTTCATAGAGCAACTACCTGGGGAGGCATGAAGAAAACTATCTCTGAGACACCATACCTAAGGGCACAGTGACCAGCAATCTGAGGATGGAACAGAAGCACTAAAAAAGTGAGTAGTCTAGGGAAGCAGGGAAGTGAGCTGTGGTTATGGCAGTTTAGCAGGAATAAAGGCAAATTCAAAAGTCAACGTGGTGGGCATAGCAGAAGAGGATAAACACTGCAGACCTCAGCAGCAGAAAACTGGACTTTTGTAGAGACATCAAGGTTTTTCCCTGAAAAACCTTGATACACGAGGATGGATGTCCTTTGATCCCTCATGCCGTGAGTGCAGGATGTAAGAGGGGGGGCTTGGTGTATCTTTTGAGTTGGAAGGGCACAAACACCTTGAAGTCAAGGTGTCTGCCATAATCACAAAATTACAGAATCACAGAATGGTTGAGGTTGGAAAGGAGCACTGGAGGTCACCTGGTCCAACCTCCCTACTCAAGCAGGGTCCCCAAGAGCACATTACTTGGGATTGCATCCAGACAGCTTTTGAGTATCTCCAGAGGAGATGAAATTACATATGCTAATGACTATAGGCTGTTCCTCATACCCACTGCCATTTATGTAATCTCTTTAATTACAGAATTCCTCCATCAACACCCCCACTGCCATTCTTACCTCATCATAACCTGCCTCACAGTCTGATTGCTGACACTGCTCGTGATCCTGACTTGTTCTCATTATCCCATAGCTAACTGCCACGGATTTTTAGTAGTTGTTGCTTGGCTTTGCCCATAAACACTGTCAACCTGTATAAGCTTTTGAAAAATCCTGTCTTGCTGTAAAAGGAGTCTTCTTCCTTGCCAGATAATACTGCTGCACAGCCCCTCTATCAAAGCTAACCCACATTAACACAGTGCCAAAAACATAACAAAAAGAAAATACAGTTGCATTTTCTGTTAGGCTAAATGTATGCATGGAAGAAATACTCTAAGCCTGGCTGGAGCTTTCAGGGTAATTTCTTAGTTTCAGAAATTCGGCAGAGAAATGGGAACAACATGGTAAATTTAGCCATTTCCACAAAGTGGCACCCCATGAGCTTGACTACGTATATTCAAGTATATTTAAGCATATAGCTAAGCACTGTTTAGTATCTAACCATAAATATCATCCTCATATCATTTAAGCTCTTCTATAAATTTTAATATGTAGCTATATTATCAAAAAATTCTTTCAAATAAGATGTGGCAGAAACATCTGGCAGTATGCAATTTGCATAGTTCTATTTAAAGAAATTTAATCTAAAGATTTCCTCAGTAGCACTCTTAGAAGTGTTATTTCTATAATTCCTTGGGACAGTAATTAAGAGTGGCTTCTTAATTATTCAATTAATCTATAATAAACCAAGAAGATTTATCTTCTATTTGTGCCAATGATGGGAGCTTTTCAAGTTCAGCAGAAAACATATGAATAGACCAGTAATTTTATACAGTATCATTTCAGAGGAAGCACGGTAAAGTATTTATTCTATAACATCACATTGTTACGGGCAAAGCCCAAAAATAAACAAGCAGGTCAACGTATTTCAACAATAGTTGAAATAATAACAAAGGAATAAAAAGAGAACAAAAAAGTTCGCAATTCTTCTTGCAATTGCATTTAACCATTCAATTCTCTCTCCGACAGTCCAACACCTCACACACCTTTTGTGAATACGGTAAATTTGCCCCAACCACCACTGTGCAACTGAGTTGTCCTACAGCTTATTGGTGTGGGCAAACATCGGCACTGCTGGGAGCTGTAAGACAGCTCTGGCCAGCACAGGCAGCAGGGCTGGCTCAGGGCTTTCCCACCACCCATTCCCACATTCCCCAGCACTGAGGACTCACATGAGCAACCAGAGGATGAACAGTCACTCTCTTCCCTTCCCTTCCCCAGCTTTGGGTGTTCCTGAACCAGAACATTCTTTCAACTTCAAGGTTGTTTTGCTTCTCTCTTACAATACCATCAAAACACTTGAACACTTTTACAGTCACATATACAGTCACATATAATGAGAAATACTTGTTGCCACAGCAATTCTTCAAAATTCTGTTCCTGCCACCACCAGTAAAGGTTCTGCCATTAACAAGAGCCTAACTCAGCTCTTCTACATTTTATGGCCAAGAGCCGATGCTATTGCAGTGCCTATATTCCGTTTGGAAAAAAAAAATCCAATTAGAATGGATTCCTGACAAGCTAGACTCTGACCTTTAGTTTTGACTTTGTCTGCCTTTTGTTTGTTTGTGAGGCCCTGTAATTGTTTACACACAACATAAATTGAATCTGTGGCATGTGAAATCCAGCCTCTGCAGCCTCTGTAGGTAACCTAGGGTTAGAGGTTAAAAAACATTGACATTATGACAAATTGCTGTAATTTGAGGAATAATCTGAAATCCTGCTGGGACACAATTGAGCCTGTGAGCCTAGTTGTTAATGATAATAAAAGCTGACACAGTAAAAATGATAAAATTAAAGAGAACACCCAGTAATGTAAGTACCTCCAACATATGACATTGACGATCCAGTTAAGGGGGCCAGTAAAAATATCACTGGTGAGTAACTTAATATTCCATTTCCAGTTACAGAACTCTCCACTCATTTGTGGAAATGGTTTTGTTTTTTTCTGCTTACAAGCTATCTGTTTTTCATCATTTCCAGAACATGCATTTTTCATAGTATCTTCGATAATGCAAGGTCATAATTCCACTTTCTGGTTAGTTTCTGTCTATGTACAAGCAGATAAAACCTGTATTTTTCATATAGTACACCCATGATACCCTTCTCTGTCTCTCTGACATATCATAAACCAGCTGGCAACATAAAATATAAATTGGCTAGCTGTAAGAACAGATGAATCATTAATTACTCATTCTGTACCAAAATAAGAGAGACCAATTTTACAGTATCAAATGGCAAGTGTAGCCGCTAATTAAAATTATATTTTAAAAAAATCCCCAAAGTCAATGAGTATTATTTAAGATTGGGTTGAAAATGATCTTTAAAGGTCATCTAGTATTCCATATATATATATATATATATATATATATGTATGTATATTACTGTTTTAAAATATTACCATTTCTCAGAATTTAGAAACATCAGTACTGAATTTTGCTCTGGCTTTGATTCTGTATTTTTATTCTCCAACAACACTTACATATTATCATTCCATTACAAGAATCTTAACGTTTTTATTCTCTCATACTAAATTGTACCTTTCACAGGTCTCACATTTCAGATTATTATCCTCAGCTTCACAGGATAAGGGAATAGTGTCTTCTTACAAGATATAAACTATATGCTGCTAATGTAAAAAACCACAAAAATCCCCAAACTAAAGCTAACAAGTTTCTGACATTGCTTCCTTCTGATAATACAACCCTCTGAGAGTCAAGAGTTTTCCTTGAGAAATTGGCTGTATGATGAAGAAAAAAGAGAAATGCAACAATGGACAAGATAGACTGAAAAAACCTGAGAAACCACTTGGATTTGTTTTAGAAGTGCAAGACTGAGATCCATTCTTTGGACTGGATGCTGTGATAAAGTCTAAAACACTGACACTTGGCTTGCTTCCAAACCTCTTCCAGCTTAATCCCTAAAATAAACACTCAAACCTGAAGACTGAAAGGTTAAAAAATGCTATGTCTTTATTCATAATTAGCAGCCAACTGCCACACTTTGTTATCATATAGAAAGTGAATGCAATTAATCTGCCTTTTAATGGCAAAGTGCATTTAGAGTTATTTCCAGGTTGTTGTTTTTTTTTACATCACTGAAAGCTATGCATGAGGATCCAAAGCTGTACATGCAGCCTGTAATCTTCATGCAGTGGATTTTGAAGATAACTACTGTTACACAGAATATCCAATGCCTTTTGGCACACGTTTATGCTGCCTGGCATCTACGTGTTCAAAGTTTTATATTGCTACATATTAAAACATTCTGAAATTGCTACATTTTTGTAAGCCATATATCTTTTTCTCATATAACCTTATTTCTCATAAGATACTGTATTTTCTCTACTCCTCGCCATATCCAGCAGCTTCACACTGACACCTGCCAAAGAGAGCACCATGGACAGGCCAATCAATTTTCTTCTTAGTAGGATTTTCTTTTGTTGAGGTGGGAGCCTTATCAAAGGAAACAGCTTTCAAGAGCCCATCTACAGAACAGAAAGGGGAAATACTGCTCTATTGAAAATAATGTGCAAATTAGGTTTTCATTCAGGGTACACTATTTAACCACTTCACAACTGATAAGGAAAAACAGCATGAAACCCCTCACTGGTGTGAAGCACATCGAAGAAACAGTTCTAAGGCAACTTCTTCAAAAGCCTTGGCTTTGAAGGGTCCCTAGGATAAGTTGATTGACTTGGTAATTTCTTCACCCAGAGCGCTGTCACTAATATCTGTGTTGCTTTGTAGGCTTCTGTCAAGTACTGCAGACTCTTTATGAAGGTGTCCAGATCAAAAAGTTTAAAAGTTACAAGTAATGAAGTAATATTCAAAGAGGAGTATTTCCTGTCAAATAAGACTTTCAGAAAAACTTCTACATCTAAATGTTGTAAACATTCGAACTGTAATTGAACACACAACTAATTAGTATGAGAAATGAGATTGTTCTAAACACTCTTGTGTATGGGAAGTAGCCCTAATTATTTGCTTATTCAAAAAAGATTTTTTAAAAATTTGATTTTAATTTTTGGTAAGTATTAAATATTCTAAATATAAATGTATTTTCAAAGTGTACTGTAACAAAGCAACTGCAATTATACAAAGCTGATGAATGCTTTGTCCTACTTTTTACACCAGATTTTTTATCCAGGCTTTTATCCTTTCTTGATCACAACAAAGCAGCACGATCACAAACAAATCAAGGCTCCATACCATGGACTGATCCCTTTACTAAATTCTCAAGGACCTTCACAGACTCACAAAGGACTCTCTCTTGAAGCAGACTGATTTTATAGGAACTTTTGCATGGATTGTGCAAGATTGGGGCCCTTCTTCCTTTGTTCTCGCACAAACAAGCATCCACTTTGGCACACTTGGCATAAACCCCACATTTCTAAAATTCAAGTGCTTTTCTGAGCCCATGCCCAGCCATAGAAGAGAACAAAATACAAAATTAAACTACAAAAGTTGCATAGCTTCTTTTTCTGATGGTATCATTTTGAAAATCCTTATACATCATAAAGTGTCAAATTTGCAGTTTTACTCCCTGTAAAAACAACAACCAAAAACTGCAGTAAACCCTGGAACACAAACACAATTCAACTATGCTACACATGCTAAAAGAGAGTAGCTGGTACATGAATGAAAGAACTTTTTCCAAGATCTTTTTTGTTCAAGAAAAGCCTGAATGTGGCACTTAGTGCCATAGTCTAGTTGACAAGGTGGAGTTAGGTCATAGGTTGAACTTGATCTCGAAGGTCTTTTCAAACCTAGTTAATTCTGTGATTCTTTGATTCTTTTAGGCACAGAATTGCAACTTATGATGAAAGACAGAAAATAAATTCTAGTATGGTTGCACTGTATTTCTACAGAGACGAGTCTTAAAAATAATACTAAAAATAGACAACAGAAACATGTAATAAAAGGTCTCATATGTATCTTTATATACTTGCCATGGAGACATTAAGCTATCTAAAGAAGCAATTGAGCTTTACCATATGAACAGATGCTCTCAAATCGAGTCTTCCCACCTTTCAAATACATTTCCTGATACTAGTGAGTAGAGAAATATGTATATTGAATATATAATAATTTATATAAATATATGAAAATATAAATATATGTTTATCATTTGTGTTATATCATTATGACAAAATTTTAAAATAAAATCTATTTTAAATCTTGTTAAAAGTTGCAGAAGAAACAGCTGAATGTATCTAGTAGTTTCCAAAGACAATTTAGAATGAACAATGGAAACCTCTTTCTTAGTAAGAGTACTTAGTTATGCTAGTGTTCATTGCAAGGATAAAGATAAATTTAGATTTTATAACTAACTCATTAACACATTTGAACAGGGATTTAGAGTTCCCCCTAGGAACTTCAAGAATGAAAAACAAGCCAGAGCAAACCATGACATGGTTGCACAGCTATAGAATGTTAACAGCTAAACAGAAGTACTAAAGTTATTTTTCCTTCTTAAAGCAAGCACCACAGTCTAGGAAAGTCATTGCCTCTAGGTTTCACAGTAAGTCTAAGGACTCATAGCCTTGTAAGCAGCCTCTGCAGTTATTAATCTCAGTAACACACTTTGCATGAAGACATTTTAAAGGGCAAAAGATGCAGAATTTAATATTAAATAAAGATAAAACATAAATTAATATTGCAAGGACAGACAGGACACTGACCCTACTAATACTATTTATATAGCATCTTTAATTAACTTATATTTAGAACACAGTATTTTATCTGTAAAACACTTGTTTCAAATCAGCTACACTTTTGGAAGATTATGGAGAGGTCATTAGAACAGCACCATCAATATTAAATACTAAATGGAACGTTATCTTGAAGTAACATTTATGCTAGGTATATAAAATTGCACATTACATAACTGGACATATTGCAGAAAAATCTGAGTATTTACTACATGCACAGATTTGGGAGCTGGCTTTCATGTCTCATCAACTAAATAACAGCTATAGAGATATTACTTGGAAATGCTGTCATAGGGAAAAGCAGAAAGAATAGAACCTCATTTAACTGTCGTGACTAAAATACTTCTATGCAATTTTTAAATTGACAGTGCAGTTATAGGTGTATTTCTCACTTTCATATCATGTGAGGCCTTTGTTTCCTATTTTTAAAAATACAATGAACTTTACGTAGACTTTAGTCAGGATTACAGGACATGACCCATTTTGAAGATGCACCTTGCTTTCTACTGAAAATGTGTATTATCTAACACAGTACAAATAGGTCAGTGCTTCTGTTCTAGTTCTTTTTGTTATAGCTAAAACCAGTACAGACTAAAATTAACACACACAGCAGATAAAGAAAATAGAAGTTATTACCACAGCAATACTCAAGAGATACAATTAGGTCACAAAAACTGGGGGGAAAAGGGCAGAAGCCTCACTTCAAAATCAATAGGCACTATGAAAGGATGAGTTCAGAAAAAAACAGTTGTGCATTAAGTAAATAACCACTATACAAAGAAAGGAAAAGGTGTTCAGCAAAGTTTCAAAAATACAAAACCAGTAATTCACAACACCACAGTACTACCAAAGCATAAGGTGGTATGCCAGCAAGCCTTGAAATTTTAAGCAGAAAATCATTTCAGCAGAAAATCAGGAACTTATGTTCATAAAATTTCAGTAACAGAAAGGTAAGGGGCTGAATAAGGAGTTTATACTTAAATCTGCAAGTGTAACTCAAATGCCATTTCCTTCTAAAGTTACATGCTCAATATAAGGCAGAAAGTGTTTTTCATCATATTTATGATGCAGCCTAAGTCAAAGAGCAAAGTTTTGCCACAGTTCTCAGTTTTCTTGTAGTCACAACCAATGATCTGAAAAAAAAAAATCAAAAATCAACAATTGCCGTTAGAAGCCAGAATTACGGGTGCTACAATTGGTATCATGTAGAAAGCTAGCACAGGGATGGTGAAAGCCATGGGATGTCCTTTCTGTTCCTCATGGAAATTCCTCTGGCTTCTTCTGCTGGCACATTCTCCCTCCTACCTCCTTCCCCACTTACCCAGCTCCGGACGCAAACCCTCTTTTAACATTACAAAACCTCCTTACCTTACAGTTTTATGTAAAAAACCATGCAAAAAGAAGGAAAAAAACTATACCAGCACTTGAATATAACCAATATGTGCCAATTATTTAATATGCACTGTATAGGTTACATCCTCATTCCACAGTCATCTTTTGTTTGTGTCTTTCAGATCAGCCCTAAGGGACAAGGGTACAATATTTGTATGCTTAGCAGCAACGTTTATGCACCACCATTCTCTCACATAATACTGCTTGGAATGACAAAGTTTCCAGCTCTGTAAGGAAAATGTCAACAAAATGCAGATTCGGAAACTATTTTTCATTTACAGGAGTTTCTTTTTCAAACAGCTGTTGTTCCACTTACGAAAATGAGACTGAATATATTTGAGCATGAAGAAGAGTGAATATTGAACAGTTGCAAAAGCAATTATTGGGAACTGCAACTAAGAGCATCAAATCAGCAGTACATGCTCAAAGATCCCTATATGTCAGTAACCTGGCAGGAACAGCAGTCTCAGGAGGAATATAAAGAACAGGGACAGCACAGAAAAGCCTTTCCTGGGGTCTAGCAATTTGTAGGTCAGGGACTACCTCAGAATACAGCTTTTGGATTTGTGTCAGTCTCTCCCAAATCTTTCTTCCATGAATGTATCCAATTGTTCTTGAGCATATGAAAACTGTGGATGTCCCTGTGGCAGGAATGTTCCATAAGGTGTTGTGTGTCAGGGCATTTTTAACAGTGTATAGGGATACTTCTGCATGAGCAGTTACAGCCCAACTTACATACATTTTAATCAGAAAATAGAAAATCTGGAGTTGCATTTTTTTTGAAACAAAATACTTTCTAACTAGAGTATATCAGAGTTTAATGTAGTGCTATTTAAATGCAAGATCAATTAGGGTTTTTAAGTCTAAATGTTAGCATGTTGCAACTTTTGGTAAGAAATGACAGCGTCTGGAACAGCTGCTGGCTACTAACAAGAACAGCTTGCCTCAGAAGCATGATATGAACAGCAGCATTCTTCTACTGTGCCTGTGGATCAGAAATGGAGACAGTCTAGTGTCTTATTCCAATTAGAGCTGACTGGTTCCCATCCTCACTGCTGTGAACACCTTTCAGATCAGCTATTTCATGTCCACATTGTACAGCACCTGGCTTGTGACTCTTCTAGGCTATGTATGCTGCCTCAAGATGCAATGGCTGTTGGTCTGCTGGCTTTGGTTTGGTTTTTTTCAGTTCAAAGTGATTAAAATTATGCAAAAGCTGTGTTGCACAACCTCAGAATCAGAGCATGATGCCAAAGGCATATGCATAGAAGTAGGTCAGGTTAGGGCATACAGAGATGCAAGAACTGCTGGGGCAGAGCTCAAGCACAGCCAAGGTTGGCACGGTTCCCATCTATACTGCCCAGAGCAGATCCTGAATACACTACACCTCTTGTGCCTGGGCTTTCTCTGCAAGGGAACCACTTCAAAAGGAAGTGCAGGAGCTAAATTATCACATCAAGTGAGCAAAGTGTTGGGTCAAGCCAAGCTTGCACCATGGAGACACTGTGGCTTTGTCTACATTGCTAAGCTAGAGACAGAGCATGGGGCTGGGTGCTGGCATGCAATTTATGTCCCATTAAACTGTTACAAGAGCTCCCTGAACAGCTTTTGTCTGTGTCAGCTAGAGCTCTCCTACAGTGTCTGGGAATGGATTGAGGACAGCACAGGCCAAGGACCATACCACTAGGTAGTTCAGATGTATCATGCAACTTTGCTCTGCAGAGGGGAAAAAAGTTTAGCCATTCAGATGCAATTTTTTATGTTTCTTGGATTTAGAGCCAAAGTAGAAATCCTGGTCTCTTTTATTTACTAGCACTGACTCTTCACCACAGCTCCATCTGTATTCTTAGCTCAGCATGATCTAAGAGCTCAGGGCAAGATCATTCCTCTTCCAACACCTTCCTTCCTTCCTTTCATAAAGTATGGCCAAAGCATGGCCAAAGCATACGCACATACTGGTAATAGCTTAGTTAAAAATAAACAAACACAAGACCTTCATTGTCTGTACTAGGTTAATGAATTAATTACATGAGGAAAACCCCCCATTATGCTTCAGTAGAGACCATTGTAAAATTCTGCTTTCTCTGGCTTTGAACTCCTGCCCTAAGACACCTCTCAAACTCAGAACACATTTTATTGTACATAAAATAGGCAACAAGTGAAAAACAAGAAGTTAATACCTTTCCTTGTACATAAATGGCCAGAAAATTAAGTTTTCAATAGTTGCAAGGATCTTGTGAGTAGAGGCCCATTAAGGAAAATGCTGTACCTAATAGAAAGCAGGTTTGGTTCCCTACAACAAAATTGTAGCAAAGAATGGATTCAACAATACTTGCAGATAATCAAAAATACCCTGTTTCAAACAAGACTGAATCAGTTATCAGTAAAGCAGTGAATAAGTAATCTCTAGATATTAAAGGAACTTTACTTTCCAGGCAAATCCATATAGAATTTGCTTTTAATTAAAAAAATATTCTCACTGCTTTTTAATTCATCCCTAACCTCTGGTTGGTCTTTGCTTATTTGCTTGTTATTATTTTCTCTTTTTTCCCATGGCACTACCCAAAGGCTTGCTCAGATTGATGTTTGAACTTACATTTTCTGAAGCATAAATAACATTAGCATTAACCAAAACCAGTTATATTCAAAAGTCATAATAAAAGACATAGAAAAGTAATGATAAAAATAGACAGACCAAAGAATTCAAATGAACAGGCTCAGTATCCTGGAAAAATGTCACACTGGATACTAATCCTGGATTTTCATCAATGCAGTGTATCAAAACAATACAGAAAATTTACTGGGGGATTAATCTTTGAAGGTATACCACATTATTAAGAAACTTTCTCCTAATACAGTGAAGAAATATGTTTTCAATTCTTGTGTTTTAGCTCACACAAAAGGCCAAATGTGACCTCTTCTTCCAACAGAGAAATTACCTGCTGTGCTATTTGAAACCAAATCCCGAATAGTTTCAGAAAACAACAATCAAATTAAAGTCTGAAAATATAGGTCTGTAAAACTTAAAAACAGAAAAACTTGATAAAGAAATATCTCTTGCAGCACAATTTATTTTAAATTGTAAAAGTTAAACAAAAATAAAGAAGGCAGGAATACAAGTGAAAAAGCAGTTATAAA
The DNA here is from genome assembly GCA_013398615.1 of Brachypodius melanocephalos. Classification (NCBI taxonomy): domain Eukaryota; kingdom Metazoa; phylum Chordata; class Aves; order Passeriformes; family Pycnonotidae; genus Brachypodius; species Brachypodius melanocephalos. The sequence continues at coordinate 9,610,987 of VZSR01003371.1, read as the reverse complement.
TCAAAGTAGCCTAAGTATTCATAAAGAAACACGGAGGCATTCACATCCAGATCCGGACCTGACTGTTGAATACCAACAGTATTTGAGAGCTGACAACTGTTATGTAACCTGGAAAATTCACAAGCTCAGACCAGCTGTTGACTGAACCAGTTTGTAAATCACATACAAACCATCTGAAGAGTGGGTATCTCTCAACACACCCACAGCAGAAAAGCCAGAGACTGAAAGGGTAAGCAGAGTGACTAGGCATGTCAACGGTACAAACCTCCAGAGACACAGACATATATCTACTCATATCAGCTAAGGGAATCTGTACTGTTTTAATTACAGCTGTTCTGGGAAACCAGTTAAACGTAACCTGTTCTCAGGTCAAGGCATTTTCCAGAATTATTTCCTCCACTATAACCCATAGGTTGAGGTAGGTAGAATGGCAACAGATAGTTGCAAATTCCTGCTTTAATTGGAGTCCATCATCTGAGGTGAACTCCTACCCAGCATAGAAAAATAGTGGTAAAAATAGCAGTGAACATGGCAGGAGGACATTCAAGTCTGTTACTGAAGATTAAAATCTCCTCTGCTATTACAGAGGAGAAACAAAATCACAAAGAGCTCTGTTTTGTTATGCAAGACAACAGACCACTATCTTTGCCTTATTTTTTTTATGGTATCTGCAAACCTTACACTATTTCACTATGGTTGTTTATATACAGATGCAACTTTCAGGGATGGTTTTATTTTAACCATTTATCAAAACTGAAGTCCATTAACAAATGCTTTCCATAATCTCTCCTCTGCACCAGGTATTGTGCAAACATTTATTATTGACTCTAACTTTTTAAACCATTTTGGTACTGATCTTTTCAGCAGAAAAAGCTGTGGGGAGCTGCAAGAGGAAGGAGAGAAATGGCTGAAGAGAGACTCACTGGGGAGAAAAAAAGAGATGATGGAGATGTAAAGGACATGAATTACAATTCCAGAGCTTCAATTTAATAAAAAAACTTTTAAAATAAAAGCTCACACAGAAAGGAAAAAAATAATATAAATTTGGCCCAGTGCAAACCTATTTGGAGCTTGGTTCTACAAGCATAAAAATGTCAGAATTGGAATAAAATTAATCACTTCTTAATTTGACTCCTGAAGGCTGAAACTGAAGCTAAGTTCATTTAAAAATTAGTAACAGCAACAAAATGTTTCTGCAGAAAACCCCTCATTTCCTTTAGTGTTCCCTGTCCATGACCTCTGCAAAGAACAAGAGCATGTGAAACACGCAGGCTACCTCCTGTTTCAGTTTGTCTGCCAGTGTTGGTGAAATAAATACAGAGCAGGGAACAGCTCCATTCTCATCAACCTCCACTCATCATTAGAGAGACTCGTGTGTCAATGCACAGGCTGAATAATCAACATTTATTTCCAATCAGTAAGCTCAGCTCTTCAGGTTCAGGCTTGGCTTTAGCAATCTCACTGCTTACCCCCTCTCCCACCAGCACCACTCCTTACAGCTGATGGCACAAATCACCACGCTAATGCTTACAGTAAAAGCAGTGAGCATGGCTTCTCTCCAAAACAGCAAGAGGGAAGATTATAAAGTCATAATTTCTGATTGTCTCATAAAAGAACTGCCCAGGCATCCTGTGCTCCATCTGGTCTGTGCTTATCAATCTGTGAAACGCCACCTCACAGCAAGGACTCAGGCTGTGAGGGAGGTGCCATGTCAGATGAACACAGGCAGACTGACCTCCTACCTGTGCACAGCCCAAAGACTGAAACTGTGTTCATAATGGTTTTGTCAACTTCTTTGAACAGAGACAACTACATCTGAACTAAAAGGATGAAAATTAATGCAATTTCAGCTACTTAAAATAACTCCAGAATACTTAAGAGCTGTATTCCTTGCAAGATTAAGCTGAATTATATTAGATTATTTCATCATTCTGATTACATGTCCATTCAACACTATAGGTGAAGCCAGATCCTGTAATATTAGCTCTCACCACTTCGTATTGCTCCCAGCTTTCAAACATGTTGCACACCAACATTTTTGTTTTAAAAAGACATTTTGTGACTCAGTATGTCTCATGTTGCCTTGGTTAAATTCTTCATGCTTCTCTTCAGCTGGCACAGTAGAGACATAGCTGCTGCTTGTTTCATTATACAGGCTGAAGCCCTGCAGTCTGGGCTTTTGTTTTGTAATCGCCAAATCAGGAGAATGAGAGGACAGATTTCATTATAAATGTTAGAGAAATACTTTAATTTGTGCTTTCGAAGCTAAATAGGCCATAAAAATAAAGACCCCAGTTAGTCCCCATTTCCTCCAGAACCTTCTAATTAATTTTCCATAATAAAAGGAAGGTTACAGATGGGGTAATTGGCAAAAACTTTACTGCCGAAAGACAGAGTGGTCTATTATGCCCTCAGAAAACACACCTTGCATGACCCCTTATGAAGCAAAAAAAAAAAAAAAAAAAAAATCTATGAACCAATATTTCCTTTTAATTGGAGCTTTCTATGTAATACTGCCTTGCTCATCTTAGTTTTGTGTTTTTAAGCTTCTGAAAACATCAAGCTTTCTAATAAGCAATATAGAAGCTAGTCAGCATTTGCCTGAGCTCTGAATTCTGTGTTTTCAGCCAGGCATTGCAGCTCATTCACAGCAACACACACATTTTGATTGGTTTTCTTCCAGAGATTCAAAACTAAGCCCTCACAAAAATAAAAATAAGAAGTCTAATTACAGCTTTAAAAATCTTGGGCAAGAGGACTCTGAAAAGTAGCTGGACTAGATGTATGTAATATCTGTAATGGGTACATGCACTGAAGGTGCTTCCTAAAAGGGCACAAGACACTGGAAAATGTGGCTAACCATGGCTAACCATAATTCTTCTGATTCTGTAAAGATGAATGGAAGAAAGAGACAGACTGGTGAGTTTCAGAGATTCCAAGACTCATATCCAAGCCACTGGGTGGCTGGGTCTGACCTCCTGAACACATCACACAATTCCTGGCTGAGCAAACTGAACTGAGCAGGGTGGCAGGTTAATGTGTCCCTTCAGCTTCCAGTGTCTCAACACTGCTCTTCCATTTAATCTTTCAACAAGTTGATTTCCCGGTTACTCAGAGAAGCAAACCATCCATCATTCACTTTCCAGTTACAAAATACTTTTGCTGTTTCGCCATTAAAACTGTCCTATATTAGCTATGTTTAGACTCATCTCTGTGCCAGCTTAGGCACCCAGTTCTACTGAAGCTACTTGATAGAAAGTCCCTCATTTTTCATATTTTATGCCCTATCATCACATTTAGTTCCATGTTCCCAAAACTAAAACTCTTCCTCATCCACACTGATTTAAAGATTTTATTGGGGGTTTTTCAGTCATTTTAAGGAACTGTAGCTGACCTTGTCTTATTCAGTCAAGCTATTTCTTAAAACCAAATATATCTGCTAAAATACCATCTCATATTTTAAAGTTCTATGTCAACTTCTTTCATCCAGAAATTGTGCAAACCTCTTCATTTTCATAAAAATAAATAAAATTTAATTTATTTTAAAATATCATTTTGCTATTTTCATCCTCAAGGTCATGCCACTATTAGCTGCTAGTCCTGTAAGTATTACAGTTTAATTTATTGCCTTGCAAGTAGTTCCAAAAACCTTTCATACAGACAATAAAAAATTATGCAAGCAACTTCAACAGAAGAATTTATGATCTTTTCCCATCTGTGAGGGAAAGATTTCAAGCAGATACGGATAATTTGAACATCATCCTTTTTGTACAGATTTTTTAATCTTTGTAACACTGCAGGCTGAATCTACATATTGTCAAAAAATCAAATAAGTTTATGGGACAGTGTGTTGATATAAAATATTTAAAGAAGCAGGCTGAACTTTCAATTCATAATCAGGGAAACATCTTTAGGTCTCAACCCAAAAGCCATCCTTGAATTCTAAAACCTACATGGTCTTACACAGGGGAAGTTCTAAAAGGCTTCAATAGGCCTCTAGAACACCACTGAGAACTTCAATGAATAAAAAAAAAAAGCTGAAACACCTGAAATCTATCCTATATAATGGTGACTTTTAGCACTGATCCTTTATTAGTGCCTAAAGATTCACGTGACAGACCAGAGCCTTGTGTGATAGGGCACCACACAAAAGCAGCTCTGTAAATTCTCCATAAATTTATCCTTTAAACTCATTAGAATGATAGTCCAGTCCAGTCACTATTGCTGAGTAAAGGTTTTAAATGGAAGTCGATTTTTCCAGTTCTGACAGGGAAACATGCAGTCTCTATTCTACAGCCTGGCAGCTCCAACCTGTCAGCAGACCTAGGAGAAAACCAGTAAATTCCTGGAAAACACAGCCAGGTGATAATCATAACAGTAAAACAGATCATAAGATCCTGAGATTCGTTCCACAGGGCAAACTCTGAGAAGGAAATCAGATAGAAGATGAGATATATAAAGATAAACTGATCTCTGCTATGCAGAAGGTCGGATTGAAGGAATATTGAACTCACAACAAAATGCTGTGCAAACAAACTAGTTTAGATACTGCAAGCAGTACAGAGCAGTCTGCTCCAAACAGCACAATGATGGGGAAAAAAATCCCAAAGCCTAAAGTTTAAAGAGCCAAAGACTAAAATGGCTCTCTTCTCCTACAGGACTCGGCTTTCCCCGCAGGTCACAGTCCTGCACCATGCAAGCAAACCTTTGACGTCCCCATGCTGTTTTACATTTAACAAATCCTTACCAAAGAACAGACACAAGCAGCAGCAAATACATTCATGAGTCATCTGCAGTGTTCAGAGGTGGTGTCACCAGCAAGGACTTGGTTTCCCAAATCACAGCATGTTGTCTGAGGACAGGAACCACTGCTGGGGAGAGGCAGAACCCACCTACCCTGGACCAGAGAGAACATATTTGCACACAGGCTCACTAAATCCACTGCTTTGGGGTTGGGGTTTTTTCCTAGGAAACAGAGACCAAGGTCATGACCTTTCACTGCTGTGGGTAGGGATGTCATACTGATTTCTTGACCAAGTAAGTGGAGGGGTTTTAACCACGTAGACATCTGCTGAAAGGACAACACAGCACTGTGCTGGCAATGCAGGTTGTGGCACTGCATTGGTGACAATTTCCTAACACAAACACTGAAGGGGCTCGCTAGAAGTAATGATGTGTAAGATGCCGCTCACAAATAGGGATAATCTGGTAGGTGATCCTTGTCCAGTAGCCTGAGACCTCAAGATGACTGGCTTGAGGATTTGGAAAATGGCTGGGAAGTTAAGCAGCAAGGTGAGGAGGGATTTTAGAACTGTAGATTGAGGTTTATTCAAGGGAACAGCTGGGTAAAGTCCCAGGAGAACAGGCACAGAGAAAGCCTGATTTCTGAGAATTCACAGAGGAGGAAGGCCCTGTGGAAAGGCTAGGAGTTCCAGCAGTATGCCCACTTGGCTTAGGAAGAAGCTTTCTGATGAGCTAAACTTTATAAAGAAAAAGTAAGATGAGAATCAGGACAGGAAAAAAGGAAAAAGTACAAAAGCACAGTACAGAGACTTGGGCACAAAACAAGGGAGACCAGAGTTCACCTGAAGACAGGTCTAGGAAGGGATGTTTCAGGAATATAGGGAAGCCATGAGTGTGACAGCTGTAAAATGAACTTCAGAAAACGTGTAGGTGACAGATGGGAAAGAGAACACAGTGACAGACAACAAGAGAAAGACTCAATGTCTTTTTTTGTCCCCATCTTTACACAAAAAGCTTCTGCACATAGCAGTGCACTACATGTGGGAGGCTGGATCATGTAATGTGTATATCCCTTCAAACTACTTTCATGGGACTAAACCATATATCAAATAACAAAAAATACTGCAGAACTTCAGTACAATAAAGGATTTATCTTGTAATCATAGTGCACTCCTTGTTTGTCTTATAATGACTCTCCATACTTGAAGCTACATATATACCCTCTAAAGAAATATTCCTGGGGGATTTGATATGTAATTTACTTGTTCCAATTACAGCTGCATGTTGAGTGTGAGCAGGTCATTCTGAAACAGTTCTGAGTTTGTTCTTCTTTGCAAATTACAAGCAATGAAACACAGACTGTCTCATCAATCAAGACAAAATTGAAGAGACATGTTTCCAGTAGATTTTAACTGCTCATAAATGCTGATAATTTCATCCTGTTATACTCCTACTGCCCTATATCAGTGCTGTGAAGGACGATCAAGCAAGATAAAAAGAATTGGGGAAACAAGGTGGAAAGCACTGTTCCCCTACTCGGTAGAGGTCATCTACCCTCCCCACCAAAGCATCTGAAACACCTCCCTGTAGTGTGTTTCTAGATCCTTTGTCATGTCAGGTGATGTTTGCTCTCTAACTCTCTCCCCTGGGTAAGCAATATTTCAGGAGAAAATTATTTTTAACACTTAGGCAGTTGTCTGTGACTGTAAGTATTCTTTATGTAAGGAAAACCAAGCAAAAATATGTTAAGAATAAAAGGTACTTTTATTGTGTTTAGAGGGAACAATAATAATAATTTTTCCTCTTTTCTTTTTTTAAGTGAGAAATCATAAAACATTCTCATGCTACAGAAAATATGAGAAAATTACTCAAAATTATCTTTTTAATTCCTCATAGTTGCCAAGATATCACATGTACAAGAACTTATGTACAATATACTTACTTGTCTCTGTTCTCACCTAAACTGAACCCTGGAAAAGGCCTCATCCCTTCCCCCAGAATAGCCCTGCAACAGTTGTTCCACATGATTTTGAACAGAATGGCGAGTACCACAGCTGACAACACTGTTCCTTTAGCTTGACAGTTACTTTCTAAAATTAACCTTTCATACTTAGTTACTTAGTCTTCCTACAGTCCAATTATGAAAGCATTTCTTATTGAGCACAGTATTAACCTATGAGTATTAATGAAATCATAAGCCTTGTCTATTGAGCATGGTATTGATCTCTTATTCCTCTGATAACCATTAAAATCTATATAAAGAAAAGATAAACTCCCAAACAGTCAAAATCATGCAAAAAACTCCTGCACCTCTTTTATAAACCAGAGAACATAGGAGCAAGAAAATAAGTAATACAGGATTATACTGGGAAGGATTTCTTCACAAAAAGGGTTGTGAAGGACTGGAGCAGCCTGGTTGGGTCACCATGCCTGGAAGTATTTAAAAGATAAGTAGATGTGGTGCTTGGGACATGGTTAGGGAAGTGTTAATATTTGGACTCTATGATCTTGCAGATATTGCTTTTAAGAATGGCTGCAGCAAAATACAGTTATGACCAAAGCATAGATATAAATCAGAGGCACAATGAGAACAGAGGAGTCTCGTCCGCTTTTCCTAATCCAGCTCCCCAGTTCAGCCACACAGCTTTAGAGCTCCTGAGTAAAAGTTGCAAGGACTGATTCACATGACAGAGGGCAAAGCTGATACAAAAACCTTCTTATGTGGTACCTCAGTTCAGAGCCTCTATGTGGAAAAGGGCTTCATAACCCCAGAGATCTAACCAGGGACCAACTCAGACAAACAAACAAAGAGAAATAGCTAACAGTGTATTTTCAACAAGCTTTGTTTTTCTCATCCATTGAATTATCTTTCACATGTTTTGATGCTTAAATGCCATGAGGCTCTCAGCACAGTGGCTCAGTCAAAGTGAACAGCCAAGAAGCAGCCAAGAGCTCCATGGTCACTGAAGGGCACAGAAACAGTCACCACTCCAAAGAACAGAAGCAGAACTACACGAAGCTATGCAAGATTAACAGGATTTTTTCCACAACTAATTAGAAAACATCTAGGACTTCCAGCAACGTGAACATCTGTTCTTACTAAATACTTAGAGAAGGCCAGGAGATGAGAGGAGTTTGTTATGTGCAGAGTCTGAGACAGAAAGGCAAAGGGAAGATCACAGTGAGATCATTCCCCTCACTGACAGCACAGCAGATAATGCCAGCTTCCCCCAGCCCCCTGCAATGGAAGGAGCACAGCATTTGCAGCCAACAAAGCTGATTTTAGGGTGTTACACTGCAAGAGTCACAGACAGAACCTGATCAGCACTGGGGCTACCGACTCATAGGTCGAGCACAGAAATGTCTTCTAAAGACATTCAGAGTGCAGCACCAATCCCTTGAAATCAGCTACATCTCCTCCCTTTGCTAATAAGGTGATCCACAATCACTGTCTAATTGGGCATAAAGGGTCCTTACATCACTCATCAACAAATTCTCTTGCTACCTGTTTGAATATTAGAATCCACAGGAATTGTTAGGGCCTTTTCCCTCCTTCCTAGTTCTAACTCCTCGTCTTTACAAAGCAATCATGACAATATTTCGTTTTGATTACACAGAGAGTTCCTGCAGAATGAAGAATTACTGATTATATTTAACTGACATATACAATTGAACAGAGGAATACCAAATAAACACATTAAAAAGAACATTTGTACTTCAGTAAAATATTTGCTACCAAATTAGATTTTATTTATAGCTACTAGCCTTACTTTGACTATTAATAGAATTATAACCATAATGCCACCAGCTGCCTGAAACTGAAACAGAAATCTCTCTAGTGTCTCTCTGTGTCAGGCCACTTCATCACTGTAAAAAAAAAATTAGTTTGCCATAATTGTTTCAAAATCTATTTTTTATGTTCAAACACACAGGAGCATTTTATCTCTACCATGAAGAATTACTGATAGTTCCTTTAAAACCTTGAATGTACTTCCAAAACCAGCAATATCTATGAGAGGACAGACATAGCTAGAAAGTGATTTTTCATATGTAATTTACAACAACTTTCACATCTGATACATATCAACCAAAATATTAATAACCATATTTTAATATAAATCATCTGAATAAAACAATAAATTTACTTACCATGTGGTGCACACAGATTTCATTTTCCTTCATAAATAGCTCACCATCTAAATCCTGAAACAAGAAAATCCTAGCCAAAACACCAAAATCTTTACTTTTTATGTGAAAGAAATGACCAATACAAACATTTTCTAATGCAAAACAACAAGCACTCTATGTATCTGAATTTGTCCATGACCTCGTGGAGAATAACTGAGACTTCCCCTAATATCTGTGAGGTCAATTCTTTAACAACTGAAGATTCAACTCAGCTCAGGTCTTGAGAATTCAGTAAAGCCACACCCTTAGTTGGGAGATCTTAACATTTTTATTTAATACTTGTTCTGAGAGAATAACTCACAGCTTCAACTTGACAACTTAACTAGGCATTGCAGAACACTTTAAGACATATGCTTTCTCCAAAGGGATCATGGTACAAGTTAATTTTAAACTAGTTTAAAAGCTAAATTAGGGCTCTAGAAAAAGCAGAGGTTTGATGTATTGTATCAATACACTTATCAGAAGTCTAAATCCTGCAAAGTATTTTAAAAGACAGCATTTGGACACTTAGCTAAATGGAAAGAACTCAAATTATGAGATCCAGCTATAAAAATAACACCTGCTCTACTCATTCTTCCTTAAGGAGCTGGTTAGATTAACACACATATAATACTTATGATTTATTCATTGATTTCTGAGTAGAAACATAAAGTAGCTAGACTGAACTATAAAAAACAGGTTAGTATAATTTCTTCTTCCATCACACTTGAGGAATAGCAATATGAGCCCTGTCAGATTGTACACAGCTTTATTTTTCCCCCTTGTATTAGAACAGGTAATTTAAGCACATGATTCAGTTATCACAGCACTGATACATTAGTCCAGGAAAATACAGCTAACACTACTTTATGAAATCTTGATTCACAGATTCTAAAATTCATATACAGAACTGTAAGCTCTAAAAAAACTAACAAACTAACAAACAGTTATAGAAACACAACAGGAAGCTTGGTCTTCTCTAAGCACACATCTTTTAAACAGTTAATTTAAAAACAACATTTAGGAACCTCATAATTAACACCTAATGCACTGAAGTAGTTACTATGAAGAAGACTGCACAGTTCTCTCTGTGCTCCCTACTGGCTCACTGAAGCTTTAATATCAGCTAGACCAGGAAAACTTTGATAAATCCTGACAGATGTTTCATTTATGTGGTATTTCCAAGATTTTTTTACTATAATGCAAGAAAGGCTTCTGCAATAGAAATGAGACTGGTAGAAGCATTTTCCATAAAATGAGAATCACCCCATACTTCAGAAAGTTGCTTTAAGGCAAGGGCAAAGGGCTTCGGTGCACAGTAATTAAATATCTCATTGATTTAATGATCATTTGGTAAGGAAAAAAAATAAGGAAATTAGTGCTCATTTGTGGAACCACTCAGGTTGTGGGCAAACGCCTCCAAGAAAAGGACTTTTATGACCGTCCTAGCAAAGACACCATGGTGTCAGCTGATAATCAGAGATATCTAGCAGATGCACCAGTGTTGTTTGAGCTTTTTTTGGAAAATGATAATTCATAGTTCCATGCTCTCATGACTGAAATCTGACAGATTTTCCAAATAAACATGCATGATCTACAGCCTAGGTTATTTTACAAATTGGCCTCAAACATATTCAAAAATCACATGAAATTTTCCCCCAGTCTTCAATGTGAATCTGTTTTGTGTATGTGTTCCAAATTCCAACTCAATCCCCATGGAACTAAAAACCATTTAAATTAGGTTTTACTAGAACAACATTTCAAATGAACTTCATGATCACAGCACAGTTTTTTGAATTATATTTTTAACTTTTCAAGCACATAAGAAAAGAGAAATGGGATGAAAAAGAGTAGGCAATCATAATGCAGCCAGGCTGTGGTCCACAAGGATGTGGTGCAATAAATAGAAACTGAATGTGGCATATGGGGGCTCTCCATCACTATTTACACACTGCACCAGTTGGCATTACAGCAGAAGACATTTTTAAGAATGGATTTTAAATTCTGTGGTATTCTTAATGTATGAAGCACAAAACTGGATTTCTCCTTTTATGGATGAAAATTGTTAATTCAAGTAAAAGATCACTGAATGTTAACAACAGGTGTTGAATCAGGCTCAGCCATCCAGGATGTGCAATTATACTGAGCAGATGTGCATGGAATAAAAAGAAAGGATAAAAGCATCTTAATACACCAAAAATTATGTCCTTACATATAGGTACTGAAAGTAAATGAGCCAAATCCTTTAAATTTTTACTCAAGCGAATTACTAGTAAAGCCAACAAGAGTTTGCTCATCAAGGTCCTTAATTATAAAATTTAAAATTTACAGGAGGACTACTGTTCCCCACAGAGGCCCCCTCATAAAATTAAGATCCCTATTTTTTACTCAAAGTTGAAAGAATAAAGGAGTTGGGGACCTAAAAGCTGTTTTCACAATGAGATAATTATTCCCCAGTTCTGTAAAAAATTATTCATTTAATGTTGCAATCACTGGGAGGAAATCCACAGTTCATGTTATGAAGCAGGCCAGACTAAATTGTTAAAATCATCTCCTTTTCTTGATCATCAGTGTCCGAGTGCTTGATGCTGTGACATCAAAGCAACAAGTGACAACACTTACCAACAGAAGGTTTCATAAATGAAATAACAAAACAAAAAGAATAAATATTTCAAATTTTAACTATTTTAAAACTATCTTAGTATTGTCTTAATATTAGAGATCAAATAGATCAATTGCACACCAGCTTTCCTCAAAACAGTCCAGCTACAGTCTCTAATTTATCAAAGGTCACTCACTGCACATACCCTAAAAATGTCAGCAAGACTTTATACAGAAGAATCGGAGTAACCGGTATTTCCTAAATATGTATTTTCTCTAGCACAAAATGGTAACAATAGTGGAGGGGGTGGTTGTGTTTAATTTTTCTGAAAGTTACTGAATATCTCCCTGCAACAGTGAGTTTCTATCATTTCATGCTGTTTTTTCAACCTGTCCAACAAAAAACATTCACTTTCAAGCAGTGACAATTTTCAGTTACACTCAGTACAATGTTTCCAGCTCTTTAATTTTGGGTAGACTAACAAGTATTTTCCTAAATTACATATATGAAATCTAAATTAGACAAAATCAAAATTCTAAAACATGTTTCTCTGCCGCAATAGGACAGGAAAGGATGAGGTAGGACAAGGTCCATGGTCAGCAGGGATGTTCTCTGTTCTCTTTATTTCAAATTCTGACTCCAATATATATACAACTATACAGAAAGACCAGAGACTGGTCCAAGGTGTTGCCACCTTTTCAATCTCATTGGTGAACATCACCATCACTCAAGAAACTCCTCCTAGAGGAGAAAAATGTAAACATCTCATTATTTACATAACAAGTGTGAGAACTCAGGTCCAAGTTCTGTAAACGTCAGAAGGCATACTGAAAACATGAAGGCAAAGTAAAAACAGGGAAAACCAAGGGTGACATTTCTCTTCTTCTCATACACAACATTTGATCTACAGTTATAGCATATTTTCTAAATTTTCCCCATGAATATCCCTATGGAAATACTGCAATAAGTGCAGGAAAATACTGCATGTCTAGTCAAGTTACAAGAGATAGAACTAAGAGAAACAAGTAAAAGACTGTACAATTAAATATATATTCAGAAGATTACTATAAAAGGAATGATAAAAAGCATCAAAAAACCCATTTCACAAATTAGTGTAAGACTTGGGTAATGCCTATAGACAGAGTATATTGCTATAAAGACTTAGCCCTGAGAGAGGAAGTGCTTTGTTTTTCACTTGGGGAAAAATGTACACATCCACAAAGGACTGGGGTTTTTGTCAACATCTTCATCTGCCTGATCTCTGATGATTCTGTCAGACATTTCAGTACCAAGGCAAGGCATAGTGAGCACAATAAATAAGCAGACCTAAAAGACTCTTCAAGCTAGACATAGCTAGAGCTTTCCCTAAAGAATAAAGGGTTCACCTTCTTCTTCTTACCAGCACAAAAGGCAAAACCCTTTTATTCTGTGTAAAACCAAGAAAAGCTGAAGGCGAATGCCACTTCTTTAAACAAACAAAACACTGTACAGTTGCAGAGGTGTACAGTATACATGAAAAGCTGAAAAATAAGGGCTGTGTTTTTTTTTTTTTAAATCAATTACTGTTCTGAATCTACTAAAGGTTGTTCCTGATATTTAGAACACCATGAAGTGAATGCAGATAATTGCCCTTGAAATCCAGTGTACTCAGAAATGTTGAAAGACTTAAGCCCTGAGTTACATACTATATTTATATATGTCTCTATACACTACTATACTTACACAGTACCATGCTGAAAGGAAAATTTAAAATAATGTCAGCACAGTGCTCATTAAAGTTACAACTAGGCTAGGCTTCACTGCACATGATTCCATCAGGAATTTGAGGTGATTGGGTGCTGGGTTGGCACAACTGCTTCACATCTCTGCAGGTCATTGTGCACAAAGCCCATCCCGCGTGGCCACAGCTATCATTGAAAGAACTAAAGAACTAAAGAGCTAGAATCTGCCTCTGGCTAGATCCAAGGACTGACAGGACTTCACAGAGCTGGATGAATTTTTGTGGGTGCTACCTGCATTTATTACATATGTTTTTAATCATCCTATCTTCCTGCCAAGAAGTCCTGTCTTCAAGAAAAGTTTAAATATTATAAGTAAGTTAAATATATTATAATATTACAATTAAGTTAAAATGTATAATTGCAGCCTTAGGTCAGCAGTTTCCATCTTCTATAAGACCTGTAGCACTGAAAATGTACTTCCACAGCTCTTGGAATAAAGAAAAGAAACCACGTTGATTGTTGAGCAGAATCAGGCATTCAAGAAAACTCTACATGACAACATGGAAAAAAGAAGTGGCTATAGTTAAGTTCTAACCATCTTAAATAAAGAATGAAGAAGATGGAGAAATTAAAAAAAAGGTAAGATTCAAGAAAATATTTACATAATTCAGAAGATAAATGCCTTGAGGAATACAAAAATCTTAACAGCATATGTGAACAAAAAACAAATGCTGTATCAAAAGGTATTTGTAGAAGATCAAACTTTTTGCTGATGAAGACATTGTAAAAATGACATTTTAATTATCTGTTTGTATCTACAGGACTGGAATAATAACCAGTTTAAATCCTGCACATCTGTTGCTGTATTTTCTCAGTATTTCAAGGACACAGACTTTAATCTTACCCCATACTGGCCACCTACCAGTTAGATTTTCCTTCTATACATAACATATTGTTACTTTGCTAAAAACCAAATTACGGGACATGATCTGAGAAAAACAATCCCACACAAGCCAAGCAACTGCATCAGAATGGGGTGGCAAAGGGGGCCAGCACAACAACACAGTTTATCCAAGCAAGCATGGCCTGCACTCTGCAGAACTGCTCCTGCCACATCACACTCCAGCCACCCCAGCTCCTCTCCCATCAGCACACCCCATAATTAAATACACGACATGCCTGTCACGTTGGAAATCATCAGAGCTGCAGCAGTCAGAATTCCCGTTTGAATAGCACAAATCATCATCACGCAACCCAAGCCCCTCTCTACAATCAGCAGCACAAACAGCCCTTCCTTCCACAGCGTTCACACGCTGACCTCTGAGACTTCAGGCGGTGCTGACTGGCCACTGACAGGTCTGCAAATATGATATGACAGACTCAACCATAAAAATACAACAAATAACCCTTCTGGTTTTATTACTTGTCATCGAATTCATGTATTAAAAAAATCCTGAGCAAATCTCCTCTGGGAGGATTTGAAAAGCTGTGATCTAACAGACATTTCGGGATTTTCAGAAAAGAGAGCTCTCTATGTTCTATATCCCTAAATCCCACCTGAAAGAGGGGAACAAAGCCAGCAGCTATAACTTCATGGTTTCAAGCAATACTTTACAACTGTTCCCCGTAGAAAAACAGCTATCACCTTGTCAGCAAAAATTGATATGAAAAGTCAGATTTCTGCTCCTCCTGAAGTCAATGACTTTTACTGTAGCATTCAGTAGGTTCTAAATTGAGTCCCATTAGGATAGAATTCATTTTTAATGATTTTCTCCCTTTTTTAAAAAGAGCAAAGTAACTGCATTTTAAAATATTAATTATTGTCACCTGCAGACAATTGCAGTAGAACCTTGTGACTTTGTAACAATGATAGAGATACTTGATGAGATCTGAATTTTGCAAATTAACCAACTGAAAAAACACAACAAGAAAGCATCACAAATCTACTAAGTTTAGCTAAAATTGCTTATACCACTTCATAATGTATTAGTCAATCTGATATGTTGCATCTTAGTTTTCAGATCCTTCACTTGCGTTCCTGGATGTATGAAGCATCATTACTGCAAAATGGTAGTTAATGCTAGGAATACAAAGGAAGTATGAGTAATAAGTAATAAGTTTTTATTTCTCATCTAAATCCACAGATTCATTGCTCACATCATTTTAATTTTGTAGTCACAAGACTGTCACAAGACTGTCACAGCAGCTAAACTTCCACAAATTTGATTTTTTAAACTTTAAATATTACATATAATTATAGTATATATATTATTATTATCAAATATAGTTTACTGGTGAAATATGGTTTCTGAATTTGACTTTATTTTTCACAACTACTGCTATAAGGCTAATACCCTATAAAATTATGATATAACAATTATATTTGAAATCTGTGAAAATTATATCCCTTTCATTTACTTTTGTCTTTTATAGCAACTTGTAAGTATTTATCCAAAACCTCCAATCCCTTTCATTTTCTTTTGCTATGTTCACACAGTTGTTTTTCTGCATTTCTATATACCCTTGAAGTAACTAAAGGCAATTGGAAAAAAAGTTAAGATGCTAAAACTGTATTTTTTTTAATTAGCAAGAGACTATGTGAGAAGATACTGTAATAACTTCAACTTATGTCCTTAATGTACTCTTTTTCATGCTAAATATTTCTGTAAAGCAATATTTTCATCCAAAATTATTTTTTATTTCTGTAGTTAATTGAAGTCTGTCCTTCTCCCTCATACAGACAATTCTTTAAAAACTTATTTGCAAGCAGTGCAAATGCAAATAATCAGTAACTAAAAACTACAGTATGTTGATGGTGCAGTATGATGACTGCTACTTGCTGGGATCATCAAAATTTTAATCTTACTTTATTCAACACAAAAAAAGGATATAACTCAGTTAATGTCATATCTGTAGTTGTCTTGTTTTCTCCATACTAATTATGTGGCTCAATCCCCTATATTTTCTATAGTTTATACCTTTCTGTACAGGATTTCCACTGACTGAGTACAAGAGCACCAACTCAGTAATTCAGCATCCCAACCCAGATACCTAAAAACTGAAACAACATGATTAGGGACACCACATTTTAAAGTGCACTGGTTCTCACCTTGCACAGACAGCTCGCTACAGTGAAAGAGATTCCAGCTCTCCAGAATGCTAACAACATATCTTCCAATTTTTGCAAGAGATCAGACACGGCTTATAGAACAGTATTCTGCATTTCACTGCTCTGATTCATCTGCTCAACTGGGTGAAAATTAAAGCAGCATCATAATATAATTATTATACTACAATGCATACATGTCAGGCATTTAAATTAGGCTGCACAGGCAATTGCACGCTTGATATGGCAATCCTGAAGTGTTTCTGAGAAGGTTTTCAAAGGTAAAAAAAATTCCAAGTTCTTTTAAAAAGGAAACATATTATATTAGATGACAGGAAACCTAATACTTTCAGAGATTTGCTGTATCTTTGCAATCATAAGGTCTACTGGAAAATTCCCTGTTTCTTGAACCAAGCAGGTCACTGTTTGCTATAGAAACTTACCAGTCTGTGCCTTTAATGAAGAGCTGGTCCAAAAGTACACACCAAGAACTCACTTGGTGGAGTACAGCTTCACTCCCAGTGCCAGCAATGACGCCAAGCAGCCTTCTAGCAGCAGAAGTGGTTTTCAAGTAAGCTGTGTTACTCTCTAGGCCCTGCAGGAGACTCTTCTCCACATCCCTCCTACCTGCCGCGTAATGCCTCTTCCCATGTTTTCGCCTCATTCCCAGTCCCTGTTCAGGCAGGTTCAGCATGTAACAGTGATGACCAAGTACTGCCATGTCTTCCACACACTCAAGAGTTCTGATTTCCTTTACACCTGAGCTCCACAGTGCCAGTCTGTTCCTTCAACCCGGCATCCTTTTCCAAGGTACTCTTAATGGCCAGTACCTGCTCTATGTCAAATCAAACAGTGATTCTTGCTCTACTCAGCCCCTTTCCAGCAGACAGAGAGAATGCAATGCAAGGAAGGGAACAGAAACTTGTAAGACTTCAATACCAAAAAATATCTCTGATTCCAATCAGACCGGAATTGCAATTAGAGAAAGGTCAATTCAGCTCTGCATCAGGGAACATTCCCTGTATGCTGAGCTGACAGAAGAGGTGGGGATTCTATGTACCCACTTCTGCCAACAGTTACACGAGATTACTTAAACAATCATTCTTCCAAGATTTATAAATCAGTCCAAAAAAAAAGTGGGTATTCACAGGGACAGTCAAAGACACTCTTGAATATAGTCAAATTGATTATATTCACCTTGTCAGTTTAAAGTTCCTCCTTCAAAGCATGCAAGTGCTAGAGCTTTTTCAAGAAGAGGTTGATGGAATTCTTTCTTTTTTTAATGGGCAAAAGGATAACAGGAATTTTCTTGTGAGGCTTAGAGTAAAAGCTAAGCTGGAAGTCTTAACTAGATTTTTCTGTGAAAAATCACCCTGTAGCCAGCCCAGAGGAAAAATATATTGTCAGCCTCACTGGTTAGGAGTTGGTCAAAGCTGGAAACTGGAAATACAATCCTGCAAAAGGAACTGTATTACCTTCAATAACAGAAAATGGTCAACTTCTATCAGAGTTAACAAATATAATTCAAACATCTTTATGGTAATTTTGACAGGATGTCAAAAGAAATGCTTGCAGATAAATGTAAAATACTGAAAATTCTTTAAAAATTAAACTGATTTTTTTAAAAAAATTTACCTCTTTCCAGCTCATTGTAATTGCCAAAAATATGTATTTTCAAAATAAGAGATAGGACAAAAATCTTTAACATATGGGACTGTATATTGTACATACCATCCCTCCATCTACTAAGAATGACTAGGATATTTAACATCAAATCCTATCTCATACCTAACAGCCTATGATGCATGCAGAAGGTTTCAATCTCACCAAGGAAATTTTCTTCTCCGTTGAGAACTGTGAAGTGACATGGCTATCCACTTTCATCGAAGTCCTATGTTCCATTAGGAAATCTGTGTCTCTGGGGACACATGCACAGAGAGGAAGTTACTCTGGAGGAAAAACACATGCATAAGCAGAGTTACACCAACTTTCTCCTCTGATGGCACCAAGTGTTGAAACTATGACCTTATTCCCAACACCAGGCACTTTTGCCACTACACAGAAAACAATTTCCCATCTAGGCATTTTTGTCCCACAGGACCCCCATCACCTTGAAACAGCTCATCATGATTACCAGCAATCCCTGGCAGTATTGACTGTACATTTCTCTTCCCTGGGCCTGTCCACACAGTGGTGATTAATTGCATAAAATAACTACATCAAGTCAGGCAGCAACAGTTATTGATCAACTTGTTATGAACACAAATGTAAGCTTAGTGTTTTCTAGACCTTGTGTTTATTTATGTATTTCTATTTACTACAAATAGATCAATTTCAAGTGGAACATTTTGCTGTTTTCCAGTTATCTCAAATCATCCCTATACAGTTCTTAGTTTCAGTTCTTAGTTTCCACTGAAGTTTACCATCATTTATTTCTACTACTGTAAGAGGACAGAAAGAAGAAAACAAAACCATTCATTGCAACCATTCATTCTTCAGGGAAGCCCCAAAATATCAGCTATATACACTGGGAAAAGAAATGTCATAAGGATGTTGATGGAAGCTAATGACCACAACAGAGTTCTCACCCAAAATCTACATCCAAAGTATTCACACTTTCTTGTTTCAGCAGGACACAGAGCCTTATTAATCAAGTTTTATCCAGGACTTCACTCAAACACCAGGACACTACCTGCTTCTTGATGAATTGCCATGATTCTCAATTCCCAGTCCCCTTTCTCATTTCACAGAATTCAGACACAGTGAAGTCACTGTGGAAAGACTAGACCAACTCTTGATCAGATGGCAGTCAGAATTTAATTAATCTTCATGTGTTTACCTAGTAAGAAACTGTTGAGCCACTGTGAATGTTTTAACTTTCAGATGGAGTTCAAATTTCAGGTTATAAATTCTTATACAAGAAAACATTCACTTCATATACACTAACAACTTTATTTTAGACAGGTGTACAATAAGATGTGTGCAGTTCCTAACCAGCTTTTGAACACAATGAAATGGAACAATAAAGCTTTGGGAAGGCAGTGGGCTGCAGAGTGAATTCCCCAGACCCTGACTTTGAGGTAGGCAGTGACGGTCCCTACAGGACTCTGCCGAGCAGAGATAACAGGCACTGTCAAAATAGGTTTCCTAGAGCAGATTGCCTAACAATCTGGGAAGGGCAGGATCCAAAGATTTCCCAAGGAGAACATTTTCACATTCAATCAGTCTTTCAGCTCTGCCCAGACTGTCCATAAAAAGGCTCATATAGCAGGCTAAGATGTGATGGAGGGATGAGAAAAATCAGTCTGGTAGAAACTAGATGAAGTCTAAATTAATTTTTTTGTAGTTTACTGAAGAGAAACTCTTATTGTGAACCTTCCTTATCTTGTGTCATTTACCTTTTTTTTTTATTTTATTTTAAATGACTGGTGAGATACAGTTATGCTGTGGGGGTTTTTTCCAAATAAATTATGAGGTATTAGCATACGCCACAGTCAAAGGTAATTTTTTTTAAAATTACCATGAATACTCAATCCAGCCTACAGATATAATAATCATGCATGGGAATGAGACTTGATATACCAATCTTCAAACATCATGGTCTCTCCCTCCCACTGGCCATATCTGAAAGGCTACAAAAAGTTCATATAGATATTTCAGCCAACCAATTCCTGGACATCCTGTAGATATTATTTACAAACATTTGCTGTGTTCATTAAGTACTATAATTGAAATATTTACACCTTTCTAAATAAAAACAGAAATTCAAAACAAGGACACTTCCACCTCCTCACTAACTGTGACAATAACTAAACATGTCTAAGATGACCAAATCAGCAGACTTAGCTGGCAAACAAAGAAACCAAAAGTATCCTATGAGGCATTGAAATGAAATATATTCCATATGCTCTGGGATATTTTATAATGGAAGTGACAGATGAAGTAGAGTAACAAGATGCATGGCAACATGCTGATAAATATCTGATTTATTTATCCTTGATATGCAAACAAGTAGACTCCATAAGCTGCAGGTTCAGTAATAGGGGTAAACAAAGAGAAAAAAACAGAGTTAGATAAGGAAGTAGATCCGATTATATTTCACATTCAATATTACTGCCTTAAAAATAAAAGTCAACAGAAAGACAGAGACAGTAATATAATCAATCATACATTACAAGAAAGCAAAAAGATACACTAATCCAAATGGCCTCTTTTCCACTTTTTCATTTCTGGACTGATTCTAATACTAAGAGATATAAAATGTGAATGTAAATACCTCTAGACATCTAAATTTATGGCTGTCCTAGCAACCGTGTCTCATAAACTTGCACACATGCAGTATTCTGCATGGTATTTGGTGCGAGCTTTTGTGCTTTCACAGCAACGAGGTTGAATTATGGTTGCTGTGGGAACTATATCTTTGAATTTCTTGACTTGTGCTCTCATCTGAACTCAAATGTTACATTTACATAGGTACATTTGCAGGTTTTCTCCACGAAAAGGAATCTATGTGAATGGTTACATACTTCAGTATTCTTACCAAAGAAACAATACAGCTCCATGTCTGGAGAAGTACAGAGCTCCAATCACTGTCACACTGCATACACAAGAAGTAAAAGAGAGACACGTAAAACCTGGGAGTCAAATGTGGCAGGGTACCTATAGAAACAGTGATGATGTCACTCAGAGTGTGGGGTTTGCAATCCTCCTTTATTTGTTCAGCTTTTTAACCGTTGGGTTTGAATACACGCTTTCTTTCAACCATTGATGACAGAGAGGGAGAGAGAAAGAGAAAAGAGAGAGATACTCACACAGCTGTCAGATGCTTTGGAGCTTCTTTGTGAGTGAGTGATCTTTGCAAGGGGGTCAGTGTTGCCCAGGTCAGCATTGCCCAGTCCCAGTCAGCACAGGCATTGCTCTGGGTGTTTTCTGAACTTGCAGCAAAAGCAAGAAGTGACTACACAGGTCTGACATTTGACGTGCAATATAGCTCACAAGGTGCTCCAGAGACTCACCTCAGCATAGCGGGGGTGAGAGGGAGAGACAGATCTTCTTACTGCTCCTAAAGATGTTCTCTAGAAGAGGTGATTTGTCTCATAGTAGAATCAAGAAGCCTAAACTTTGAGGTCCATTCTCTTGACACAAAATATTATATTTTCTATTTCCCCATGGATACATTTTATGATTTGACATCATCAAGAAAAGGAGAGTCAAGTCCTTCAACAAAGCTCTATACATTTTTGGAATTATCGTTGAACAATTATGCCACTAAAATCATCAGACTAGGAATCAGAAAAACCAAGTTAACATTGCAATATTCTTAAATTGAAATAAATTTCAATGCACAGTTGTATTTCCAGAAGTCTACACAGGTATCAGGCTTTAAGGAAGATTTTTGATTAATACATAGCAGCATGAGGAGAGGGAGAAATCAAAAAGCAACATAAAGTCACAGCTCCTGAGGCATGGTGGCACCTTTCTGAAGAAACACCAACACACAGCTACACTCTCAATGCACTCAGCAGATCTTCAAGGTCTCTCTAGCTTTCACCTAGGAAAGGTGGATGTGCCTAGGGCAAGTATTCTTGGGGAAAAGAAACTCAACCCAGAAAAAGCAATCAAAGTGAAATATGGCTGTGATGCCCCGGTTTAGAATAGAGCACACACTGAAAGTAACAGCCTGCCAAGATCAAGGGAAAAAAAAAACTATATGAAAAATCTCAAAGGAAAAAACCCCACAATTTTAAGATGTAGTGCATGAAAAATAGGAATTCTTCTTACTTTAAATTTATTATATCTTCTTTGTATATTACAAAGGACACCAATTTAGTGCTTCTTGCAAATAAATGAAATATGAAGCACGGATTATTTCTACAATAAACAATCAATTTCAAACCAGAGTTTACAATGTTACCACAAGAACTTATTAGAGAAACTTCAAAAATAAGAGTTATCTGACAAACAAAACCACATATTGAGGAAAACTAGTCTGTATTAAAAATTTCAAAGATCACAAAGATTACTCAGTAAGACAGATTTAACAAGAAACTAAAAAGTCTTGCAAGGATAACAATTCTACTTTGCATCTTTGTGTCTAACCATAACACAGAAGTTTATTCTGCATATAAAGTGAAGGAATATTAATATAATTTGTTATCTCCCAAAGAAATTGTGGGTTGTTTCATTTCAGGATCTCAAGATCACTAAATATGGTAGTTATAGTAGTTGTCTGAAGTGCAAAGGCACATCCCTAACAATGCAACCATGCTGAAGAGTTTTACAACTCATTTTTGAATGACACGTGCCCTCTCTATTAATAGAATGTCAAATCAACAGCCTCTCTTAGTGTCTAGACATAATTGTCTCTGAATTGAATACATCAGTGTTAACTGCAATACCAAAATGGTCCCAACTAAAATAATGGAACTGTCTCTTGCACCGTACTTCTGCATATTTTGTAAAAATTACACAATACAATAGGTGGAGAAAGATTTATGAGGTTAACATTTTGCATATTCCTGCAATCAGCCCAACTGTCAGCTCTATTCACTGTGACATGAGCCACTATAAAATGTGTTTGCAAATAAACATAACCAGAACATCTAGGGAATGCATGCATTCTGAAAAGAAACTGTATTTGATAGAAGACTTAAAAACTTACAAATAGGCCATCAGTTCTTTGAACATACAAGTATTTTTAAATATTTCAACTGTTATAGCCATGTGCAAAATGTTATGTATAAAGAAACTCAGTATTTATTTTTGTACTTATTCTGAAGCCTCCTGGAAGAAAAGTCAAACACATCTACACTGATCTCATATAATTTTCTTTTGGTTTTTATATGAATCTTGCATAGACATAAGAAAAAAGTGTATGTGTGTACACTTGTAAGCATGTAAAAAATACAGAAATTTCAAAACTATTTTACAAAATAACTAAAAATAAGCCACAGAGTTCTTCATGTTGGCATATTCAGATATTAGAATATTGTGCACATCTTCACAATGTAATTTCTAAATTGTCTATCAGAGCAGCTTGCATACGTAATCTGAAGACCACATAGAAGTATGAATGGAATCCAGTGGTACCTTCAAAAGCAGTCATATTTATAGATTTACCAACTGGAAATACAAAGTAAATCAACAGTAGGATACTACCACATGCAGGAATATTCAAGGTCGATAACATGCTCCATTCTCACCCTTCACTAGAATCAAAAAGGTCTTTTACTATCCTATACTTATCTGCAGAAAGAGAATCACAGGATCATTTAGGTTGGAAGACACCCTGAGGATCATCCATTCCCACTACTAACACTGCACTGCCAAGACTCCCACTAAACCACATCCTGACGTGCCACATCTTTCAAACATCTTCAGGGATGGTGACTCCACCACTTCCCTCACAGCCTGTCCCAATGCCTGAACACCCTTTCAGTGGAGAAATTTTTCCGAATATCCAATCTAAACCTTCTCTGATGCAACCTGAGGCCATTTTCCTTCTCCTGTTACGTGGCAGAAGAGACCAATCCCCACCTCTCTACAATCTCCTCTCAGGTGGTTGTAGAGAGCAGTAAGGTCCATCCCAAACTACCCTTTCTCCAGGCTAAACAACCTCTGTTCCCTCAGCTATCCTGCACAAGACTTGTGCTCCAGACCCTTCATCAGCTTCATTGCCCTTCTCTGGACATGTTCCAGCACCTCAAAATTTGCACAAAATATGTAAGGTGATGACTCACAAACATTTAATCGACACAGTGCTGTATTCACTCTTCTTCATGAGAAATAAATATGAGCTTCCAAATACTGAGTATCCTCTTAAGCTTTTAGTAACAATAAGACACAAGGAATATATTAGGCTGTTGAAAAAAAGTCTCTGGTATTTCTCATTACTCCAGTTACCTCATGAAACAAGGTCACATCACTGTATCAGTTTTTAACACAAAATGACTAACAATGAATCTGAAGTACAAGAGCTTTGATAAGATTATAATTATAGCAAATAGCAATCTAGGGTTCCACCAACCAATATCAGAGCCTAGGTTAAATCATGCACTTGAAAACAAAAGTTCAAGCTTTAACAAGTATATGTTTTAATGCCTTCTCCCAGTACCTCATTGTTCTTAAGTTTTATAGCCCACAAATTATAGATAGACTCACTATAAATTGCTCTGCAGTGCTAAAGGAAAAAAAGAATGGGAAAGCACATTAGAAGCATATTGTAGTCTGCACATTTTTGCATTTTGCTATTTTACATATATATTGCTATTTTCAAAATACCAGCTGTATGTTCTTACTGTGACAGAAGAACTACTCCTTACACAGAAAAAAACCCTAAAATTACTCAGAAGCCACCTTTGTCTCACATGAAGTTGCACTGGGGAATGTCAGCCACCACAAAGTTCTTCCTGCATGCTACAGAAAACACCTATTAAAAATCCATGGTGGGCTAGTCAAAAACATCTACATTTAAAAAGACTCTGCAGATTGAGTAAAAGCAACTGCATCCATCACGTCAGCCAAAGGTTTTAGCATGGTATTTAAGCAGACTATTTAAAAACATACACTGAACTGATACCAAAAACTGAAGGAAATTAAAGCACTAAGTCTCTAATGCTGTCCTTAGAAATCAGCAAACTATGAACTGAGTGACCAAAAAAGCATCACATGAAACCCCTGGAGTCAGTCTTAAAATTAAAAAAAAAAACAAAAAAAAAAAAACGAAAAAAACAAACAAACAAAAAAAACCACCCCACAACATTGTAGGGGGTTAAAAGAGACTTTGCTGAGTTCAAAACTGCTAGAAATTTATGTGGCAGCTCCCTCTTCTGGATCACCAAACCTTGACAATTCAGCTGAGATGGCAAGATGTAGAATCTGACTAGTAAATAACACCTTTTCACTGTTGTTGGGTTTTGCCATGTACCATTACGCAATCATACTGAGACTTGTGAGCTATTGCCCATTATTCTGAATGAGTTTACATTCAAGTACCATACTTATGAAGGCAAGGTAGTTGAGAACACCTAAATAGCTTGAAATACTTTTGGAATTTTCTCATCAGACAATAAAAACACGAAAGAAAAAAACTATATTGACTTCTGCTTTCAAACTTTCAACATTTACTAAAAAATGCATTTTACAGAAGAGAACTGATCAATGAGAATATTACAATTAAACCTGTGTGGCCTGCAGTATGACTCCTGAATGCATATTTCCAGAAGTAAAGCTTCTAGGTTGCAATTCAGGTTTGAAACAGAAGAATCTGATTTTGAAATTTCTTTCAGCTATGACAGGTTCATACATAAAAAAAAATCCTTGCACAGTAGAAAAAAACTTCTCTGCACCTCAGCTCTTCAGACACTCTGCAAGACAGCTTGGGCAGTTTCTACATACATTTCTACACTGGAATTGGAAAAATCAGAAAATTGGTACTCTCTGTCCCTATATAAAATTCATCTCCATAAAGGAACCCTGGCTTTCTGACTTGACCTATAATTGAAGAGGAGGCTTTGTGAAGACCTGGTGATTTTTCTGTATCCCAGCTGGAACAACAGGGATATCTGTACTCTCTAAATTGTCTATCGCTATTCAAGCTGAATGACAGTGTTTGACTTAAATACAAAAATTACTCTAAATGACAATTTATGGCCCAAATCATTGTTTACTTCATCAATGATAACAAAATCATTGCCTGAATTAAATTATTGAGTTTTTAATGAGGAAGAAGGTGCATAAAATATGCCCCTGTTAAATTCTGGACCAGGTAACTCAAAAGCATGATGTTTGACTTGCTAATAAATTGCATAATCAGGCCCACAACTGTGTGATTTCATCTTTCATGACATACATATACTGAGTACCTCATAAAGTATATGGCAAACTGAAATACCAAGGAAATTTTGATCATTCAAGCATGGATAAAACTAAAATTGCCAGGAATTATTTGGATGGAACTGAAAGAATCACGTAAAATGGAAAGCCTTATGGACCTGGAAAGAGTGAGAGAGAGGGAAAAGAGCTCAGATTTGCTATGCAGGCACTTGGTGCAAATGGCAGACTTTCAATGACACAGAGGAGAGACATCTTTTTCAAACTGTACAACAGTCAGTGGACTGAGGCCACCCACAATACCCTTTGTGGAGGGAAGAGTTACAAAGAACAAAGGAAAAGTAAAACCAACAGAAACCAGAAAATCCATCCGAGTATGTAAAGGGGCAGACTGGAAAGCAGTGCCCCACTAGACCTGCTGATTCCAAGCAGAGAAGGATTGGTGAGAGATTTGGTGGTCAGAGGCCATCTTGGGTACAGTGACCATGAAATGATAAGAAGTTTTTGATTCTTGGTGAAATAAGGAAGATGATCATCAAACCTCTAGCCAGCAGGACCAGAGCAGTGACTGACTCCCTTTGCTCAGATTGCACCCCTGTACTGGTGAGGTCAGACCTCAAGTTCTGTTTCCTGTTCTGGGCCCCTCATTGCAAGAAAGACATTGAGGTGCTGAAGTGAGTCCAGAGAAGGTCAGCAGAGCTGGTGAAGCATCTGGAGAGTAAATCTTAGGAGGAGTGGCTGGGGAAGTTGAGTGTGTTTAGTCTGGAGAAAAGGAAGCTCAGGAGGGACCTCACCGCTCTCTAAAACTACCTGAAAGGAGGATGTAGCCAGGTGGGCTCAGTCTCTTCCCCTAGGTAACAAGTGACAGGACAAGAGGAAATGCCCTCAAGATGCACCACGGAGGTCCAGACTGGACATCAAACAGAATTTCTTCACTGAAAGAGTGGTTAAGCATTGGTATGGGTTGCTCTGAAGAGTGGTGGCATCACTGCCACTGCCAGTATTCAAGAGAGGACTGGATGTGGAATTTAGTGCTATGGTTTAGCTAACATGGTTATGTTTGGTCAAAGGTTGGACTCAATGATCATAGAGGTCATTTTTAACCTAAGTGAGTCAGCGACTCTGTGACTAGAAAGCAAAAAGGAAAGTGGCTGAAGACCACATTCTGGAAACTGAGATGATGAAGGCTGCAATTTATGGCATTTAAGATCCAGAGAATTAAAAAAGTACAGAATGTTAGAGCAGCATGTGAAGTCCTTGAAAAAGGAAAATCTGAAAACCTGGCAAAAAAGAAAAGCTTAGTCTGTTTTTCAAGCTTAATCCAAACATCAATACCACTTTTCAGGTTACTGAAAAGGAGCTAATGTCTTTGGTCAGACATTTGCAAAATAAAATAATTAGCAAGTATTTCTTTTACAGTCAAATGAAATTTAATGACTTTTATGAGAAAACACACTCTAGCACTCATATTAAGTTCCAATGGAAACACTAGATAGGCAAGGATTTTATGTATCATTGTAATTAAATCATCTTAATGTACTTTAAAAAATTAATTTACTTCATAAATTCAAACCAGCTCTTAATCAAAACACCAAAATGGGAAACAACAAATAAAAAATGTAAATCAGTCACTCACCTTTTCCTTTTCATAACAAGTACATGTACTTTCCAGTATTTCATTGTCAGTTTTTTTGTATAATAATCTACAGAAGTATCTGAATTAATGATTTTTACAAAACCCATGCCATGTATAAACCACATATAAAAATATCACAAATGGACTACTGTAGAAAAGCATTACTAGAAGTAAAGCTATCATAAATACAATCTCAATATAACATAACCCTTCCTCTTTGCCTATCATGTTGAACTTTTCATATTTAAACAATGTCAGATTGTGCAGCAACAACTAGAAGTATAATCAAATACCCACATTTTCTTGTAATGAGTCATTTACTGGGTCTGGTCTTACACAATCACATTCAACATTATAATGGGAGTAAATTATGATGACACCACTTCAGACAGAAGCCCTTTCCCTGTGCTGCCGCAGCTCTCTGACATCAGTAATAGTTAACCAACCAAATACCAGTATAAGTCAGGGCATAATAAAGGATGGATGAAATACAGAAATATATGAATGCATAAACAGGGATGTGTGAGGTAGCACTGGAAAA
The DNA here is from genome assembly GCA_013398615.1 of Brachypodius melanocephalos. Classification (NCBI taxonomy): domain Eukaryota; kingdom Metazoa; phylum Chordata; class Aves; order Passeriformes; family Pycnonotidae; genus Brachypodius; species Brachypodius melanocephalos. Next base: position 9,582,640 of record VZSR01003371.1, on the reverse strand, counting down.
ACTTTATTATCCACATACATGGCACCAGAGGGGTTCTCAGGGTACATACAAACCCTGTGATACACCTTACAGCACTGTATGCAAGCTGGCAGCCTCCTAAGCTGTTTAAGACTGGACATGGCACTTAGTGCCATGCTCTGCTTGACATGGGGATGTTTAGTCATAGGTTGGACTCAGTTTCAGAGGTCTTTTTCAACCTAACGGATACTGTGGTTTTGTAAACGTGCACTGGGGTGAGGCAAAGAGAGTATCAATCTCTTCCAAGCATTTTGATTTCTTCTGAATAAAAACAGAATTGTGGTCTGAAGAGAATTCACAGTTCAGCTCACTGCATCTCACAGTGATCAGTCACAGCCAGCAGGGTTTCACAAGGGGGAACTCCTGCTTAGCAAACCTGATTTCCTTTTATGATAAAGTAACTGACCTTGGTGATCAAAGGAAGCCAGTTGATGTCTTCTTTTTGGATTTCAGTAAAGCTTTCAATACTGTATCTCACAGGATTCTTCTGGACAAAACGCCTGGCACACAGCTGGATAAACACATCATGGGATGGCTGAGCAACGGGCTCATGGGGGGGGCATCATGGGGGGACATCAGACTGGGGACTGTCACAAGTGGGGCTCCACAGGGCTTCACCCTCAGCCCCATGCTCTCAAACATCCTCATAAATTACTTGGACATGGGACTGGAAGGGATACTGAGCAAGTTTGCAGATGATACAAAACTGGGAAGAGCTGTTGACTCTGTTGAAAGCAGGGAGGCCCTGCAGAAGGACCTCAGCAAATGAGAGGGTTGGACAATCATCAACCACATGAAGGGAACATGGGAAAATGCCAGATTCCGTACCTGGGATGAGGCAATCCTGAATGTATGGACGGACTGAGATGCTGGAGAGCAGCACCATGGAAAGGGACCTGGGGGTCCTAGTCAACAGAAAGTTGGACATGAATCAGCCCTGCCCTGGCAGCCAGGAAGGCCAGCCTTGTCCTGGGGGGCATCAGGCACAGAATCACCAGCCAGGCCAGGGAGGGGATTGTCCCACTCTGCTGTGCACTGGGGAGGCCTCACCTTGAGTGCTGAGGGCAGTTTGGGGCACTGCAATGTAAGAAAGACAGAAAGCTATTAGAAAGCATCCAAAAGAAGGCAATGAAGATGGTGAAGGGCCTTGAGAGGAAGCCATGTGAGGAGTGGCTGAGGTCACTTGGTCTGTTCAGCCTGGGGAAAAGAAAACTGAGGGGAGACCTCACGGCAGTTACAGCTTCCTCGTGAGGAGAGGCAGGCATTGATCTCTTCTGTGTGGTGACAGTGACCGGAACCAAGGCAATTGCCCAAAGCTTTGTCAGGGGAGGTTTAAGTTGGATATTAGAAAAAGGTTCATCATTCAGATGGTGCTTGGGCACTCAAACAGGCTCTCCAGTGTCATAGCCGAGACGGCCACTGCACTCAGAGTGCTTCAGTAAAAACTTCAGGGGGCTTCAAGTATCAGGACTTTGTTATGCAAAAAGTCTTTCATATCTTTTCTATGTACCAATCCTACGTGCAGCTCCACACAGCTCTGGCTCTTCCTCTCCTTCTTTAGTTCCAGGTCACTGCTTCCTGTCGCTTGCACGGCCGCCTGTCCCTGTCTGTCCCTTGTACAGTGGCTCACCTGATCTGTCCCTTGACCGACCTCCTGTCCCTTTGTCCCCGCAGCACAGCCAGCAGACTCCAACCTCTTCACAGCATAGCCAGCCAGACTCCAACTAGTTCCAATTGACTCACTCACTCTTTATCAAACCCTTAGCCTTGAGGGTGAGGCTGTTTCCACTCTTCGGTGATTAACACAGCTGCAAGGTATCAGCCACAAGATTGTCTTTAGCACTATCTCTATCCACACTCCAGGGCAGTGCTCCAACCCTGACAGAGTTCAAGAAGAGTTTGGACAACGCTCTCAAGCAAGTGGTGTGATTCTTGGGCATGTTGCTGTGCAGGGCCAGGAGTTGGACTCAGCGATCTTTATGGGTCCCTTCCTTCCAACTTACCACATTCTGTGAATCTGTGATCTCCAAACTGGACAACTGGAAGCCAAGTTCTGTAAAGCACACCATCCAACTAAGATGAAATACACCATCCATTCATGGTGATGGTCCTTTGAAAGAAATCTTGGCAAACTGTGAAGTGCTAAGAAAAGGACTGCTACCATGCCTTTTTGTAAAAGACTAAGGAAAAATCACTTATTTGGTTCTGCCACGAAAGGACTGAGGCATGAAAGCATCTACAGATGAGACTTCCTATTTAATTAGACCTTGCTAATGAACACATCTCACAAGAACACTACTTTAGTGGTAAGCTTGTGTAATCACATGGCTTTCTATGAAATTGGTGAAATAATGGAAAAGACAATATTGAACCAAATCCACACTTACTGTCTTTGATTGAAAACTACAATAAACAAAAAGCTATTGGAAATAAACCTAAGAGTGATTGAACTCATATTAATTAGCTCACAAGTCTTCTAGTTCCTTAAAATGGTACACTGTTCAATTGTACTTTCACAACAAAACAGTAGATTACCCACCTTCTCAGTAGATTTCACTTCGAATTACTCATAAATGGAAGAGAATGCTACAGCAGCATAAGGTAAGTAATAGGAAGGCTCACATTGCAATTCACAAGGCTAACAGATGCTAACAGTGCTTTCAACCACTCAAGAGCATAAAGTTACAAAATAGATGAAAAGAAAATTTACACTGTAAAGCAATCTCAAGTCTTTGATGAGGTAACTTTAAGAGTGAAAACTTAAAATATGATTTTTGACTGAAACTTTTCACCAAACATATGATCATTCATATCTAGAATAACATAATGCCAGCTTAGAATTCACAGTCTAAAATATTTCAAATATGCTTTACCTTACACAATTTGCAAGAAATTAATGTGATTTGGAACTCAAAGCGAAGGCTCTAGATTAAGCAATTCTATAAACAATCCAATTGATCATTGGCCACATAGCAAATGATTTGACTTTTCAGAAGTCCCATGTTGCTATCTGCTTAATAGTTGACATTCAGCTTCTAAAAATCACATCCTTAACTTCCATATTTCATTCTTGAAGCCTGTAAACGGATACACTAATAGTGTTCTTCATACAGTTTTTGTGAGGCTGCACTTACTGTGAGCAAAGTGCTTTGAGATCTTTAGCATGAATAAAATATATTTTGCACTTAGACGTTAATTATAGAAGTAGCAATATTTGAAATAGGATTTTGTTTCAAGGCAACAAGACTAAATCAAACATGATTATCTTGGCTTTGATTGTGATAGTTCACTTACTATGCTCTATTTTCCTTGCATTTGAAATATGCAATTTTGCTTTTCTGTTATGTAAATTAATGTTTTTCATCTAACACATCTATTTTTGGAAAAAGAATAATTTTTTCCTAGGCTAAGGCAGAAATGTTGCAGAACACAATTCTGAAGTCTAACTGACAGAGTACTGCAAGGTCAATGCAAGCATTCAATAGCAAAAGCAGCAAGAGACGCCCAGAAGACTAACCAAACTTACAACATTAATATGCAAATGTTTATATACACGGATATCTATCCAGATATATAAATCACACTAAAATATTTCATATAGATAAACTAGTCCTTTTGTCCATCAATAAGGTGATCCTAATCAACGTAGTTGCAATTAAAAGTCATGGTCTTTTTGAAAAGTAAAAAGAACTGGGGTAAAGAGAGAAAAGAAAGTCTGTGATGGAAGTCATAGGAACAATCCATCTTAAACTAAAGATTCTGTCTAGCTCTGTGTAATTTATTTTAGAGGCATACTTCAGCAAAGGAAAAGGTCTGGACTTTATCCAAAAACACTGTCAAGCAAAAGAGGTCAAGTCACCTGCCACCATGGACTTTTCTTTGAGCTATTTTTCACTTCTGCAAAGTGTGCTGATTATATATTGCTGAGTGTTTTCCTAGATATAAGTGGCATTAATAGCCAGCATATACTCTGGAAAATACATGTCATATTTATATACAATACTATTAACATAAACAGGTTTTACTACCTGCAGATGACTAATTCTACAATTTGTGTGATCAAATTACATTGCTTCAGCTTGTTTCCTGGTCTCTAAATTTCACATATTTCCATGCTGAGTAAAGAGAAAACATGTGAGATTCCTATTTAAGTTGTGGAATAAAATTGGGAATCCAAAAATTGGCAGCATTAAAGAGAACTGAAGTCAGCATTAACAAAGTAATTTAAAAGAGCATGCCCTGTAAAAAGAGATGACCCAATAAATCAAAGGAATAAAACACCTGTTGAGAAAAAACATTATTATCACAAAGCAGTGCTGAAACACTGCTATTTACCCAGACAAATGAGGTTAAGAAGCATGTTCTACTCATTCAAATCTTTTCATGAAAGTAAATGCCAACCTAAAGCTCATTTTCAGCATTCTGTGGTGCCTAAGGAATGCTGTCACTCACTCATTACACTCCCTCACACGGATATAATTTCCACCCCCATCTATCGTCATCACATCTGGTTTGGTATGCAGTTTCACCAAAAAAAAATCACGTAGGCAAAAAAATCACAACATCTTCTGATAAATGCTTTAGTATGCAATTGTGTGTAATTACACACACTAATAAGCACACCTTGAAATATAAACCATCATGGAATAATTGGAAAGAAAACTTAGTCCAAAACCTTGATCAAGCTATAGGTTATTATTAGTACAGTGAGGTTTAAATCAATTCTCCAAACAGCAAAAAACAAGACATAAAACAAACCTCAAATCCCACGGATAATAGCTGAAGAGACACCAAACAGGTAATCTTTCTGCCTGCCCTTAGACAAGAGCTGTAGCTTTAATTCTTCAATGTATGTTTGTGAAACAAACATTAAATACCTCAAATGAGTGAGGTTTCATTATCTACCTAATTCTTATATTCCAGTGCTCCCCTGATGAAAAGCTTTCCTTAATGTTGAATCTGAAGCCAACCTATTACAGTGTGCCACCTTCCTCAGTATTGGAAAGTTTTCCAGTCTAACTCAACTTCTGATGCATTTTAAACCTTTACAAAGACTAAATACACTCTTCTTAAAAATACATAACCCCAGCAGACCAAAAACATCGAGATGAGGTCTTAGTTCCACTGAACTCATTGACAATAGATACTGGAAGGTGCTCACGGGCACTGCACACTACACATCTGGCATCCTGGAAAACACAGGTTCACACCTAAGTTTAAATACTCTGCATGTTCAAAACCATACAGCATCTGAATACAGTGGAGAGACTTTCCAGCCCTGACACCTGAAGATTGTTCTTCTGATCACAGAACATTAATAAATAAAACTTTCCAGGTAACTTCCTTCTTTGAAGTTAAGGAATGAACAAAGACCAGAAAACTTTCCAGCCCACCTTGCACCAGCACTCACTGACGCCAAGGCCAAAAGGACTCATGCTATCTAAGCTGCTACACACAAAACCAACTTTCCCCCCCCAAAAAAGCCAAAACAAAACCAGTCAAGACACTTTCACGAGGCCTGGAACATGCAATCCACCGGCAGATACCCCTTTGCCAGCCCACCTCCGCACCCGCCCTTGTGCACACGCTGGAGCGGCTGCCACGGTCTCTCTCCCAGCAGCGAGCCCCGTTTCTCCACACGCTCCCGGCTGGGACAGCAGGCGAGGGGCCGCGCCCCCTCAGCACCCCAGTACTCACCTTCAGAGACCTCGAACTCGGCTGCTCCATTGAGCTGGTAGAGGCACCAGTCAGCCGCGCTCTCGCCTGGGGGGCCGCCGGCTGGGCAGGAGGAAAGGCACAGTCAGGCGGGCACGGGGCCAGCGGGGACACAGGGCTGAGGAAGGGACAAGGGAAAGTGGCGGCGGCGGGGAGAGGCAGAGAGCGGGGAGGAGAGATGGAGGGGGCTGAGAAGGGAACGGAGGGATGAGAGGGGACAACGAGTGCCGGGGGAAGGAGCGCGTTTCCAGATACCCTGTTTGTGGGACATGGGTGTTGCCCTCCGGGATGCGCTCACTGCTCTGAACTAGTCTTTGCTTTGCTCCCAGCGCCGGTGGCTCGGGGCGCCTTCTCCTTCTCCCAGCGGAGCGGGCAGAGGCAGCCGCCGCTGCCTCGGGGTGCTCGGGGAGTCAGCGGAGGGAGGACGGGAAGAAGGGAAGGCTCCGCCCGGAGCTCCCGGCGGAGGCGGCGCAGCCTCGCCAGGACCCGCCGCGCCCGGCAGCGCCGTCCCCGCCAGGTGCGAGAGAGCCCCGGCAGCGCGGCGGGGTTGAGCGCCCCGGCCACAGCGGCTTTGGCGGGATGGGGTGCCCCAGCCTGGCCTTGCCCCGGCCGGGAGAGCCCTCCTTGCTGCCCGCCCCGTTTCCGTGTGAGCTCCCCGTCAGGTGCCGCCTGCGGTGCGGGCAGGCTGAAGAGCATGGGCGCGCATCCCGGCTGCCCCCCAAGCCTGGGCGCACATCCCTGGAGGGAGACACCGCACACGAGGCACCCGCTGCCGGTGGCACCCGCTGCCAGTGGCCCTAGTGCCGCTCTCACCTCACCACGGCTGCATTCGCCCCATAGCGTTCACCTCAGTTCTCTTACCGTGCCTAGGCCACTTGGGCTGTCTTCCTGATTAAGGTTACAAATTCCACATAAACTGTCGGGGTATATACGCAATGCAAGGCTGGAGGGTGGTTTTCATCTGGTCCATGAGCCCCTGTGGATACACAGATTGTCTTTACAGCATCACAGATAGGTTAGTAAAAAAGCAAACCTGTTACCAAGTAAGTCTAAAGGGCTCCGTGCAGTGACCTTTGCCTTCAGTGGGAAATGGTCAGGGAATGGCAAATTATAAAACACTGAAACAGTCCGCTAGAGCAAATATATGTTAATAAATGCCTTTTTTCTTAGAGACTTCCACCCCAAAAACATGTCAGGAGGGAAATGTAAAGGTACATTAATTGTTCTGTTCACCAGCTGACTTTCTTGAAACCTAATGTAAGACAATTGTGACTGCTTAGCTCGTAGTTGGCAGCATCCTGCCTACGGCTTTTGTCTTATCAAGGTCACAGTGCCAGAGGCCCACGTAAGGCACAGTTTGTGTCAAAAAGAGCAGTTACACTTTGTATAGGCAAATGAGAAAAGCTTAAGAAAGAACAGAGGAAGACTATAATCAAGTCATACTATGAGATTAGGAGCCAACAAGAGGATAAAGTATCAACATAGGCAGCTGTCATGGCACAATTACACTGGCTCCTCCATCTATCTTTCTGCTATTTGTGAAATGGTATGCAAATGGCAGGGAAGAATTGTTTTCAGCATAAATTCCACTAGACATACCTACATTCACCTCTTCTTGCAGCAAGTAGAGACCCTCCTGATACCTTCAGGTGTGTAAACAGTGGGCAATTTGATTAACTTTTTTCCTAATAAAAGCATTCTGTTTAAATATTTACATTCTTCTTCAATCATCCAAGGCAGTGGCACACTGTGGCATTTGTGAAAGAATCAGGAGGCCAATTACAGTTTCTGAAGGAAATAGGTTTAAAATGGGAGTAACATTCAGCAAATGTTCCCAGTTACTTTTAGAAATAAAGCAAAACACCGATACTTAAGCTTTTCTGGGAACTTCACCTAAATTACAAAGATAATAATGCCTTCTGAGGTAAAAACACCAGTTTGTTTAGACAGCGTGTGTATATATATCCCCAAGCCATATGTTTGCCAAACGTACACTAGCATTCTTGGCACTGAAAAGGTTTATGCTGATGATTTGCGGGGGAAAAAGGTATCGTAGAGCTGTATTAAAGTAAAGCTTCATCCAGCTGGTTATAGTGGTACTAGCTTCCCCTAAAAATTACCTATAGACCTTGATTGCTCTTCATGACAATATATTATCAAAAATAAAACTAATCTTAGCATTGCAGTGTTAGCCTCTCCTTTTGCAGAAAACTCTAAATCATATGAATTAGCAAACAAAAATATTAGCAAACAAAAAAATTAGCAAACAAAGGCCCTGTTCTGGGAGAATCTATTCATATTAGATTTAAGTTATATGGAATGTGGCCATTTTATTGTGTTCAACTCCTTATTACTGATTTACATATGGTATTTTTTTCGTTCTGGACTTCAGTAATTTACAAATTCTATATGTTAAAAAAAATCACCGAATTTGGTATGTGAAGCAGCATATGTCCTCTTTCTAAAAACGAGGAGATCAATACAATTTGTGTTTATGGTGTGTGGTCGTTTTTTACAGGTGTCTTGAATATTGAGATGGGTTAATTTGCACCCGAGAGCCAGCTAGTCCAGAATGAATTATTCTTTCACTTTTATGAAAATCTGCAGACGGACACTATTAACCTGTTTGTGATTGTTTCCTTCAGTCACTGGTTTAACTAGGTTTGGGATCTAGTAATGCTAAATCCACACCAAACTTGGAGGTGGGAGCAGTTACCCTCCTTCATGTGATGTTCTTTACTTTTGCACTGTTGGAAATGAGTGAGGACTTTGATATGGTATTTTGTGTCATTTCAGAATTGTAATGGTATTAAAAGCATGTGATTTAGTCAAACTAAAGCTTAAGGAAAGCAGTTGATTTATACTATAGTGTATGTATTTTAAAGAATCAAAGTTTTAAAAAATAGTTTTAATCTTTTGGCTTTCAATATCATAATGATTTAATAGGCAGAAAGTGGTGCAACTGCTTACAAAAACTTCTGAGGAGACTGGACTATATTATACGATAATATTTTTTAGTTTGAGGTTGGATTTCTTCCCTTTTCCCTCGGACTTTATGCAGACAGAAGCCTTTACCTTTCCAGTTCTCAGCACAGAGTCCACCTGGTCCTAGCAGCAATAAAACAAATGACAAAGCCAATTTCAATGGGATCAGAAGATCAAACACATAAAATTTAATCCTTCAATTTGAAAACTTCAGAGAGGCAGGCGATAATCCGTAATGAACTAGCATACCTTGAAATAAAGTACTTGAGCTCAATTCAAAGGAATTTTCTAAAAACAAAACAGATTTATAGGTGTCCAAGATGCAGAATCCAGCCTCTCCCTGAGCAGCCCAGTGCTATCAGAAAACCAGCTCCGGAATTCCCAGCGAGAGCCGCTCGGGTGCTGCGCTTTCCGTCCCTCAGCCCCCGCTGTGGCGATCTCATGCACCCGCAGCGCCGCTCGGGGCTGAGGCGGGGTCAGCCCTCGGGCCTCGGAGCCCTCCCGCTGCAGAGGAGGCTCCTGCCGCCTGTGCTATTTATTATTTCATTCCGTACGGGGAGGCGGTGCCGCGGGACGCGGAAGTGCGGCGGGAGAGCCGCAGCCGCCATGGCTCCGCCAGGCATCCTGCTCCTGCTCCCTCTCCTTGCCCTCCTCCCGCGGGCCGGCGGCGACCTGCGAGCCTTCGTGGTGGCCCACAGCCACATGGACGTCGGCTGGGTGTACACGGTGCAGGTCGGCGGGGGCGCCGCAGGGGTGGGGTGGGTTCGCTGCGACCGGGGCTGAGCCGCAGGCAGGGCTGCCCGGAATGGGGCCGGGCTGTGGCGGCTCCCGGGGCTGTGGCGGCTCCCGGCCGAACTCCCTGCGGAGAAACGCGCGAATCCTTCGCCAGTGCAGCTCCTGCCCCGAGGCTGGCCTGGTGTGTCTTCCGTGCCCTGCTGTTTCGGGATGCTCCTTTGGAGGAGGCATGGTTAGCCTGGGAGCCGTGCCCTTGAACTGTGGGTTTCTGGGTGCCTGTGTTCAGCAGGATGCTCATGATAGATTTTTTTTTTTTTTAAGAAAGTCTTAATTCTGTTTGATGGGGCTTTTATTATGTGGCAGATTTTCATGGTCATTGTGTTTATCTTGCTACAAAGCCAAAACCCCAGGAAAACCTGTAATTTCTTAATAGAGGAGAGCAGAGCAGGATCACAGGTCCTCAATGGCTTGGAGTGGAGGTTGGAGCTTAATGCCTCTGAAGTATAGTAGCAAACTAATTTTTGTTAAATACATGAGGTGCAGAGCAAAATAAATCAGGTGGGGCCTGATACCTTTTACATTTGTTAGTCAAAATCCTAAATCATGCATTCTTCTTCATTAGTATGAATTATTTTCGTTTATGTGTGAAAGATGCTGTGGATACTTCACTCACTAGAGTGAAATGGGATTAGGCCTAACTAATAAAAAAGAGCTGGTAGCTCACCCACTATCTCTGCTGTGCATGTATTTTCTCTCCTCTTTTTAGGAAAGATTAATGTATTTATCCTCTAATACTTCAAATTCATACTTAGAAATTGCATAAGAGAACACAAAACTAAAACTTCAAATCTTTAGTTAAAAATTCACATTGTTTTAAGTATCTAATAATCTTGATTTCAAAAAACCCTTATGAACCAATGGGAAAATAATTAAGGAAGAAATTATTTAGATAAACCCAACAGTATTTTAAGCCATTCCTCCTACACTCAAATGTTTTCATTTTTCTAGTGGCATGAGCATTTTTACAAAGATGGCTGAATTTCTGTTGTGGAAAGCAAGGAGCTAGGAAAAGTTAATTTCTGATTTGGATTACCTCATCTCCTTATTTCAAATGGTAATTTTCATGTGGGAAATCTACCTAAATTGAAACTCTGCATTCATGTTTTACATATCACGCCCATTAGTTTTTCAATGGGGAGAGATCTTTGTGTCAATTACTTTAAGATGTATATTTTGTGGAGTGTGTTCTTAAGTACCAGTAGTTTAGGTAGATAAGTGTTACGATTAGTGTAAAATAACTGCCCAATAACATGCAGATAACTTCATTACAAGGAACGACAGACATCTCAGGAAATCCTAGGATGTTGGCTGTTGTCTTTAGACATTCTCTATCACTTTAAAATTAAGTAAAAGGTGAAAGACTGGATCTGATCAACAAAAATTGTTTGGGTTGAGTGTACAAAAACTATCTCTTTGTGTGCACAACTTCAAAATTAACTTGGTGTTGTTAATTGGATACCATATCATAGGCTGTAACAGTGTGGTAGATTATTTGATGGTTACAGCTGTCATATTTGCATTGCAATAAAAGTCCATAGGCCTTAATTTGAAATAGAGATGTTTTTAGGAGCAGGAAAGGGTAGATGCACAAAATCTCACACTTTCACTGATGTTTCTGTGTCAACAGCTGAACTCATTCTAAGATTCTTTTAGCAGCTTGGTTTTACTCTCTCCTAAAACATCAAGCAAAACAGAGCTATTTTTCATAATAGTATAATTCACAGTAGATGTATCGCTGCATTGTACTGGTAATGCACAGCACAGAGTCATACTTACTCTGAAGAAGCAATTCTGGTAATTCAGGCCATCAGAAGAAGAGCTGAAATTGGAGAATGAAGTGTGCATGTAGGGTCTTTAACTATGTTGTTGCAAGATATTATCATTCTTGGCATCAGCGATTTAAGGTGAGCAATGAGGGACCGGTTGTTCCCAGTGTGTCTAAAAGAAAGCCTCTGTTGGTGCTGGTCTTGGGAGAAGCTACACGTTTGTCTAGTCAGGTCCCCAGTCAGGAGGATGTTTTCTGAAGCAGAAGGGCCAAAGGCTGTATGTAGTCAGAACTCAGTCTTTCTGAGGGTACAAAGGAAGTGGGCTACAAATGTAAAGTTTTTAATAGTTTTTATCTCTTTTCAAGCCCAGTGAGTGTTTAAAACAGCCCTTTTAATTCAGGTGAAACAGAGCTTATTTGCTTTATTTTTTCTTTCAGGAAAGTATGCATGCTTACGCAGCAAATGTCTACACTACTGTTATAGAAGAGCTAATGAAAGGAAAACAGCGCAAATTTATTGCGGTGGAGCAGGAATTCTTTCGACTCTGGTGGGATACGGTAGCCACAGATACACAGAAGCAGCAGGTAAATTGCACTAGAGCCATGTTTCCTGCTAACAAAGAATTCACAGTCTTTTCAGGGGACAAATAGGGGCAAAGTACTTCACTACTTGCTTTTTACCCAGGTCTAGTATAAGCTGCCTCTGAATCAAGTACTTAAAGACCTTTGAAGGCAGTTGCAAGAGGTTAAACCCCAGCTATAGATTAGAGCAGTGGGAGGTAGTAACCTTTGCACTGAAGATTTTTTTACACTTTACAGTTCTTGTTTCATTGGTAACTTACTGATCTGGGGGCATGCTAGTTTAAGATCTGGATGAACCTGAAACGGGCTGCACCAATATCTATTAAAACATCTGACACCTAACACTGCTCACAAGAAGGAACTTTTTGTTCTTTCCAGTTAAGTACTGCTCAAAACCCTGCCATTTTTAAACAAAGATAGTACAGCAAAGCAATGACTATACATTCAGTGGCAGTGTATTTTTTCTAGTAACGTCAATGTGAAGTTTTATTTGTCACTTCTTTCCTCTGACATGGAACAAACATGCTGAATCAAAGACTGGACTGATAGGCTAGCAGCTGGTTGTTTATTTTGAATCCCAAAACCGAAGAGTGTACAGGTGCTGCAGCTTCCCATGGATACTTACTCAGAACTCTGTGGTCTGTTCTGTTACCAGGGTCCAAACAGCAGTTCTTCACATTTCAGTTTATTGAAAGTTCTAGATGTTTGAAGCATTATGTAGAAAACACACCTCTTGTCTTGTTTTTGGTTTTTTTAACATAGTTCTTCACTGGATTCTGAATCTTCTGTCATGTTCCATATTAAAATAACAGCCTCTGCACACCTGATTTTTGCATGAAAGATTTTGCTGGATTTAGGCAGTTTGCAGTTTTGGTGGGGGCACTCTGCCCATACTCACCTGTTGTAGGACAGTTTTCTTGTAGATTGGTTAAATTAGAAAACTGTACTGTAAGTGGGGAAGAAAATGGCATAGGAAGTGCTTTGTAGAAGGACAGGGAAGTCCTCCAGCTTTCAAAGGTGAGTTGATCTTATTTCAAGTATGTTCTGGTGCTATAACCCAAAGTTATGTAAAGTCAAGGCCCATGTTTCTAATATCTATTACTGCTGTTATGTGGAATCCAGAAGAATAATGTGTATCACATTTGACCTTGGAAGTGCAAAATTTAGTACCTATGAGTCAGGCTTTAGTTTCCTAGCCTAATTATTTTTAATTGTTGCTTTTACATGTATAGTCAGTTCTCTTGTTACTTTATAGTTTCTTCCCTCAAAATTAAAATTGTTAAAACTAAATTCCTCTTAAATCTGTGTGTCTAACTTTGAAACTCTAATTTGCCAATAAATTAGATGTTTTTAACGTTAGCAAATTGCAAACATTGGTCTCTGAAATTAGGTCACTCTGGTTACTGCCCTGCTTTTTCCACACGAACTCTAGCATTAATGATTTTCTGTGGTATAGGCACTCTGGTTTTAATTTTCCTTTTTTTTTTGCCCTGTCATTTGTGGTTTACTTGGAATACAGGATTTAATTATTTAACTCTAGATTTTGTTTTGAAGTATCTTTTATTAGAACTATAGCATGAAAAACTAGTAAAAGGTACAGCCTGGGTACAGAAGCTGGTTTTTCAATTCTGACAAGAAAACATGTAAGAGTGAAATGTACTGCAGCAGTATTCAGCCAGATGGGAACCTTGTAGTTCTTAGGACATGTTATTTACACAGAATTTTCTTGTATGAACCATCTCTACCTCCTTAGCATGGATTGATGTCTGGGTGCTTTAACTAGGGTAAAATAAAGATGTGTAGCCACTTCTGTCTGGTTTGTAGGACTGAGTTGATGGTAATCCTGTGGTCTCAAGGACCACAGATATGTTCTAACACCACAACATCCTGCTGCTTATAGTACTACTGCATCTGTTTCCTCTATTCCTCCTTCCTTTGCCCCCTTCTGATTAGAAAAAGTGCTTGTCTTTACAAATACTGTTTTCTTTTCTTTTTTGGGAGGAGAAAGATTGGATATTACTTAAATTACTTGAATTATTTTTCTTGTTTCCAGCCTCGCAGTGGTTCCACAAAACTTACATTAAAAAAAATCATTTCAGTGGCCCCAAGTTTGGATCAGAGGTATATTTTGGACATCCATCCAAATGGGGAATAATAATCACAGATTCTTTTCATGTAGGTCAGGGCCAGCCAGTTCTGTGCTGACACCAGATATCAGTTATCTGGTCTCCCAGCATGCTAATCAGTCACCACAGTCGGCTGGAACTAATTTAGGAATGCTGAGCCCTGAAGCGTTTTCGCAACATTGTGAAGGAGGGAAATGATTATAATCAAAATTGACAATCTGGCATCCTATCTGAGTAGACACTGAAGGTTCCTGGGAAAATAAACATAATAGCTCTAAAAATGGCATCCTACATGACAGATTAAAAAAAAAAAAAAAAAGTCGAGGATTGAAATACATACTTGCGTAAACTTTACTTATTGGAAGTTTGAGATATCTCTGAATTCCTAAAGTAACTAAAATAAAACCAGAAGACTCCTAACACTTTTAGAAAGGGACATAGACTATTATTTCCTCCCTCCAAACACCACCCCCAATTCATCCAGCATTTGCTGGAGGCTGTACTTGTCAGCATACCTGTTGTTTATAGGAGCTGAAATTAAACTTCCCTCCCCACCACCAAAACCACCAAAGATGAGCAGGTTGTAATATATTGACTTTTTTTAAACGAGGAAAAAGACCAGAAATTAAGGTTAGCAATGGGTTATTCAGGCAGACAAACCTGTAGAATAACTATTTCTCAATAAAGCATTCTGTCAGTCACAAGTTGAGCAACTTGTCTGTGCCCCAAAGGCAAGATAGATGCATACGGAGTAGAGGAAGATGTTTGTGGCCACAATATGATGGCACAGTCTGTCTCGCTCCTGGATCCCACAGATCTAGTTTCCACCTAAAACCCTTGAATATTACTGCTTGAATATTACTGCTTGCCTGGGGCTCCGTTGCTCCTTGCAAGGAATTGCATATTGCTCCCTCATCCAGCCACCAAATGCCTTCCCTAAGCCAAGCTGGATGCAGCAGGAGGAAGATTTTGGGAGAAGCATTAGCATCTGCTGTTTTAATCCTCCAGCTCTAGCTGCCTTGAGGCAGGATTACAGGCTGCTGCCAGTGCAGTGTCTGGTGTTCAGACAGTATAAAAAGGCACAGTAACAGCAATACTGAGAAACACCAAGAGGTCAATGTCTACCTGAGAGTGCATCCTTTGTTCCTGTTACCTGATTTCAGTGTAAGCTGCGTAAATCAGTGCACTGTGCAGCACATTGAAACATCTTTTTTTCCCTGTTATTCTCCTTTAGATAGCCTCGGTACGGACAGACTTTTATCTTTTTGTCCTGGATGCTTTCTTGAGAAATGTTGTGTCTGGGTAGTGTGCTGTGATAGCAAATGGATTTGCAGCCTTTTTTGGGTAATACTAAAATGGTGCTTATGTTCTATGTCTTAATTTCAATATCATAGGTCCATCAGTTGCTTCAGGAGGGACGACTGGAATTTGTCATTGGAGGGCAAGTGATGCATGATGAAGCTGTGACACTAATTGATGATCAAATTTTACAGTTGACGGGTATGGATATTTGCATTTAACTTTTATTTGTCATTGTTATGACCTTGGAGGTTTTGTTTGGTTTTCATTTTTCCACTCCAAAATTGCTATTATTTTCTGACTTCTTAAGAACTAATTAAAGCATTTTATATATTTTATGGCTGGTGTGGTATTCGTATTAAAATCATTGCTTAAAAAAACCCCATTAGTTTTGACATGACAGTTCTGCAGCAGGCACAAAGGTTACCAAAAGCTGGTTTATCAGGTATAAACATGTTTGGAGCACAGGCCATTTGTGCATGTGAGTTTGAGAACTTAAGCTCCTGGGAAGATAGTTATGGTGAAATTGAGGGTATGAAACACTCTTCAAGAAAACACCTGATAGCAATTCAGAGTCTAGGGAAGTTACATTGTTTAGGCAAGGTCTTCTGCAGAATGGGGTGCAGGGAATGTCACTGAGGTCAACTAAAATTAGTTGAAAAACTTCCTTGGTGAAGAAACCCCCATTTGTAGTCATTATCATCTTCTGTTACAAAGAGAAGCATATTTCCAAGAGATGTGCCATCTGCCATTTTAATCTTCTAACTTTTGCATCTAACATTTGTGTGTTTCACCTGTCCATGTGGTGGTTTAAAGACTCTTTTGGAACATAGGTTTAGCAGGATAACTGATGCCACCACTGTGCTAGAGATGTCTGTTTTATGCCACAAGGGCATGGCAGGGAGGGGATGTGTCGTCAGCAGCTGCCATGGCTGATGGAAACTCTGCCTGTTCCAGGAGTACACTCTGGGCAGCTTTCTCCATGGGACAGTAAAGGGACAGAAAACACTTCTATTATTTTCTGCGTCTGACTGCACAGCACCACTGGCCTTGTTCCTTGCTTGTCAGTGTTTATCAGGAGCACAGGATTGGCAGCTGCTTCTGTACCTCAGTACACTGCCCAAGAGGAGGAGAGGACATGAACTTTTTTTTTTCCTCTCATCCAACTCTCATGTTTAAAGGTTGCTTTATGGGCTTGGAGCACTGAGCCTAGGACTTCTCCAAATAAAATACTAAAATGATTGAAGAGTCCTTTTGTTAAACACAAACACAGCTTTTCTATTCATTGGAGATAGCTGAAAAAGACATTATTTCTAATTTAACATTTCATTCTGTGTAAATATAATCTTTATTTAAAAAAAAAATAAATTTCAAGTTTGGTAATTTATTCTTCAGGAACAAAAGTATTAATGTGTTTTAAAATTCTCATTTGTTTTTCCTGAAAGCATGCTGCTCAGTTTGAGTACATACAAAGAAAATGGGTTGTGTGGAATTCAAGTTGAGAAGACAAATCCAGTGCAGACATTTGGGGTCTAGATTCCATGTCTTCTCTTGTCTGTCCAAAATCCCAGTGTTTTGGAGGAGCCTAGAAAACTCTGCTTCAAATATGCCTCTATTAGAATACTTAAACACATTGTAAATATTTTAGCTAAGGAAGACATTAACCATGGGAAAGATACAGTGAAAAGAGAGAGTCCTTGCAGCTTCACTTATTCAAATGTGATATTAAAATTTGAGAGGCAGTTGTTCCAAACCAGGGATTGTATTTTCAAATAGTTTGAGCATAATTCTGTAACTATGAAATAATGATCTGCAATTCCCTTTCCCCTTTTTTTCCCCCTTTTTTTTTTTTTTTAAATGATGACTGTCCTAGTGCAATATACCTGATTTCCAAATAAAACCTACTGCTTTTCTCATTGTTTTACTTTGATTCAAATGATTTTTTGGCTATTATCTGGGCTTTCCTAGCTTGAAAGTTTCTTTTTGAATGCTCATTTCTATATTAGTAACATTAGTAACTACATTAGTAACATTAGTTGTAAATAACATCTTGTATCAAGTTCACTGTTAATCTTTGGCTTTTTTTCTCTTTATATGACTGATAATCATGTTCATGCTAGTTTTGTTTAGTTGATGGCTTGCTTCCCTGTCCCTTTGTCATTAATATGAGACCGAAATTTTCTGAGAATGGGTTTTATGATTTGAGCAAACTTAAACTAAACCCCAGTTTAGTTTGTTGTTTTCATGCATACGCCAACCTGGCTATTTTCCTTAACCTAATCTGTATCTATATACTTTCTGTGAGACTTGTCTCTAATCATAATTCCTTTATGTTATTCATCTTTTATAATATTAACTAGTTGTACTTAGCATAACAGTACAAACATTGTCAGTATGAAACTTTTTGCTGTGAATGATTAAATTCCTGAAACGTTGAATGCTTTGGGAAACAGCAACAAGAAGCTATCCTTCAAGTGCTTACCTGTAACACAATATGCCTATTAAACTTACAAAAATAGCTTTTGGAAGTGTTCCTAACCTAAAGAAATTTTGCTTTGCAGAAGGTCATGGATTTTTGTATGAAACTTTTGGCTTCAGGCCTCAGTTTTCTTGGCATGTTGATCCTTTTGGAGCTTCAGCTACAACACCAACTCTTTTTGCTCTGGCTGGTTTCAATGCTCATCTTATTTCTCGTATTGACTATGATCTGAAGGCTGACATGCAGAACAACAAGGTAAAAATACCCTTAGGAATGAAACCACTGCTGGCCTCTACTTAAAGTAATCTAAACCATGACATTAAGATAAGAATCTCTGTCATCTGTGCAAGAAAATGTAGGTATTGTTTAAATACCTACATGCTGATTGCATGTGGTAATGGTGAAACATATTAAATCTGGTTTATATGGTCAGTTAATGTCTTCATGACTTCTGGTCAGTGGCAAAATGTAGTCTAGCCTGGAGAAGACAAAATGTGGGCAAATGGCCAAGTCTAAATGGACACTGAATTGGAGTGTTTGAAGCAGAGACATCTAGGGGTTCCAGCTTTCCCTGAGAAAATCTTGTATCTGTTGGGTTTTATGTGAGTGGTTTTAAAATGTAACCTTTGGGCACAACGTTGTCAGGCTTGGAACATTTATTTGTGCCTGTAAAATTAATGATACTAGGTCAGTTAAAGTGGCAGCTAGTCATGGTTTTGCTGCATTCAGATTTTCTTTCATGTTCTGCCTTCTCTTGAACAGTGTCCCATACACAGTAAATGCTTTTTATATCACTGTGTTGGACCCTTATCTGTCATCAGGTCTACTCACTACATTATGTGAAAATAAGTGGCTTTCGCCACTGTGTTCTGGGCACTAGATTTTATGAATCTGGGGTGAAACTCAAGTGTCTCTGAAGAAGACAACAGAATTCATGTTGGATTTAGTGAAGCCTGGACTTAGCACCTTGTGTTTGCAGTGGTTTGCAGTACTTCTTTTCTGTTAAAATCTTTTATGACCTTTTGACAATCTTTGCCCAGCTAGTTGTTTGGTTTTTTTTTTTCTGGCCCTTACCAGTCTGAAGGTTTCCAAAACAGTAAAATTCTACTTCAGTAGAATTTAAACATGAACATCAGTTAAACATTGATTCCCACTGACTACAGTGCAGTCAGAGTACATCTGGATCTTTTCTAGCTTATAGGTGTTCAGCTTCCATTGAAACAGTTAACTGAGGTGTAATGGCTGTGATAAGCCAGGCTTATCTCTGGATTTTAGTATGCTGGCAGTGTGCTGCTTCCTCTCCCTCTGCATCAATTCTAATGGAAAGAGGCACTGATGGCCTCCTGTAGATAGTATGTGACCTTGCTTGGGGTACCATTGGCATTGGATCTTCAGAAAAAGCACTTAAAAGTATTAAAAGTGGTGGAAGGGAAGATGGGAGCTCTGAACTCTTAAGTTGTTAATGATGTATTTCTGTGAGTGTCATCAAGGCTAATGATTTCTTACTTTTTTGTTTGTTTGTTTGTTTTCCAGAAGCTTCAGTTTGTATGGCAGGGCTCTCCTTCCTTATCTGAAAGACAGGAGATCTTCACCCATGTCATGGATCAGTACAGCTACTGTACTCCGTCACAATTGCCTTTTTCAAACAGGTCATTTCCCAAATATGCAGAAATGTTGACTTCTGAGAGTTTGTTACTGGAGTTTAAGCATTTTCTTTGACGGTTTTCATTCAAAAGTATCCTGCTGCTTTCTCCTGACCTGTGGTATCTCAAGGAGCTGTCTAGACTCTGTAGATCTGAATAAGGATTATTAAGCATCCCCAGCTTCCCACCATAATAAATTAAGTTTGCTCAGTACCTAACAGTTGAATTCTCAAAAGTGACACTTGTTACTGACAGGCATTAAAAATACTTCTAAATATTGACAGACTTGTTTTCTTACACCAGGAGGCTTGAAACATAAGTGTGGCTTTCAACTACTTATAATACAGTGACCGATTTACAATGTCAGTTCATTTTTAAAAAAATAGAATGAAAATGTGAAATTAATTACCGTAAACAGAAAATGTCCAAAGCAGGACTGAGGTCTTTTTTCTCTGCCTGACAGTAAAGATTTAAAAACTCCAGGAAGCTCAGTAGGGACTTGGCTATTGCTAATTGATTTTCTGTGGGAGATTTTCAGCATTATCTTGAGCTGAGATTGTGTATGTTGCTCGTGTATAAACTAAAGCAACAGAAAAATGCCATTTATTTTGTGAAGAAATTTGAGAACTTTTGAAAACCTTATTTTGCTTACTGGCTTATCCAGTAAAATGCTCTTTGAAAATCAAGTCTACTTGGAGGAACATCCTCATTGTTACAAAGCCTGCTAGTTAGTCCTATGGATTCTTTGTTCTATGCTAGCAAGCAGCGGGGACTTGAAAAGTTGCACGGTGTTGAAAGAAAACTGGAGACTCTTCCCCCTACCTCCATCCTCAAATAAATACTTAAGTCTAGATACTAGCAATGAATATAAGCAGATTTTTTTTGCCTCTTGTTCCCTGGGTGTGTACATTTTATACCAGCACCTTTTGATGTGTTTTTCCCAGTTGAGTGAATCCTGTTTACAGCTTACTGCTTTCTGCCTCTACTTAGGTCAGGATTTTTTTGGAATGGATTTGCAACTTTCCCAGATCCACCAAAAGATGGTGTTTATCCAAACATGAGTCTCCCTGTTACAGATGCCAATCTCCACCTGTATGCACAAACCATGGTGGCAAACATTAAGGAGAGAGCAGCCTGGTTTCGGACAGGGGAAGTGTTGTGGCCATGGGTGAGTGCCTGGTCAGTGTTCACTGTAGAAGAGACAGGTACACTCCAGACTGTAAGTGGATGGTACTTGCTGCAATAGGTACTGCAGAAATGCTGGTACAAACCACATGACATGAAGTGTTTCTCCACTAATTGTGGTCCAGATGACTGACTAGTAATGATATTTAAAATGTCCTTGTATAGTCTGCCAGTTGTCTATCAAGTATTCCACTCAATATAGAAAAAGATGTGACAAAACCTCTTGCATAATTATATATTGCAGTATTACTTCCTTTTTTCACCCCTTGCTTTTGTGTATTTAAGTGATCTCCTTTCTTAACTGCTTAGCCCAACATAACTCTGCATTAACAAAAATTACAGTATTATAGGAAAATGTATCACACTTAGGTAGACATGGTCTTTTCTAGCAGATATGTAATAATTTTCTTATATAGTCTTTGTATTTTAGCTAGATAAGCATATAAGCACAAGCAAGCGTATCCCAGCTTGGTCATCCAAACACTTTCTTCAGCATTATGCTGTGTTAATTACATCCTACACGTACACTGTGCTCTTGCTGTTTTCAAGTCCTTAGGAAAGAATAACTTTGCCTAAACTGAATGCACAGTCTGGTTTCTAGTTTTGATGGATGCTGTAGGTCTTATAATTAAAATATTACAGGATTGTGTGTGTTCTTTATGGACTATTTCACCACAATATATGTTGTTACAAAGAAAAGCTTTTTCTGACTGATGCAGCTTTGAGTCACTGATTTGTTTTTCTCCTGTGTTTATGACACTGTTACTTACATTGAATTTATTATTTTTATAGAGATGAGAAATAGAATATAACATTCTGTACTTGTGCTACAGTGAAAATTGTGCTGGCATGGGGAGAAGTTTTGAACAGTACAAATAAATCCCGAACATCTAGATCCAAACCCACAGTTTTGCAGTAATGTAAGAAAGCTTCTGGGTTTCTGTGCTTGTGATAATGCTATGTAAAGAAGTATAGAGAATATATGGTTCTAAAACTATGCTTTTTCAAGATTTTTTCATGATTACAGACAATCTGTGTGAGTAACCCTGCCCAATCTTGATAGTTTTGTAACTAATGTCAGTTATATGAGCAGTCAAAATCAAAAGTAATATCCCTGGAACATAGACTAGTTTTAAAAATTATCTTCTTTAATTATGTGACCCAAAGTCATTTGGCTGTTCTGCATTTGGAATTTCAGGGCTGTGACAAGCAGTTCTTTAATGCATCTGTTCAGTACTCTAACATGGACCTGTTGGTGGATTATATTAACAAGCATTCTGCTGAGTTTGGAGTGACTGTCCAGTACGCCACTCTCAGTGATTACTTCCAAGCAGTTTATAGCAGGAATCTTACATGGGAAATTCGGGACTCTCAAGACTTTCTTCCATATTCAACAGGTAATTAAGTTCACAGCTGCCTAATGTCTGCCTCAAATGTACATATGTAAAATTTTAATAAGGGGAAATGAGTAATAAAGAAGAAAAATGCCTTGTTATAAGATTTGTTCTCTTTGTAAGATGTCATCAAGAGACAAGTTGATCCCAACTTAGTTGTGTGAAAAAGATGGGTGTGTGGCCACATAGAAAAATGTCCCAGTTTTACTGTTTAAAAGAACTGGATTATGCATAGCTTAAACCAGAGGTGGAAAATGTAATGTGATCTGTGAATGTCTGGAGAAGCTACAGATAACCAAGGGACCAAGGCAGTCTCAAAGCTCTTGGGGTAGTTCTGTGTTACTACAGTGAGATAGGCTTTCCCAGAGTGAAACAGTTGATGTTGAAGATTTGATGTCCACACTCCAAGTAATTGCAGGAAATATATAATCTAGCCATATAGACTTGAATGACCATTACTGCTTGTTGCATCCATCAGGAATCCAGTTTGTGAGCTCCAAATCCAATTTTTTTATATAAATCAAAGCATACTAGGTAAGGATGCCCTGATCCAAACAAAATACTAATGTAGATTGGCCCCCTAAAGTCTCCTGTAGGAGAAAATCTTGCTTTTTTCATTAAAGAAAACAGTTTGAAATTCTGGGATGGGAAAGAATTCTCTTAAAACTGAAATCTAAACAAGTAAAAATACCATTGGTATTTCTGCAGTTTTGTAATACAGTGTTAGAGAAATTCTTTGCAGCTCTTTGTTGCTTGCTTGCATCTTATGTGCTGCACTAACTTAGCTTTTTAAGCAGAGCTGAGAAGTACTAGAAAAATGCAAAAAAAAGTCATGCCATACCCAACTTTCATTCTTTTCCCCAATAAATTTACTCTTTTAGACCTCATATCAAAGTATGCAGAGAGAAGACACAGCCAACTTCTCAATTTCTAAACTCATTGATTTATTTTATTGCCTGGTTTATTATTAAAATACCATTGATTTCATTAAAACACCATTGATTTCATTAAAACACCTTTCTGTATAATTGTAGCTGCCACTGCTTCATCACATTCTTTGGCTGTGTATGTATATTTCAGACTGTTCTGTAATGTGTCTGTTAACTTTTCAATGAATAAAAATAACCATTGCTTCCTGTGAATCATAGCATGGACTGATCCCTAACTCCCTCACCTCCCTCTAGGGATCATGTCATACCTAGCAACTTGCTGATAAAAGCATTGCCAGATCTAACTGCTAATATCCTTTTACATCTAGGCTCTTTCCTTTATCTTTTGGCATAATTTACCTGTAAGATTCAATTGCTTTTACCTTGAATAATAGCAGCACCTTCAGGGTGCCCACACAGAGATGTAGTTTTCTCCCCAAATGACTTTTTGTGCCTTGCAATTGCAGTATAGATTTGAGTGCACTTTCTCCCACATGCTATTTTCCTTCTTGATGATTAATCCTCTCTTATTCTTGCTATGCCCTTTTTCTGTGAGTCACTTATTGGGCTCAGTGTCACTTATGACATGTGGAAACTCAGGTTTTAAGTCCCAGATAAGTATTTCCTTTTACTCTGTATTCATTGTACTGTGCTGATATGTGTGGTTCTTCTGCTTGTAATGTTGAAAACTAAAATGGAATTCATTCTGTTGAAACTTCTAGCACCTTTCAGACCAAAAATAATTTGTCTTGAAGTTTTTTTGAGCAAAAGACGCCTTTTTCTAATTGTTGCCTTTGATCTTGGGCTGACAGCAGATTATCACAGTTGCATGCATGCTCTTTGGAAAACACTTTCTGCAACTTCTTTCTGGAAAACCTATTTATCACTAGCGCATTTTAAAAGAAATTGCCCCCAAACAAAGAGACACTCTCACCCCTAAGGAGAGATTTGAAGGTTTTAAAAACAATTGTTTTACAATTCACTGTGTGGGATACTGAAACATGAACACAAACAGAGTGTTGAAATACTTTCCAGTAACCACTTGAGGGCATCTTTTGATGTAGTTTGTGCTGCAGTTGTTTGGAGTCATCACATCACTGTTTCCACTCCATTTTGAAGAAATTAAATTTAAGCTAAATCCCTTTGACTAAAAGGTTGAAATGCAGAGTGTGTGTATCAAGTGATTACCAAAGATTATAATCTGTTTTATTAACAGCTAATAATAATATATGCTTCCGTGAAACGTCAAAAATTCTTTTGTGCAGATCCACAACGACAAAATTTCCACAAACACAGATTAACTTGGTTGGTACTAGCTTTACCAAACTTGCGTGTTACTAGGCCTGTAAGAGAGATGATAGTTTCTCAAAATTCATGTTCCTGGCTGAGTTTCTTTGTAGGCTTTGTGATCTTTCTACTTGATGGCTGCTGTGTAAATCCCCAGTAGGATTCATGTGAGAAGCTGAACAGTAGTAGAATAAACGAAGTGGTATTTTGATGTGTATTGGATCTGTTCCACTCTAAACAGAGCCATTCCAAGCATGGACTGGGTTTTATACTTCTCGGAGCACATTAAAAGGAATTGCGAGGAGAGCAAGTTCACTGCTTTACGCTGGAGAATCGTTTTTCACACAGTATGTCTGGAAACACCCAGAAGGTTCTATTTGCAAATATAAAGCCTTAAAGCAACTTCAGAGTCTAAGATGGGCAGTTTCCGAGGTAAAGATTGATTTATTTTCTACTTTGAATGAAAATGTTTATTTTCCAAATGAAAAGTTTGCATTAGCATTTCAGCTGGAGTGTCTCAAAGTTGCTTTTATATTTTTTGAAATAACTTTCCCCCTTTACCAAGTCATAAGTAGAAAAAAATAAAGCAATTTTTCAGAAACTCCCTGATACATGACTTAAGCCCCCTAACCATGCATTCAAGACATAGTTACTGGCAAATGTTTTCTTCAACCAATGAAAGAGTATGTGGTTTCAAACATTGGATATGAAATTCCTTTTCTTAGTGTTAGTTTTGTTATTTACAAAATCATTCTTAAAAATAAAAACCAAACAAAAATGGAACTAATTGAAAACTACTGATAATCTCTACTTCTGCAAGTTAGAAGAAAATGGACAGATTTGTTTCTTCAAAGTTCAGCAGCTAAGTGATTAGCCTTGTCATTACCCATTTGCAGTCCTCAGTGCTTTTGCTGTCAATAAGTATTTTGTCTACTAAAGTAATGACCAGATCTAAGTAGGAAATGAAAAACCTGTCTTGCTACAGTATATTTGCTGCATTTTTGGTTTTGGTAACTTGTTTGGTTTTTTCCTCTAAGGATGCAACTTTAGTATATTAAAAGAGGAATATGCATAGAGGGAAATCTGTATGCATCTTGTCTTTGACCATTTCATGCAGTATGTGGGAATTCAGAGTAGGCAAAATGTGAATCTGAATATAGCTGTCATCCCTTATTGCTGTAAGTTGTGTGCCAGAAGTTTAGTTAACTATTATGTCAACACAAATGCAAACCTGAAGTTGTCATCCTGTTACACCTTTCAAATTATTTTTATTTATAAGGTCCAGCACCACGATGGTATAACAGGCACAGAGTCTCCCAAGGTGAAGGACATGTACCTGAATAACCTGATGTATGGAATGGTCAACGTAAAGAAGCTAATGGCTTCCATAATCTTTGATATCAACAATGCAAAGAAGAATGGAGAGGTCTATTCTTCTGTTTACACTGAAGGCTCAGGAAAACCAGGTACTTTTTGCACAGCTTTTCCAGTATTCAGACTACCTTATGAAAGCTATCATGTTTTTCTCCAAAAAAAGCAACATATTATGTACATCTAAGTTCTGTGAACCATGGCCAGAAAGTCCTGTTTGCCTTTTGAGACCCTGGATTTCTCAGCTGATGTTAGAACTCTAGCTCAGTGCATATATTAGACCTGGCTGTCAGATTCAGACCTCAAATGTAAAACAAGGGGAGGAAGAGGTGCTGATTGGAGTAGTCAGTAAACTAACTTTATTCTGTAACAGAGCATTACATGATAAGGAGTACAGTTAGAGTCAGGAAATGTTCTTGCTATAATGTACTGCCAGCTTGTGTAAAAAATGTAAAAGGATTTTTAAGAAGTCTATTCTAAAGACTGTACACTCACTTTTATCTTTACTTTGGAAACTTTTTAAACTGTCAGATGTAAGCAGTGCCGTGGGCTGTGCAACAGACCGATTTGGATTTTTACAGGGCTGTTTTTAAATTAGGCTTCTCATTTGATCTTCTGTATGACTCTGATAAAGTTAATACTGCATGACAATGAATTGCAAGCAGCTTATCTTCACTAAATGCATTCACATTCAACTTTGGTGTCATTTTCTGAATACATGGCTTTTTTTGATTGGGCAGAGAATAGAAGAAGAAGGCAGAAGAGGCTTTTATGTAGGACTATAAAATGTTTTCCTTTTTTCAATCATGAAGTTTTACTGCAGGGCTTTTTGTTAAAATTTTGTAAGATAGTTGTACCTAGACAGATTTATTAGATAATTTTTAATACCACATTTTAAAAATACATAATGTAGTGACTGGCAGTTTTGTTTGTTTGTATGCACAAAGGTGCTACAGATGTTGACCTGTATGTTGTTGTCTATAACCCACTGGCATGGAACATCACTACCTTTGTCAAGGTTTCTGTCAGCAGTGAGGCAATGAGTGTATATGATGAACTGGGATATTCTGTGCCAGCACAGGTACTTCAACTTTGTTTCTTTCTGTTACTTTGCTCTCACTTGTCAGTTTTCACTGACTGGATTCTACCTCCTGGTGAAGTGGGATTTTCCTACTTGTCAGTCAAGAATTGTTTTTACTTGCCTGTTGTCTCAACAGAGAGACTGTTTTTACTGTCCAAAAGGACTTGCTGCTCTTGTAGCGTGTTTGGTCTGTCCTTTGCATGTCTGCTGTGTGTGACCTGGTGCTTCTTCCCTTATTTTTCTTTCTCTAAAAAATGCTGTTTCAAATAAATCCTTTAATGTTGAAGCACTGCCTTACAATTGACAGCCCTGTTTGTACAACTGACAAATTGCTGTGGGGAGGGAGAAGAAGAGAATTAAGAAATGTGGGTCTTAGAAAGTGGTGTTTCTAGCTAGCTGCCATTTGATGGCTCATTCTGTCATAGCCAAGCTCCAAGACACAGCCAGCTGTTCCCTGGGAGGGAAGAAAGTGGCCTTAAGTGAAAGCTAGCACTAGCCTTTCTCAGGAGCGTCTGCTGTACAGAATCCATCATCATCAGTGGCTTGATAAACCTCCAGGAATGTTTCCTACACATAAGGCCTGAAGAGCCCTGATGCAATTCCAGATGCTTGCCTCTGTCTCTGAAATGCCAGATAGCTCAGCCAATTCTGCCAGCTGCATGATTTCTGTGACCTGTGGCTTGTGACTGTGACTGTGCATGAAGGCACATTGTAGTCAGGTAGTGAAACACAGCAGCTGCTCCTTGTTCCTGTACATGTGATGGCATAAGACCGTACTGCCTGTATCTGGAAACCATCAGTCTCTGGGCTGGCTCATGGTCATGCTTGCCTCCCAGAAGTCATTCTGTCTGAATTACTTCAGTCGTGTAAGATACAAAGATGAGATTGGCATTTATTCAGGATTTAGGGTGCCCTCAAGGCTAGTTGCCCTTATTTTAAAAAGGCAGAACTCTCTGTACCAAGTTGATCTGTATTCTCTGATGCTAAGAAGTTGGTCTCATTTGCATGTGAATAGGCACTTGAGGCTAAGTAAGATCTCTTTAGCAGTTATGACAAGGTGGTTTGGGACTGTTTAATTCCAGTGTGTGCAATTCAAAAGTGTATTCATATTGCACACTCCTTCCTTTTGTGAGATATAAAACTTTAGCTCAGGACATTGGTGTGAATATGTGGCTAAGAGGAATTGAAGCTTTGGCAAGTGCTCTGCTGCCTTCTGTACCACATGAGTATTATGAAGGGAGAGAATGGGAGTAGGCCCTGTTGATGCCACTATTGTTAGGTTGTCTGTGGTGTAACTGGACATATGTCAGTCCACAGTGTGAAGGGATAGACGACTTGCTTGACTTGCTTGTTAGTTATAACTAGCCTCTTTGTCCATAGAATATGTTCAGTATTTATCTAGTCCCATTTTCTTTCTCCGAATCAAATGTAGTACTAAAGTATAGAACATTAACGGGCAGAATACATGTAATTGAAAGATGATTAAATACTGTTGTTTAAGGTATTTCAGTATTACATAACACTGGTGCTCTGTTTACTGTTCAAAAGGATGTAACATGTTTCTACCTTCTTTCCATGTGCCTTCCCTAAGGTGAGGGTGCATGTTGGTGCTTCCTCCTCTTGTCATGAGTTTTCTTTTTTTGCACTAATCATGTCTCTTGTTTCAGTCTCTTTTCTGTCAATTTAATATATGATTATATCTGCTCATATAGACATATTGCAGTGTGATCTTAAATATGTGAATCCATGTTCACATTAAAATAACCCCTTTAATTTGCTTAGTGACTTTCCTTCATTAGAAGGGCTCAGCTTCATGCAAGTTCACCAGGCTCCCAATTAAAAGCAGCATGGATCTACATTATAATTCAGAATTATAAGAATGGCATGTTTAGAAACTTATTATTAAAGTAGAAGCTAATTTTTATAATTTAGGGCTTATAACACATGAAGGTAATTGCCTTGCTAATTAATTTTCTGTAATGAAGCACTTTTGTGTATGCTAATGTACAGGTTCAAAGCTCTGTGGAATCCCAGTCTACCTATGATCTGTATATTCTGGTTGCAATAAGTGGTCTGAGCTACAGAAAATACAGTATTAAACCCTCGGATGGTAAATACTCTGCATTTATTGGGAGGTCAATCAAGTACAAGCGGAGAGAATTAACTCATGCAGATCTGCAAGGTCTGCGGTTGTTTCCTGTGGTTAACAACTGCTACCAGATCGTGTTTGACCAAAACACAAACCTGATGCACAGCATTACAGACAGGTGAGATTGCCCGCTTGTTTCAATAATGTTTCAGATTCTGTAAAACACTTCATAAAAATAAGTCCAAGGACTGTATTATGTGTCTTAATTCCAAGACTCAATTAAATGTTCTTTATGGTCTTTAAAATTCTTTTTTATCCCCACTTCACATGCCTTCCTTTTTACAGGACCCTTCAATACTAGCACAGACATGATTCCATACTAGTTCTGTGATATTGCCCTGTTTAATTTTGCAGTTGGCGTGAGTATATCAGCAGAGTTTTAGTGTTCTTAGAACAAAAGAGGGTTATGAGTGTGCATTTTTATTAAAAATTACTAAGTAAGCACGTACACTGTGGCTACACAATGAACCTTCAGTGATAAATTAAGAACTTACTTATACTAAATGGTATTTTACAAAGTCCCATATCACTGTTGTAGAAAGCTACAAAACTGTTGGAAAGGAAACTTTTAGCTAATGAATTTCCATTTAATCAGGTACATAAAATGGAAGAGTATCAAGATTTAGGTGAGATTTGAGGTTTTCAGATGGTCTTTCTCAGCTGATTCGAATTGGCTCAGTTTCTTCAGTGTCAGTGCAGTTATGCTGCATTTTACCTGCTCAGGATTCAGATTGTCATCTATTATATATTGATGGAATATTTGACCCCTTTGACACTGGCATGGCGATGGCTAGATCTCTTTCACCTTTGAGATTTTGTTCATAATTATGCCTCCTAGAGCAAGAACTTGTTGCCCTGTATTATTAAAATCAGCTTTAGAAGTGTAGCTGGACCTTAACTAAGAGCCCTGGGGTAAATATTTTTGAGTGCCTCCAGATCATAACTGTTTCCAGATTCTATGAGAAATATAGTGCGGAAGAACAAAATTAAATTCAGATTCCAGTTTTCTCCATCCTGTTCTGGCAGGCAGGAAGAGCTGGAATTCACCTTGTTGGGGAAATGAGATATTCACTTTCTTCACAAGCCTTCAGACAAGCTCAGAATGCTTGAATTTCTGAAAGTTTGCGGTGGGATAATGGGAAAGAATGAGTCCTCACAAGTCAGAATGGGAGGAAAGGTTGAAAAAAATTGCTCTTCAAGTGGGAAGCCTTTTACATTTAACATTTACATTTTACATTAGCAACAGTTAGAACTTCTAGATCCTGCCTCTGCACTAAAAGTGCCTTATAAGAGAAGTAGTAGAAAACACTTGGATATTCTCCTAATTTATTACAAATGGTGAGTAGTTGTATTAACACGAGATAGAATGTTTGGCAGTATAAATTTATATGCTAGATGAAGTGTTTTTTCCTGTTTTTGCAGCAAGTTGCCAAAGGTAGAGCAGGTAGCTGAGAGCAGCATCTTAAATTGCCTTCATATGACTTTCTAAAAGTTGTGATAGTAAGTCATGAACAGCTAAACTGTAAGCTTCAGTGGAGAGAGGAGGAGATACAGTAGGTAGTGAGGGATTGTTGCTACCCTGTTGATTTTGATTTTATTGTTACCAGTGTTAATGATGGAAACTTGCATCATGCTGATTTTACCTAGCTACAAAGTTAAATTAACCTAATTATTCATTAGCACAGTGCAGTGTACCTCATTCTTGTAAAATGGGTAGTTTTAATCCTGTAGCAACTCTGGCATCAAAACAATAGGTAATATAAATGATGTTTAATCTGAAGATGTTTATCCTCTACAAAAAAAAGAAACACCATTTGCTTACAAATTGACATATATCTTAAGGGGAAGCACTTTAATTCTTTGCTATGCTCATTTACTCAGTCTCACAAAATCAATCCACTGTTAAGAAACAATTTTTGTCCTTATATTTTCAGCCTCATTCCTGTTGTTGTTCAGCTTTGCTTTTATCATGTACAAAATGTGTTTGTAAGTTATATAATTCTTACTCTTCTGTGGATTCTCAGGGAGACTAACCAGACTGTCCAGTTCACCCAGGAGTTCCTTGAGTACCATGTGAATGGAGACACAAAGAAAGGACCCATTTCAGATAACTACTTATTTGCTCCAAATGCTTCAGCTGTTCCAGTATCAAAAGCAGTGGGGTTGGAAGTGATGTCTGGAAGCTTGATGACAGAGATACGGCAGTATTTCTACAGGTATAACACCATTACAGCTTCACTTCACTGGAATGTGCAGCTATGTATGAGGTTATTTCTGTACAGTTACTCCTAAGCTCTGTGTGTTTGTACTGTTTAGGATTTAGACAAAAGAACTATGATACATCTGCTGAATGTACTGCTGAGGAAGCACCTCCTGTAAATCATAGAATCATTGGTGTCAGAAGGACTGTAAAGATCCGGTTCCAAACCCCCTGCAGGGACACCTTCCACTAGACCAGGTTGCTCAAAGCCCTCTCCAACCTTCAGGGCCAAGGCCAGAGCCTTTAGCAAGCACCTCCAGGGATGGAACATCCACAGTTTCTCTGTGACAGTGTCTTGCTGCCCTCAGAGTAAGGAATTCCTTCCTAACATGGTTTCTAAACCTACTCTTTTTCAGTTTAAAGCCATTTCCTCTTGTCCTATCACTACATGCCCTTGTCAAAAGTACCTCTCCAGCTCTCTTGTAGGTCCTCTTCAGGTACTGGAAGGCTGCCCTAAGGTCTCTCCAGAGCCTTCTCTTCTCCAGGCTGAGCAATCCTAAACTGTCTTCATAGGAGAGAGGCTCTTTCCCTCTGATCATCTTTGTAGCCCTTCTCTGGACTCCTTCCAACAGGTCCTTGTGCTTCCTATGTTGAGAGCTCCGAAGCTGGATGCAGTACTGTGGCTGGGCTTGCATGCAGGGGAAGCAGAGGGGCAGAATGGGCCTCTTTGACCTGCTGGCTGTGCTGCTTTGGAGGCAGCCCAGGACATGTTTGGGTTTCTGAGCTGTGAGCACACATTTGCCAGCTCATGTTGAGTTTCCTATTAACAGACATCCCCAATTCCTTCTCCTCAGGGCTGCTTTCCAGCCTTTCTCTGCCCAACCTGTGTTTGTGCTTGGGATTGCCCTGACACAGGTGCAGGACCTTGTACTTGGTCTTGTTGAACTTCATGAGGTTCACATGGGCCCACTTCTGAAGCACATACTGCTGCAGGAGGGAGGGTTAGGGTTAGAATAATCCTCTGTGGTACATTTTTTAATGCAACTTCTATTGAGAAACTGGTTCTGTACAACTCAATGAATATTGCAGCTAATATCTTACATGAATGGAAATTGGACATAAAGATACATTTTCATAACTCTGAATATCTATCTTGAAAGCAAATTAGAGAAAGGAGAGATGAATTCTTTATAAGGTCACTCTGACCCGTGATGAACTAACTACTTTCCTGTGTTAAAATTCTGTCAGTCTATAAACCCTTCACTCTTTTAAATCTGGTTGGTTGGTTGAAGTCTTTTGCTTTACGTGGTGTTGCTCCAGGAGTGTAGTTGAGAAGGACCTTTGCAAAGAAGTGTAGAATTCTTGCATCAAAGTTGGTGTCACCCAGATTGAAAAAATACATGTATTCTGTACAATGTAAATATGTTGCTTAGGGAGTCATAATAATTTTTAAATTTGTTGTTAATTTTGAGAAAAACAGGGTCCTTGTAATCAAATGAAGCATCCTCCTGACACTTGTAACGTGAAGGAAACTTACTCCGGTTGAATATCTGTATATTTGAAAGTTAAATTGAAAATAAAAATAATTGAAATTAAAAATAAATAGAAAATGGGCAAGAAAGCTGTCTGTGTAGGATGACATCATGAGTGCCTTGCAAGTTTTGTCATAACCAATCAAGTGCTCCACCTTATAAACTCTTCATCCTTCCTCTCATTTTTATAGCAATGTTACTTCTCAGGACTATATCTATGCAGTGTACACCAGGCTATATTCAGTACCAGAAGGCTACGATGGGGAGCTGCTTTGCCATAGGATAGAGCAAGAATACAGTGTTGGGCCTTTGGAATTAAATCGTGAAGCAATTCTAAGAACAAACACAAGTTTGAACACCAAACAACTTCTCTACACCGACAACAATGGATATCAGATGCAGAAAAGGCCGTTCAAGGCGTATGTGAATAACACAGTGGCTCGGGTAGGCACACAGGGGTAATCCAAAGGCAGTTCTGTCGTACCTCTGTTCTCCATTACTGTTCCCTGGGTTAATATTATCTCTGCATGGTTTGCTGTGTGTTTGCAGAACTATTACCCTATGGTGCAGACTGCCTACATTGAAGATGATACCACAAGGCTGATTCTGCTTGCAGAAAGAGCTCATGGTGTATCAAGTCAAGGGAATGGACAAGTCGAGGTAAAGTACAAATTTTTATTTCTTTTTCTAGGTGAGCATAATTTCATGACTGCTGATAAGTAATGCCTGATGGCTGATTCCTGTTGTGAATTTACCTTCCCAATACAGGTGATGCTGCATAGGAGGCTATGGAACAATTTTGAGTGGAACCTGAGTAACAATCTCACTTTGAATGACTCTTCAGTGGTTCGCCCTGTAATTTGGCTTATTTTAGGAAGCAAGCCTACCACCAATGCTTTGTATCGGAAAAGTGGACTGGCATTAGAGCATAGGCCAGTAGTAATGTTTGGAGCATTATCAGGTAATCATTCAGTTTCCTATGCTGTCTTTAGTGTCTGAATGGCTTGTTTATGTTGCTTTGATTTATGCTGTTGAGTTTTTAAATGCAGACTTCAAGCCTCCTGTGGGGCAAAGTTAGTATATGGTGAGATAGGAGGCAGATTTAGAGCCTGCTAATTACTTTGCAGTAATTTCAAACATGGATGTTGTCCAAGTAAATGAAATGTTTCTCTTGTTATATAATTATCTCTACTTTCAGAGGAAAATAAATCTTAAAGCATCTAATGAGAACAAAATGTTCACAGAGGGAATTAGTGCAAAGTAGATAGTGCTACATATATCAGCTTCCTGAATGCTGAGTCCTTAATGACAATTTTTGAGTCATTCTTTTAAAAATATTCGTTCGCCTTATGAACTAAAACTGAAGCCTGGTACTGAAATTTGTTTTATGGAAAGCCCTGATACACTTTCCTAGCAGTTAAAATCATGCTGCTTTCTGCTTTGTATCTTGGAAGGCCTTGGAGGAGAAAGCTTATCATCTGCTTAGCCCTTGCCTTGGCAGAATAAGCAAAAAGCCTTTACCCTTCCAGAGTGCCCTAGCCAGGCTTGTGTGTGATGGATGTTTAGTGTTTGTTTTGTTTTCTTTTGCATGGAGGAGATAAACCAAAGCTACCCAGACAACTTCAGCAGAATTCAGTCGATGATTTGCCTGTAACTCTGCCACCTAATCTTCATCTCCAGACTCTGAGCATTCCAGGATGGAGGTACAGCTCTAATCATGCAGAGCAGGTCCGCAGCATCCACATGGGTAGGTGCCTTCAAAAAGGTGGCTGGATGTTACGCTTAAATAAGCTGGGGTTTTTTTCTTCTCTCTTCTGTGACTAGTATTTTTATTTATTCAAAGCATTAAATTCCTCAATCAAGAAAGCTAATTGTGCTGCATTATTTCTCTGCCTAAGTAGTAAAATATTTCTCCTGCATGAGTTTGTCATGCCTGTT
>VZSR01003371.1:9526713-9548067 GCA_013398615.1 Brachypodius melanocephalos | reverse complement strand
GGGTAGGACTGGTTCTGCTGAGCCCTTGGTAGCGTAACACTTCCTGCAGCACCTTAACCAGTGCAGAGAGTAGGATTCTATTTTGTTGTTTCTTTAGTTACTGAAAATTGTACCTGTACTTCATGAAACATACACAGGATTAAAGGAAAACTTCTTTTTTTTTTTTCTCTACAGTTTATTTCTGTGAGTTGCTCAAACTTTGTCACTTCCATCATGTACTCATTCTTTTCAGTTCCATGTTTATTTGGTCTTTGCTATGAAAGTAGATTACTTTATACTCCATGGCAGGGGTTTATTATTTTGATTGTCATGACAAACATGGGGAACAACGTGTAGGATTCTCTGTTTCCATAAAAAGGGGAGTGTGAGTTTCAGCCCTTTTCATAGACTCTGTACTCCAATGCAGAGGAAGCTTTCAGCACCTCAGCTTCTTAGTTTGAAGCCTGGTGAATCTGTATTTGTCCTTGCGTGACCTCGCAGATTTTTCAAGTCTCCCTGCTCTAATTAACAGGTCAATGCTAGAGTTGAAAATTCTATCTGGCCTTGCTGTGTACTAGGCTGGTGAGTTGATGCTACTGTCTATGAACTCTCTGGTGTTTTCTGTACTCACAGTCTTTGCTAAAGGGATTGGGGTCAGTGATAGCAGTGGAAGAGCGATCCCTCACGGGCACCTGGGATGTGAACACTTTGGAGCGGTGGAAATGGAAGACTGCACAATATCCAGGCAAAAGTAGGTGGAATAAGTTGGTTGGTGTCCATGTTGTTGCTGTCTGTTGAAACTTGATGATTGATCTAGTTAAAAATACTTTTAAAAATTGCAAGATTGGAAATATATTACTGTTTTGTATGACAGACCTGATACCTGTCACAGCCTGCAGGTAGGAACATTTAGCTAAGATGACAGACCTGGTACCTGTCACAGACTGCAGGTAGGAACATTTAGCTATGATTTAGCTAAGGTGTTGTATTTATCTAATAGCTTGTTTTGCTTAGAAGTATTAAAAACTTGGAATTTTTCTGGCGTTTTCTTTGGCCAGATAGGAGTGGCTACTTTATGAATTCACACTTGTGAATTCAGATTGATTTTGTCAGATGCTGTTGAGTTGTGTTTTTATAAGCTTAAGCTTATGCTGCAGAAAAACACACAGCTGCAGTTAAAAATCTCTGCTGTAATCAGCTTAAAAGACTCTGTGGATATGATTCAAGTTAGAGCTGACACTCAGATCCAGTGCTGTGGGTGACCTCATTTTATTTGATTCCAGTTAGTTGCTTGGACAATGTCCTTACTGTCACTTACATACATATTGTGCCTTGTAAAAAGCTTACAGAGATTTTGTAATGGACTAGGTGAAAGTTTAGAGCTCTATTTGACCTGCAACTTGGAGCTTGTTTGCCCTTTATTCCTGATGAAGAAAAGGTGCATGACTGGGAGTCATTGCACATTTTCTGTGTGAGTCAGTGTGTGAAAAGATGAGAAATTGATGTATATTTTAATATTATGAATGGGTACATCTTAGGCCCTATACTGCTTAGAGTTTTAGGGAAGAGAATCTGCTCAAACACTAGCTTTTAGGGAAGAGATGGATTAAAACTGATGTCATAGAATAACATGTCGATTTGAGTAAGGATGCTTTAATAATTACCAATGCTTTTGTGTTTTGCAGGATTCTTCAACAGCACAGAGACCTCAGAAGACTTTATAGTAACTGTTAACCCAAAAGAAATAAGGACTTTCTTTGTATACTTTCAGGTTCAATAATGTTTGATGTATTTCAAGTGAGTATCTTTGTTTCAAGAAACAAGTGATGATCTTGAAAAATATCCTACTGCTGTTAATGAAAGAAAAATTCGTTTTGGAATAAATTTTGAATTTAATTGAGTTGTTGGCCTGAGCTGTGAGTGTTTGTGTTGGTTAATTATTTACAAATTTTCTTTTCTGAAACTTGTTCAATGCAAAAAGACCTGTGTTGCAGAGTGAGCATATTGAACTGTTTTTTGCTTGCTATTGATGGTTTTAAAGCAATTGCTTCTATGACACTTCACTGTGGAGCACTAATGAAATCATATTAATCCTTCAGTCTTGAATTGTCTTTCTAATTAATGGTGCTGCCAAGAGTCTTGTCTTACGGTTTTTATTGTTAAAGATGAGTTCCAAATCACAGAATAGTGATCGGTCTAGTGGTGGTCTGTTCCTACATGCAAGGAGAGAAATGCCTGCTGTGTTTCAGCTACTTTATCTTCTGGGCAACAACTGCAGAGCTTCTGTTTTGCTATAAACTGAAATAGAATGTACTGTTTGTATTCCTTTTCCCCAAGTTCATTTAAATTGTGTCTCCTTGAGGTTCAGAACTGATGAACTTTGCCTGACAGAATCCTGGTCCTGGATGTGTGTCTTGTGATCAGGGTGAACTGAAGCCAGTTTGACAACAGAAGGTGTCTTGTCCCATGGCCAGTATCTGACTCATCATGTAACCTGAAGGAGGAGCAAGTGTTCTTGTGATGCTGTGAACTTTCTTCCTTAGGCCAGAGAATGTGCACAGTGGTAGCAGGAAATATTCCAACAGCAGCAAGTCAATGTTAATATGGAGTATTGTGAGGAGAGGTTAGACTGGCAGTGAGGGCAAATTCTAAGCAGATCTGCAGAAGGAAACTTGGATAGTGACTAACTTTCCCAAGAGCTGGAGTGGATTTTTGACAAAAATAAAAGCTGTATTTTTAAAATTTTTGGGTTTAGCTCTAGATAATGTGGATGTATAGAATCTTACTCTGTTCTCATGCCATTGGGCATCTCTACTTACTTTTTTTATTCAGCAGGAAAATGCCCATAGCCAAAATAAGAAGCAAGTTGGTCACTTCACTGCAGTAGTAATGATAAATTATGCTTGGTGCAACACTGTACAAAGCTGTATTTCTGATGAGTGAAGTGTAAAACTGAAAGAGGAAATAGAGAGGTTTAGAAGACAATAGGTGCATTTTCAGCCAATTAGTAGTCCCAGATCTAGAATCATGTAAGATGACATTTTACTGTGGTAATTGTTCCAATTTACTTTGGCTGTTTAGCAATAATTTTCCCCACATGGAGACACTGTTCAAGAACAAAGGAAAAAGAGTGAAAAAGACCCTTTCCAGAATACCTATTGGGAAATGGTTATGCTGGAGACCTCCACTGGTGGTCAACTTTTCTGTGCAGACAGCCTATTTTGTGTCTCATTGAAATCACTGCAGAAACTCTCCCATTCAGTTACTGGATGAAGAAAGGATATTTCATATTTTCTGATGATTGTTTTTCAGCCTTGGCTGTAAATATTTAGTGATGTGCCAATCAAACCTGTCCTACCAGTGAAAGTCATTTTCCTGCAACATTAAGCCAGAAGGGGAAGCACATAAACACAGTTACTGTGATGCAGTAAAGCATGATGACAGCTGGTTTTCATTTTATTTTGTGTATGTATTTGGGAAATGAAATGTGTTCAACTATGTAATTTTCCTTGCTTCTACATCTTCCTTCATTTCCTGCTTGGTTCTGCTGTGGAATACGATGCATGGGTTACACAGGGATATGATCGCAATTCATATTTTTGTGACTGAAGTAGTGTTTGCTAATACAAGTGATGGTAACAGCAAGTTATGTTGATAGATTATAAAAATTGAACTGTCTCTTCAGTCCTGGCCAAGCAGCAAAGGATCCTGCAGCTGGGCATTGCTTTTCCAGGTGGCAGATTGAACTAGGCCTACAAAAACCTTCTTATACAGGATAATATAAGCAGGAATACCTTATTACCAGCTGATTTATCTGTTTGAGGGAATTTCTGTTTTGATTAGTGGAAGCTTCCTGATTTAAAGGAAAAAAATAACATAAAAAGGAATATTTTATCTGGAGTTATTTCAATGCAATTGGCCATCAGGGAATAATTTGCCAGAGTCAAATCTTGTATTGCACCGGAGGCATCCCAGACTGTGGTCTGTAAAAAGCATGGCATTCCTGCTAGAAGAAAATGTCATTCCATATTTTGTATGTTCTTTTTTCTGAGAAGTCCCAGCCTAAGCAAATGGAAGCCTGTAGGCATTCAAATCTCAGTAGAGGGACCTGTTTACTAATGATCCCTTTTCTTCCCTCACATACATGAATCTAGTCAGGAGGAATACTGCAGTGCTACATAAAAAATTGATAGAAATTAAGCCACTCAAACACTACTTCAAACCATACATCAGACAGGACCTGCAAAAGAAAGAGGGTTGATGTAATGTTGTAACCAGAGGACAAAGTCACACGTGCACAGCATGTTTGTGCTATGGCAAGCCTTGGTTTCAGTTCCACACACATTCTTCCCAGTTTTGCTATCTACTAATAAATTTTCCCAGCTGACAGTTACACCTCAAAAAAGCTACTGCCTCATTAATACTTGTATTACAAGCTCTCAAACAAGTCTGCAATATAGGTAAGGAGAAGGAAGAGGGTTTAGATCATTGTTTAAAAGTTTCAGGTAATTTTCAGTATAGCTCAGCTCTTTGAAAGTGACAGAGATCAGTTTTGGGAAGAGAGGTTTGTGGAAAGTGAAGAGACTGACTCTGCACTGAGCAGCTGCTCTGCAATCATCTCCAGGTGATGATTACAGGTGAGTAAGTTTACACATTTAGAGAATCCAAATTCATCAATGCAGTTTTCAAGGTTAAATATGATTTAGTTGCAGAAAGATCCCATTATTATTTATTTTCTTTCTGTTGTAGATAGTTTCCTGACCCACATAGTTATTTTGTGTGCTATGCTTCTGGCAGCAAAGGTCACTTAAGAAATTCTGACACCATATTTTTCCACCCACTCAGTTGTGCTGTGATGAGAGTTTGTGTTATAAAATGGTACAGAGAAGTTACCAGGGCTAAAAATAAACCTTTCAGCCACCCCTCTTTTTTGTGTGCTAGTTCATTTAATCTCTGACAGTAGATGATTTGGACTAGAACCAAAGTATCTCTTAGAGTAAATACAAGCTGCTATGAGCACTATGGAGAAAGCTTCACCTAGTTTCTAGACAAATTATTCTGCATGTTGGAGCTGCCAGCTGCACAACTCAACACTAAATTCACAAATGTGGTTATTTAAATGCAAAATAAAATACTTTTTCCTTTGGGTTTACGCATGCATCTTTGCGTATGTAAATTTTTAGCGCAATCTACATCTTTGATCAGTATTACTGAAGCATGAATGCAAGCAGAATTATTTACATAATGAAATAACATCCTTAAATATACATTATTTGCTTTAATAAATCCTTTCATTCATTTGAATTTAAAGGTATTTGTTATGTCCTCACTTGTTCTTAAAGATGATAAGTCAGCTGGATACCATCAGAAATGGGGCAAGCCTGCAGCACTTTGTGACATTTATCTTTGCTATCTTCTTCCTTTTAATTTTACATGGCAATCTAAATAACAGTGAAACTCTGTGTGTAAGGTGCATACAGAGAGGTGGATCAGCTGGTGCACTGTGCTTTTGTTGCTGCTAACTGGAAAGGAACAGTGCCTTAGGCTCTAGATGTGACTGTGTCATCATTACAAAATGTTGTTCAGTTGTTTCTGGGCACCTGCCCAGTGCTGCTAAAATCTGATGTTAGTTCTAGGAAATTAGTGGCTGACAGATTCTTAATCAGGTTCTTAATGTAACTGGTTGATATTCTCAGCACGGTTTTGTTTGTTTGTTTTGTTTTGTTTTAAATTCTGTCCTTGCAATTTTGACATTATCCAACTGAACATGTTTGCAGGACAATTTTTTCTGGCCTGGTAACTTTGCATTTGAAACATGGATGGGTAAGTTAAGAAACAAATGGAATATTTTGTCTTCCAAGGAATGTCTCTGGCCAGGTCATATAAGTGTTTCTGGGTTGGAACCATAAATCAGGGCTGGAGAATATTAAGCAGCATACAGTTACCTACATTTGCAGAAAAAAAATTTAATAATTGATGGAAAATAAGTTTTACCCTTAACTTGATGAGTGAAGTCTAGATAATTTTCTTTTAACCTCTGCTTATAATCTTCTTGAAATAAGCTTTAGTTAATGTACATGGCATTGGGATTGCATTAATGCAGCTGCACCCATAGAGGTGATGGTTGATGCATTGCATGCACAGGTCCCCACTGGTGTTGCAGGGTGCTGAGGCCACTTGGAGTGTGACCATGGAACTCAGCCTTGCTCTACTGCTCCTGCCAGTGGAGCTCTGCTGCTGTTAAGGCAAAAGTACAAAAGTACTTCTCATAGGAGGGAAGAATTTAGGCAACATTTCAGCAAGGAGGCAATGAAATGTATGATAAAGAAAGATAGGAGCAATTCTTGACTTCAGTGTAACCCATGTGCAGTCATTGTCTCTGGCTTTGGATAAGATTCATCTGGTTGGCTGGAAGAGGCTGCTGACAAGCACATACAGCAGCTGACAAAACCTCACCTTTATAAAGTGCTTTTAAATGAAGGATTTTAGAAGGACAATGGCAAATGCTCCCATGAAATCACATATGGCAAACCAGTTCTTTATGACATACCAGAAAAGAGGCTAATCTAGGTTGAATAGCAACCAGTTAGAACACAGTTTACATTTTAAAGAAGAAATTATTTCATTTCAAATAGGATGACTGGATTCTGAAACAGCAGTTTCACAGATGTAGGGGAAAATTTGGTTGCGTTTAGGTTGTATCATCGTAATGACATGAGGGGAGAGCAAGTTAAGCTGTGAATTTGACGTGCTTTCATTTGATGTTTTGCTGATCTTCAACAAGGCAACCTGATGCAAATGCCAATACTTCTGCATGATGGTCATAATTTCAATGAAACTTCTTTTAACAGCGTGTTTTGGCTTCTTAGGTAAATGTTGCTTTGTTTTGTTTTGTTTCTAGTTAGTTGCCTGTAATTCTTGAGCTGGATTTAAAAAAAAACTTATGGTATATTCACCTCAAATACACATGTGAGACAAGGAGAATATTAACTATTTTTTCATGATGCTGAAAGCAAGATTAAAAAGCATGAGAAATCTTTCACAAAGAAATTGTTGCAGGCAAAACGTAAAGGCACAAATGCAACACTCAGCACCCAAAATTATGTTAGGTTAATATATGCACCACCTTCATAGGACTTCTGACTTGAATATTTATTATGACAAATGCTTAATGTAGAATTTTAAAACGTTAAGGAGTATTTATTCTACATCACATAAGCACTGAAATACAAAGCAGGTAAGGATTCATGATTCTTATTCAATACAAATTGCAGTGGGTAATGCTGAAGGCATTCCATATGAGTTAAAAAATTAGCAAAAGGATTTTTTCCAATTATATTTTTCAGAAAAACAGTAAAGTCACAAGATGGCAATGTAGCATGGTCAATAGCACAAAACTGTGTTTTAAACAACAAACTGAATGAACAAAAAAACCTGAAATTAGTGATAATTTCTGTAACTCGAACAGCTTCTAGGTTGTCTTTTACAGACTACATCAATCATTTCCCTTATTTTTTCTGCTGGTTATATTACCACTATACTGTCCATATTGTTCTCTACAAGTTTTAAAGTGTTGCATTGTAAAGATGGAGGTGACTGACTCCTTTACAAATGATGAATGTGTGGCTTTTCTATGGAGAAAATAGAAAAATTTATTTGCATATTTTTGATAAAACTGATCAGATGCCATTTTAGGGTGAGCTATGAAAAAATTGTCTAGTTATGTCTTGCTGTGAAATATGCCTGAGTGATAAACAGAATAAAATTTAGAAGAAAGTCATGCAGTTTGCTCTTATTATTAGTTCTTCACCTTATGTTATAAATGATAGAAAAAAGGAAATGGTAATTCTTCATACAGAATATGAAACTAATTGTCTGAGCAGTCATGGGAATAGTTTTATAGGATTAGCACTTTTGTAATGAGCATCAATGCTATTAGAATGTAAAAAGAGTTATCTGATACCCACACAATGGTTTCACTAGGAGAAAATATTTTGTGCCTATAGTGCATAATGTCTCATGTATCAATCACTTTGCATGCTGACAGTGAGAGAAAAATGTATTGAAAGCAGGAAAGAATAAAAATTTGATTTCTTCTGACACTGTCCAAGTCAGCCTTTTCTTAAAAGCCAGACACCTGATGAGAGAACGGGGGTCTGAATGGCTTCTCTTATTAAATGAAGGAGGTGGATTTAATGTTTTGAATTACTTGTCAGCAAGCACTTAATGGAAGAAGTTGAACCCAAATGAAAAAAACCCACCTCTAAAATGCTCTACATTTATCCTTCATTAGAAGCAGTGCTGGACAAGAACTCCTACGTGGGGACAAAAATTGCAGTGTCTTTTTCTTTAACCTTGATGAGTTTTTCACTATTGACTAATGAATCATTCTGAATTATCCCTTTTCATCATTCTTTGTCTGGCAGAGACTGTTTAATATGCTTCAGACTCAATCTCTTTTTATAAAGCTTTTTCTTGAAAATAAAAAATATGTTTATCAGCAAGTATGCAGAAAATCTTCATTTATCGCACACAAACAGTGATGGAGGACTTTAACACATCAGATTAAAAGTTTACTTTAGCCAGAAAGCGATTTCCGTCATTCAGGGGAGAAGTGAGTAGTAAGTAAGCTTGAAAATCCAGCTCTCTTTATACCTCTCAAATGCAGACAAAGACTTTTTAAGGCTGTGTCTAAGCTTTATGAATCACGTGAATTTTTTTGCAGTGAATCAAGAGGAAAAGATGACAAATCCACTGCGGCTATTGTATTCAATGGAGCAGATGAGCAAATCCCACAAACTAGACCAGCTGAAAAATCTAGAATGAGACAAGAATCTGCCATCTTCTTTGACATTCAGAACTAAATAAAATATGGCTAAATAACTATGAAACTGAAAAATATGATAATATGGTGCAGCAGGATGGATTACGTGTTTCCTGTCAAAAGCTTGTCAGTGGAACAATATACAAGAAAAACAGTTGGTTCTAAGCAATTTTTCAATGTTTTGTCACTAACAAAATATTTTTGTCTCTGAATTTAGAGGATATGTCATATAGAAGACTGTTCAGCTCTTCCTCTGGTGTCCAGAAATACTGTGTTACCATGCTTTGAAAAAAACCTTCTAGACTGAACAACATTCTCCAACATAAGCATTTCTTCAGGAAAGAAGAAATATGTGTGAATAGGAGATGGTAGAGAAAAAAATGCATGGAGTCTGAAACTGTCATCAGTTCTGACCACATTAAAGGCTGAGAGGTAGGCCAGAAGGGATTACATTCCTGTGGAAAGAGACTGTTAGTGTTAATTCATTCACAAAATAGAAATAGTCTTCCAAAGAAAGAAGTTTCCTATGAACAATGAAATACCAGGTTTAAATGAAGATATATATATATATATAGAGAGAGAGAGAGAGAGAGAAAATGTATAATTATTGTCTAACTGGTTGAGGAGGGCTGCTTGGAGGAGATAGGGATGCTAATGCTTGTTCCACTTTCGCCAGCTTTAAAACGTTTTTAAAAATCATTGAAGAAAAACCAAAGTTGAAAGAATTAAGGAGAACCTGGTTTCCAAAGTCGGAACAGAGGTGAAGGTTTTGACAGCAAAGCTAATGGCGGTTGTCCAAGGGCTGCTGAATGCTAAGACTGGATATCTGAAATGTGAATGTGTTTATGTACCAGGGTTATGTCATCTTCTGTCAATGTTTTTTTTTTTTTTTTCAGGACTTAGCTGGAGTTTAGAACATCTTGCCATTAGTGCAGGTAGAAACAACTTCACTGCTCAAGATTTTTTTGTCCAGCTTGTACCAAAGAGACAAATCAGCTTTCCCAGAGCCCTTAGAAACTGTTTGTGTAGTCTAAATGTGTGACTGGCTTGCTAGTAAATAGTGTTAATAAAATCTTTGTGGCCAGGAAGCACAGCTCGTGGTGTGGCCCTGTCTATGCTGTACTGACTGCCGTTCACAAAGCTACCTCTCAAATTACTCTAACTCAGCTGTGTCTCACTCTGTGCTGTGGATTCTCTTTCCTGGGTCGTTCTGTAACCTACCCTGAATTCCCTA
Organism: Brachypodius melanocephalos; assembly: GCA_013398615.1. NCBI lineage: Eukaryota > Metazoa > Chordata > Aves > Passeriformes > Pycnonotidae > Brachypodius > Brachypodius melanocephalos. The sequence continues at coordinate 9,538,030 of VZSR01003371.1, read as the reverse complement.
CTGCAATAAATATGCTGCTGCTGAACTAGACTGTAATTAGTGCTCTGTGATTACATCTTGTATGAGAGAAACTGTTATAATACATCTCATGGTATTTGTGTGTAAATTGAATAAAGCAAAAGAATATTCTTTTTTTCTTCTTGAAGTTCAGGTATTTTAAAATCCTGGTCGGCTTTGTCCTGAAACTCACTGTTACAGATCCATTTCCTTTACTGCATGGTGAAACTCTGTCATGGGCCACATTCTTTTAAGGAATCAGAGATGGGGCTGCTCTGGATTCCCCCAAACCTGGTAACTTTGTTTGCTGCACAAGAAAATCATAATCTGTAAAAAGGTGCCCTTCAGCCCAAGTCCCTGTACAAGGAAGCTCTCAGTTATGCACTAGAGCTGTAAGTGGGTGCTGTAAATTTTGGTCTTTCTATATAATTCTGCTTACTTTTCTGTTTAATCACAATGAGATGTACAGTGTTCAGGAAAATGTTAAAGAAAACCACAGCTTAATAGCCTCCAAATCCTATTTTCATTACATTTTGATTAAATGTGGCTCTTAACAGCTAAGAATGCTGCCTTCTTAACAGCTGCTCACATTTTATGTGTTAGCATGGTTTTTTCCAACATCTGGCAGTAGAAGACTAAACCAAATTGATCATGACCTATTTTTATCTGTGGCTGACAGTGGTGGCTATGAACCAGCAGAGTATTTTTAGAGCTCCAGCTTTTGACACCTCTGCCTCAAATATATTAACTTCTCTGTTTCTGTGCCACTTGGGAAGCAATAAATCCTTCTGTGTTTTAATTCTTCTTGGCTGTTTTGTTAGCTTTAAAACAAAAGAGCACTCTGTAATTAACCTCAGGTCATGTTCTAGCATGCAGTACGAGCTCAGTTTTAACTGTCTGTTTAACTGATGAGTATATAATGAAGGCGTAATGTCTAATAATAGAACTTGAAGAGAGTCCTGGGCCGTTGCTTTTAGCCATTTTATTGGTTATCTCCTTTTGAACAAGTTGCTGAAAAATGAGAATTTCATTACATTTAATTTGATGTCCAAAGTCCTTAAGCACAGGCTGAAACATGCTGGTTTAGGAGCAAGTCTGGCACAATGAATTCAAAAGCCTTGTGTGTGTTCTGTGCTTTTGATGTCTCACCAATGTATTTGGCTGAGTGATAGTCCTACAGATGAGGCTCCCTGTCTGTTTCTGTCACTCTCCTGACCCTGATTTGGAGAGCTGGTACAGTCAACTTGAGCCTGAACTCTCTTTCTTCCCAACCCATTGCAAAACCATGCAAAAAGTCACATCTTATTTACTCTACCTAGCACTTAGGTAGCTACTCTCAGTGACTGAGTACAATCTGGCTTGACCTGCACATTTTCTTCCAAGCTCTGGACTGGGGTTCTTTCCTCTCGTGGTATCCATAGAAGAAGATTCTGGAGCAGGCATTCCTGGCCCCACTACACCAAGGACCCTCAGTGGCAGGCAGGATGAAGAGGTGTATACAATACAAATGCAATGAATGTATTTGCAGAGCAGCCCTGTTTGTGTGTGGTGCTGTGACGGATGTTCCTTTACCTGGTAATGGAGCTGTCAGAACAGACACGATGTTGTGGATTAACCCTGTCTGGCAACTGAGCTCTGCACAGCCACTCTCACTCCTGCTTCCCCTGCGTGCTTACAGCAGGGCAGCTGTAAAGGGCTTTTTATTATCATTGTTTTTACTAAGTGCTCTTCTGTCAGTACTTTGTAAACAGGAAACTGCAAATACAACTGACGTACAAAATACGCAGATCAAAAGAACGTGAAGCAATTTCTCTAACCAAGAGAAAGGCAGGTGATCATGTGTCAATGTTTCTTGTTTTCTACATAATGTGAAATGCTGAGATGGGAGGAAGGATTTTTATGAACATTCAAATAAAATGGCTTTGGCTAAGTTGCTGTGGTCTGGTGCTGCGTGCTGCTGAATTTTGCTGGCTGAGAGGATGTTACAAAAATTAATTCCTTGTCTTTTTTCCAGAGCAGAGTCTGTTGGCAGGGCTTGGCAATATCTTATACAGCCAAAGCTGCCCTTCCTAACTTTGTTTCAGGAAGTATTCGACACTACAGAGGTGGAGGAGTATAAAAAGGGTAAGGCAGAGAGGCAACAAGTGCAGCATCTGTGTTAGGTATTGTTAATGGACTCCAGACAGCCAGAGATCAGCTTAAGGGTTTGAAATCATAACAGGGAACTGGGCCTGTTGTACATTTGCTCTGAAATGTTGTCTATTCTGTTATCTGCTGGTGTCCTTGTCTTGTCCTAAACTTGAATGCTCAGCTCCACAAGCTAGAAATGCTGTATCTCTGAGTTGCCAGAACAAATACAATTGCAGTCCATGGTTAGGGCTTCTGATACTGCTGTGGAAATAAATCATGAAAGCAAGCAATAGGTGTTGCTCCCTCTTTTATAGCTTTTCATTTTGGAGAGAGGAAAAAAGCAATAAGCTTCTCTAACAAAGACAGCAGAAAGTTGTCATGTAGTAGGGTGAAAGACACTCCAAAAACACCTTTTTTTTCCTCAGATAGAAAAACTCTGCTTATTTCAATTTAGCAGTTCTACAATATTAAAAATTATAATTTCGAATTTCTTTTTAAATAATCTAAACTGCAGATCTAATCTCAAAGAGGGGCTGCTATCAAGGAAAATGAAAGAGTAGTTACCATTTAATTCAAACTGATTCCCTCTGGGTAGAAGGAGTTGCAACTGCTTTCTCACCTCCCCTTCAGATGTGCAGTGTGGTCGCAGAGTTCTGTGGGTGGTGTGTCCGGGTGCTGAGCACGGGGACATCAGACAGGTACAGGTTGTTCCTGAGACACCATAACCAGTGTCCGGGCACAGCAGTGGCTACCCTAGTTAAGACTCATACCAGGTAGGACACCTAGATAGCTATAAGCACATTCAAAGGATAAATTCTGGCCAAGATAATGCAGCTCCTATATTTGTATTTGTGACCACATTTCCTCAACACAGTCAAGCATCCTCTCTTCTAGGTGGGACTCCATTCATGTTTTAATTCCCCTCTCCAAAGCAAGGATCCTCCCACTTCCATGCAGATCATTGTTTATTTTCCTATTTGTTGAATGCCTTCTCTTTTTCTAATAAGTGAAATCTGAAGTTAAATTATCTGTCCCAAAAGCAGGCTCTAGTTCCATTTCCCATCCCTGCTCCCAGTATTTCTGAGCCCAGTGTTTCCTGCCCAGTTAGCAGTGACAGAAAAATCCCTACTCTTTATCAGTTGCACTGCACTCTGTGATTGCTTTCAGGAAACAAACCAGCCAGCTCTGTAAAATGTGTGTGCCTGGGGAACTTCCACTCCATCAATTTGCCTTGTAAATCTTCCTGGTGGCATCTATGCATATCACCCCACTTTACACACCGTTCTGGGATAGTAGGTCAGTCCTACCCATGTGCTCAGTGTGAACATAAATTAATATTTCAGAATTAAAAAAAAAAAAGTTTTTTAAAAAGGGGACTGCATAGGTATTTCTTTGATGTGTTTCCTGCATAGACACTTAACACTAAAGAACTTTCTGTTAGAGATTCCTTCGTCTCAGAAATTTTTTTTTGTACAATGAAGGATAAAGTATATTGCTTAATTCATGCTTAAGCATGACAGTTTAACAGAGCCAAAATATTCCTCCCTGCATACAGAAGTCTCTTGAGAGGTTTCTTGGAATTGGCTTATTCATTTTTGCATGTTGTACCTCTCTATAACAAATAAGAACTTCTTTTAAAGGTTTACTCAGTTGCTTTAAGTGCGACAAAACAACCATCCTCCTCATAGCTCTTTCTGACCCTTTCTGACTTTTCATTCCTTCTCCTTCTCCTTCTCCTCTTTGTTTTTCCTCTTGGTTTTTCTTCTCCTTTCTCTTTTCTTCTTTTTCCCCTATTTTTTCTGACCATGCCATAGACCATCTTTTTACTATGCTCACCACAGCTCAGCAAGGTTGGCTGATAGCTGAGTGGGATTTCACATAAATGTTAAAGTGGAGCAAATGACACTTGGGCTGCTGGTGTGAGACTGGTTGAGGAATCATGGATTTAGAAACTACAGCACTTGTGTGGACAACATTCGGTTACCTTAGGGTGTGACCTCTTTTGCTGTCATTACAATTAAAAATAAAAAGTATTCTAGCAAGCCTTAATATCAAGAACCTTAAAACTGAAGTATAAAAGAACCCTGCAATGAATGGCACCCAGGAAATTATTCAAACAAGGAGTGAAAGCTAGACAGAAATATTTACCCTGCAAATATTAATTTATTGGCTGTAAATATATTCATTGATTTTACAGTCTAATGTGGGTATGTCTCATGCACTAATAAATGTGTTTGATTAGAGTCAATATGCAGTGCTGCATGTGTTTCCCATGACACAGCTTTGCCAGATGACAGTGTTACTAGTCCAGCTCTCAGCTCAGGGAATCACACAGCCAGTTAGCTGACCTTAATCTTATTTGTTTTACCTGCCTTTAAACTTCACTGAAATTGCACATGAGCTTCTTAATTGCATTTTTGAAACACATGTTAAGGATATTCTGAGAAGTAAATTATAATAAAACAATGAAAACTGGTCCGTTTATAATTGACAAAACTGCACATTGTGCTTGTACAAACTCCTCTTCTGTTTGTGCCCCACCAGTGCCTGTTTAGTCTGATCTTTTCAGATCTTTTACCTTTTTTGCAAAGCAATGTAGTAATTCCATCCTTCGCTCACTAGATATAAATAAATTCACCATGTATTGCAGAAATGAAATGATCTTTAAAAACTGTTAACTGGACTTACAGAAAATTTTGAGAAGCAGTGCAAAGTAAATGAAGTGTTGATACTTGAAGTTCAACAGACTATCCAGGACACTGGAAAATTCAGAGTTGATAATTTTATCTCAATTTGTTTATTGTTCAGATGTTACTCTCTTGCTAAGAGAAAAAATAATTTGCTTTTCACACTGCTGCCAAGAAACAAGAAAAATACCAAGTTCATAATTTCTGGTTATGTTTTCTTCCTCCTGTGCTTCTGCCACACTGATACATAACAGATTTGTGGAAATCCTCAAAAAGTCCTTCTCATGTAGCTTCCTGCACCTTTAGGAATAAGAGAAGCTGTGAGGGATGAAAGCTCTAGTAGGAGTTTACCATTTCAGCTATCCAATTTCAACTATTCATCTGGCTGTGACACAAATGGTCCTTTACAGTAGAACTGACTATTTCTTCAGACTTTTCCAAAACAGACATTGCTGCAAAGAGCATTCTCTAAGAGAATATGAGCACAGAGTCACACAAATCTCATATAAACCTGAATACCTGACCAAATGTCATAAAATTGGAGTACACCTGAATGGGTTTTGAAAATTATGCATGTGACAGTCCAAATTTGTATCACATATATAATTTAAACTTTTGGTCCAAGTTAGGAACAGCAAGACCTTATTCTGTATAAACACTCAGTAAATGCTCATCCAAACTGTTGTCTATACCATTCTTCAAAGGAAGCAATCTGAACAAAGCAAATACTGAGTATTATTTACATTATAGTTATGATACAAAATTTAAACAAGCCCACAGAAATGGCTTCTCTCACTGAGGAGCTGGACAGATGGGTTGGCATCAAAACACTGCCAGCTGTTCTGGGTGGGCCTTCTATTTGTACTGTTTTGGTTTTGCAAACAACTGTAATAGTCTGAGCTGTGTGCACAAAGCTGTTATTTTTAATGACAAACAAATCATAAGAAAATATTTAAACAGTACAGAAAGTGTGAATTGAAAACTCTGAGCAGTACTGTTGTGTGTGCACATGCATGAATACAGATAAAATACACATCAAAAAGAAAAAAAAAAAAAACCAACCAGGCAGCACTACCATGGTGACCTTTCTGTTACTAGAAATTCAAGCTCTGTGGTTTATTCTGCATTTTAGCACTTTTGCAGCCATATCATCAAAAACTGTGAGTCACCTCTGAGTGACTCACCCTGTGCGTTTGTAGAGGAAAATGTGTAAGAACACCTTTTCTGCCGTGTTACACAGCAGAGTTGTGGACATACTGACACATCCTGTTGACTGAAGCTGATCTCCCTCTCTGCCCTTTTGGGAACACTTTTTTTCCTTCTGTATAGCTAACTCTGATCTTCATGACTCAAAGTCATAAAAATGTATGAAATAAACATTTTAATTTTTAATTTTTTTTCCTTTAGAGCCAGGAATAGATTTTTCCTTATTGGCCATATTTAATATTTATGTTACAGATACATGTCAAAAAAGGATAAAGAAAAATTCCTGGCACCTGACACACCCGTGGTTGCCACTGTGTCTGTGTGGGCAAAGACCAGATCATGTTCATGGCTGACAAGCGCCAGTTGTTTGCTCTGTTCTTGTTTCTTCTGAAGAAGAAACCCCACAGTTTTCAGCATGCACTTTAATGTAAAAATTTCAAGCTTTACTTAAAACCCTTACCCCTGTAATGTAAATCGTGCAATTATGTGACAAGGTTGAAGTCAGGAACAAATAATTCTCATGAACTCTTTGAATAAAGTTATACAGCCTGAGGTGGTGATGTGATTTTTTTGGGAAATGCAAAATCACTTGTTGTGAAATGTAAGACAGAAAATCTTTGTTTCAGAGTTGTTCTAGATTTCTACATACATGGGATGGATAGTGTTGCTCTGAGACATTATTGATGTTAGAGGACAGATTTTGCCTTGGGAACAGGTGGCTATAGGCCTTTGGGAGAAAGGAGTTTAATTTTTAAAGTTTTGCTTAATTAAAACCCATTTTTTGCTAATTTGTCTATAGGATATTATGAGTGGATATCTGCAAGCATCTTGAAGGATGTCCAAAGACATCCAAACTCAGGTTTAATTTGGGGAATCCACAGTCAGCGTCTTCTAGAGAGAACACCGCACCCTGGAGCCCATCAGCATTATTCATGCCTGATGCCCTAGTTTTGATAGGTTCCCCCAAACAATTTTCTCAATGTGTCCATTCTGCATACTCTAGAGGTCACTCACCTCAAAGGAGCTCCTCCAGGTCTGGTGCAGGCATCTGGAGTTGGCAGAGAACAAATTACCTTGTTCTTGGCCAAAAATCAGAACTTGTTCAGAACTCAGCATGGCTGTAGCTGATGAGCTTCCACCAGCTGAGCTCCCACTGTCCAGGAGACACCCAGCTCCCAGCACAGACCCTCAAACAGCTCTGCTCTCCGTGGGTGTGAGTCCAGCCACTTTGGTGATGGGGTCCTCGGTTCACAAGCAAACCATGCAGATCATCAAAGGCCACAGAGGGACACAGGGCTTGAGAGTGACCTTTTGTTTTCAGCACAAGTCATTTTATTGCAAAATTTGTACTGCGTAAAGTAAATAGCAAGTTATTTTACTGCAGATGAAGATGGATTTTGATACTGGCTGTTTGCTCAAGTATCAGATGTATTGCTTCAGATATCTCTACCTGAGCAAGTTCTTTGTGGAGCAGCTCTGCTGGGCTCCCTTTACTGGCTGTGGAGCGATGCTGGTTCATACGACCTGCTTGAGACATCCACTATGGACTGAGCCCAAGCCCAAGAGGACTGTGTTAGCTGTCCGCATGCAGATCTCTATTTTTGGTCCAGAGAATCCCACCCTAAGTGTGTGCTAGCGATTTATGTGGTTTGTAACAAGGTCCTCAGTGTGGCAGAGAGGGCAGTCCAACTCTGCAGCCCCTCACAATCCCTAACTATGGTGGTGAGGGAGAGGTGAGATTCTCATCTTCCTCCTGAGCAGGCTGATACTGCACCAAAACTGGGCTGCCAACCCTCTGCTCCTACAGGGATATCTGAAAGCACAGATCTTGAGCAAACAGCCAATAACAAAATCTGATTTTCGTTTGTTAGTCATTCTGTGTACCTTGAAGGAGAGGCTGGTTTCTACTGGTGAGCAACTGGTTGTACCAGTCACACCAGGGAAATAAATCTTTAGTTTGGAAAAGGTGTTGGCACAGAGGTGTGTACTCCAGATAGAGGTGTTTGCTAATGGATAACTGTCCCCTGGGTGTGTAGCCACTGATTGGAGGGGACAAATGCATAAAGAACCCCAGAAGTGAGCAGGCTCCATCCTCTGAGAGAGCCCTGTGGCTGTGCCCGTTCAAGAGAAAGCCAAGCTCCAGAAGCAACATGTCCCAGCTGGAAACTGCGATGGGAATGACCATTGCTGTCTTTGACCAGTATGCAAGGACTGATGGCAACAGGCAAACCCTCAGCAAAGCAGAACTAAAGACTCTGCTGGAAAAGGAACTCCCAAATTTCCTGGCGGTAAGAGACTAGCGCGGCGGCGTTTCTGTGTAGCAGGTGTAAGAGCGGCCTGCAGAAACAGTTTTTAGTACATTTTTAGGAAATTGCATCCAAAGATACACAATGGTTTGTAGGAAAATATGAAATTTTAAAAAGGTTTTGCACAAACTGAGTAAAACTGGCCATTCCCTGTTTGCTAAATTCATCACTTGAGTTATCAGGACAATGGGATTGAAACAGATTGGGTTTCAGCTTCAAAATTCACTTACTTCTGTTTATCCCAGGATTTATCATCTCACTTCATGTCACAACTTCCGTGAAGGTAGTTTTGCTGTCAGCAATTGGGGATCTTGATCTCTCTAAATATTTATACATTTACCTTCTCTAGGTATTTGTACTACATATTCAGTATGCTCCTCAAAATGATGCATAAACCAGAACAACAGATGAACTCAGAGTAAAATGTTTGGCATTTGCCTTTAATAGCAAAAGAAAGACCTGGATGTATATTGTACAACATAGATTTGTATGTAATCATGAAATGCTTTTCAGTAGGTATTCAAAGTACTTAATGTACTAGAACATATTAGCTGCCAGGTTGACAATTTCAAATTTTTGAAAAATTTGTTTCCCTTCACTAAAAATCCAGAAAACACTTTTTAATACATTGTTCCTTCCACATTAATGTTTCCCCATTTGTACTGTTTTGTTACTGTTCTTATTAGCAAAAGTCTAGAACCAAATGCTCCTTGTGTGGCTCTCAGTTTTTCTATCCAGCATAGTTCAGTTTCATAACAATTATTTCAAGGCACTGCAGGAAGGGCACTTGATACAATTCAGTACCTTTCCATGCAAGCTAAATGAATTCATCATATAAAATTCACCATATAAAATCCACGCCTGCTGGAGTTATGTCTCACAGGTTAAAGCCATGCAATATCCAGAATAAGGACCTGGGTGGCTCAGGGGGAATATATTCCAACGTTTCTCAGAAATCTGTGTAAGACAGATAAGTGACCCAACAGCATCACAGAAGGGTCCTGCTCCTGAGCATGGAGCTGTGTGGTACCCACAGCACTTCCATGTAAAAAGAAACTAAACCAAAAACAAAATGACAATTCTACAACAGCGTGGAGATCCCCCAGACACTCGACATTTGGTCTAAATAAGGCTGGGGACCCCCTGCAGTAGGCAGACACCAAATGGGATGATGCTCAGAGGTCTGTCCTGACTGTGTTTGGTGGCCTGACACCAGTTTTTCCAGTTCCCCACAGCTGCTCTTACTGGCTCTACCTATTGCCTGCAACTGGTGGAAAAACTGGGATTTTCCAGGAAGATAATTAGCTAATTGTCCTCTTATATTCCAGTCTCCATCTTCCTTTCCTGCTTTACCTCTTCTAGGAGAAAACCAAACAAAACAAAATTAACACATTTCAATGCCAGTATTTTAAATAAATTTAAACCAAAAAGGTTCCTTGTTCCTGTCTTGCCAGACTGATAATTGCAAGGGAAAAACTGAGAACATAAGTCTGACTTCAAATTTCTAGTTGCATTTTCCTGCCATTTATATCTGTATATTTTAATTTTCAAGAAATTCTAGGGAACAGTGTTTTCTAATTTCTCATGTATACTTTTGGCCTTAGAACTGGTTATAGCTGACACAGATCACAACTGCCTGGAAAGGTCTTGAATCAATCAGGCATAAATACCACAGGACTGAAGGACTGGACTCGGTTATAAAGAGTTTCCAAAAAACAATTTCGATTTTTGCATCTCAGAAGTAATTCAGATGCTAAACTAGATCATACAGTTCATTAAATAATTTGAAATGTTCACTTAAAAATTAAAACAATGTAATTTGCAAAGTGAAAATGAATTAAAACTTCCAGACACATTAATCAGCCAAATCTAAGGAACGTGTTCAATTTTTACTGATTTTTAAAGCTCTTCATTTAAAGCAAAACATTTAAATTACAGAAAGAGAAATTTTGTTAATTGGAACATTATCAAAAAATTGCCTTCAGATTTAAATTTAGGTAGTAATCATTTTAAATTGGTGGACATTTTCCAAAAGTTTATATAATTTCTTTCTAATAATATATCAGATTTTTTAATTGTCTACAGAAGCCACAGTTGTTTCCTAGATTTAACAGGTCTGTACTGCCATCTCCTGTTTAATGTTAAAATTGCAGCTTCGAAAATCCCTCTAGATTATCAGAGCCGAAAAGTCCTCCTGTGCAAGCTTCATTACTTTTTAATATTTTTATTTAATCATATTGTGATATTTATTATATTATATTATATTATATTATATTATATTATATTATATTATATTATATTATATTATATTATATTATATTATATTATATTATATTATATTATATTATATTATATTATATTATATTATATTATATTATATTATATTATATTATATTATATTATAGTATAGTATAGTATAGTATAGTATAGTATATTGATTATATTATATTATATTATATTATAATAGTATAGTATATTACATACTATTATATACTATTATACACTATTATATTATATACTATTATATTGATTATAGTATATTATATTGATTATATTATATTATAGTACATTATAGTACATTACAGTACATTATAGTACATTATAGTATATTATATTTATTATATTTTTAATATATTTTGGTAAAATTATTTTAAAAAACAAAACCACAAAACAGACTTTTAAATTTGATGATGCATTTCTGAACATCAGCCTTGAGATGTAGTGGTTCAAAGAATCACAGAAGCACAGAATATGCTGAGTTGGAAGGGACTAAAAAAGATTATTGAGCAAAACCTCAGGCCCCACACAGGCCATCCCCAGGAGTCACACCATGTGCCTGAGAGCATTGCACAAATGCTTCTTGAGCTCTGCCGGGTTTGGTGCTGTGACCCCTTCCCTGGGAGCATCTTCTAGTGCCCAAATATGCTCTGGATGAAGAACTCTTTCCTGATATCCAACCTAAACCTCCCCTGACACACCTTCAGGCCATTC
>VZSR01003371.1:9457952-9526613 GCA_013398615.1 Brachypodius melanocephalos | reverse complement strand
AAGCTTTACTGAAATCCAAAAAGAAGACATCAACTGGCTTCCCTTGATCAGCTAAGTGGGTTGCTTTGTCATAAAAGGAAATCTGGTTTGATAAGCAGGACTTTCCTCTCATGAAGTCGGGCTGGCTGTGACTGATGATGATGTTCAGTCATTCCAGCAGAATAATGGTGACTTGGAAGAATAATGACAACTTAGAAAAATATTTGCTGTGTTAACAAAAACTCAGCATCCCACAGGCTTCAGGAGGCCTTCCCAGTCACCAGCTCCTGTGAGCAGCTTCTGCTGGGCCATAAGGCCAGTGGCAACACTCAAAGCACTTTTGAGGCTGTTTGCTTATTTTCTGGGGTGGAAGTATTCAATGAAGCTTAAATTTGATATTTGCCCCAGGAAAGCATCTTTTTGCAGAACTGCAAACTGCCTGAGCTCCAGCTGAGCCTTTCCAGCAGAATGGATGGGGAATCCATGGCATTTCATTCATCTGGGTAGTGTCCTCAGGGCTTTGTGCTACACAGCTTTAATGGTGATAAATGCTGTTTAAATGTAGCAAACATGCCTCTCTGTGCCAGTGCATGACTCTCAGGTGTAACAAACCCAGGAGCACATGCTCTCGGTACTCGCTGCTGCTGTGCAGACAGTGGGAACACACGGGACCTGACCAAGTGCCCAGAGCCCAGCCATGGACCTTATTAGGAGAAGTTTCTGCATTGGGGTTGTGCAGGCATTGGGGTTGTGCATCCTCTCACCTCAACCTGCTCTTTTTCTTTTGCAGTCTGGGAAGGACAAGAATGCTATTGATAAAGTCTTCAAGAACCTGGATGAAAATGGAGATTCCCAAGTGGACTTCAAAGAATTTGTCATCTTTGTGGCAGCTCTGACTTGCTGCTGTCACAAATATTTTGAGCAGAATGCAGCCAAATAGTTGTCAAATTACTCACATAAGCTGTCTTTGCATGTGCTCCATATGCTGGTGATATAGATCCCTTCACTCCTTCCATGTACTGCCATCAAGTTTGCAAGCATGCTGGACTATAAAAATAAACCCTACTGAGCTTATTCCCTATCCTGAATGCTAATTTCTTCTCATTTGTGGAACAGCCTGGGTTTAATGACTCCCACTAACTCACACGGAGTAGTTTCCCCCTTTCTCTGGTTTTAAAATTCTTTTCTTAGCCAAAAGGTTTGATATTCATCCCAGTGCAGAAGCTGCACAAGTATAAGGACTGCTAGAGCCATGAATCAGCTGGAGGCTGTTTTTACACATCAGCATCTCTGGGATGCATCCCAAACCCACACATGTGCCACCACAGCTGTATAGGACAGGCCTCACTGGCACTACCTTTGAGCCTGTTTTGTACCCTCCACTGTGTGGTTGTTGCAGGCCTGCCTTGTAGGTTCTTTCTTGGTTAAAACAATGAAACAATGCCAAACACCCTTCTGGGTTTTTTCAGCATGGAGTATTCTGTTCAGTTTTGTGTGCTAGTGAGCCATCTCACACAGATCAAATAGATTTATTTTCTATGACGCCATAAGACTTTTGTACCAATATATTGATACTACTTTAAAATAAATTTTAATACACTCCCAAATAGTGTGCCATCATATTTTTGCATAAAGCAAAAATGGCAGCAACTGTTGCTTCCTTACCTGAAAAATGTCTGCACCAGGAAGTAGATTAATTTCCTTTCAGGGGAGCAGGAAACAGACATCAGCTAAACTCTGCAACTAAAGCAAGATTGTATACAGAATCAAATCTATATTTTGTAGCACTTTGCCAGTGAGCATGCCAACACAGTCTGCAAAACCCATTAAATTTAGTTTCTTTATCTACAGAACAGCACTGTTCATACTGTTGTGACTATTCCTATGTTCCTATGTCAACAACCAAATATTTCCCTGTCCTACTGCAGGTGCAAATGTACTATGTAGGTAGAGGTGCCACAAGTCCCTCTGGAGCCCCTGAAAGATCATGCAGCACAGCAAAAGCAGGAGCAGGGGTTCAATTTCACTGTGTATCCTGAGTCTGAAGTTATGTCACAGGTTTGACCCATTCATAACCCTATACAAACATACATTGTTTAGGTGTATTCATGTCTTGGGGAGTGAAATGGGAAAATTTGGTCTTATTATTTTATTTCAGCATTACAGGTTTTGTTTCGCCTAGCTTGCTCTGGTCCTGGATGGCTGGAGACGAATTGCAACACATCCACTACACTTGCAGAAGTATCATTACCTGTCTTACTGACAGCAGTAATATTTTTTTGCATTACCCGAGCAAGAAAACTACTCATCAACAAAATGTGCAAAAGTCTTCTCAACCCAGGGATCACAAATAAGCCTTTTCTTCAGTGACTGCTCCATATTATTGCCATTTTTTGAAATATCTTTGCAGCTCTAATCCAGCATGGTTCTGCCCTGTGGCTGCTGTGCCACTTGCAAGGGCCGATTCTACTATCACATCCCTCGCTATTTTGCCAAAGTTATAAATGAGCAAAATGCTCTGCTTGTTGCAAAGCAAGTTAATTCTAAATACAGAGTCAAAAATGTCCTATATTGCACATTTATCTAGCTAGTGGTGATGCCTTGGGAAGGCTGACCTGAAACAGACTGAACAGAGCTAAGAGAATAAAGTAGGCATTTATTGAAAGGCCTCCATTTATTGAAAGGCCCCCCATTTATTGGGCAGGGCAGGAGCCTGACCAGGGCTACACCCAGGGTGGACTAAGAATGGTCACAAAATGGCTGACCAGTCACAAGATCTTACATTTTCATAAGTTTTGGTCCATTTGCATATAGGGGTTTAATTGTCCAAATTACAGCTCCAGGTTGTGAGGTCTCATCCTTCTTGTTTCTCCCTTCAGTCCACTGTTGTTTGTGCTTTTGGTCCTGAAAGTTGTCCTTGGTCTTCAGCGGGAGAACGATTTGTTTTGTCTACCTACTCTGTGAAGAGAGCTCACTAGCACTTAATATGAGGCTCAGAACTACACCCCTAGGCAGCACAGAATCTGAAAATGTAAAAGGTAAAGCTTAAGGCATCAATGGTGTCATCCTCAGACAATGAAATCCTGGTGATATATATTACAAATTGATTGGTATATCCTATTTTTTTGGAAATGTATTTTTACTCTTACAAGTTTAACATTAACACCTAATATACGGCATTGCTTCAGAATATCTGGCCTTACTGAATTTTTTTGGTTTTTACCACTATGTGGCACTAAATGCAGCCTTTTTGTTGCTCACTGAGCCAACAAATTTTGTTGCTCAAAAGTCCATGTATCATTATTGAGATAGAATGGAAAGAATCTGTTTTAAGATTAGGAAAAAAAAACATCAGAAGTGCTCATAACATCATTTTATGTCAATAAAATGGCAATTTTATGTCTGGACAAATACCATGTGTCCCGTCGAGGGCATTTTACTGATTGCAGTGGAAGCAGCGAGAGCTGAGGGCCAGGCAGAGGCTCCATCTCTTGAGCTTTTGGAAGGGCTTAGCTGCACCAGCCCAATCTCACTCTTGTGAAAGGATTTCTCCTTACCTATAAATTGCAGACCCCCTGTGCAATTTATTGCTGCATTGTTCTCCACAGCATTGAAATTGCTTTTAAAACATAGTTCTTAAAGAGGATGTTGGTAAATAGCTCTACCTGTCTTGTGAGCCAAGGGATTCACCTTGTCACTCCATTTTATCTATCAGATCTTTAAAACTATATTATTGAGCAGTGATGGCTATGATATAGCCCATATTTCACTCTTATTTCATAAACTTCTTGCCTCCAGTCCAAATATCCACGCAATTTCACTCACCCATAAATGCCATTTTGACCATTTTCTTGGAAATCTGTCGTTTTTTTCAGTGCTGGAGGACTGCTCACAGTGGTCCTGGTCACAGCAGCCCAAAGCTGCTTTGTAACTGTTCCCCCTCCCAAAAGGATTCTGGCTGACCGTGATGAGCTCGAGGACCTTCTTGTCCTTGCGGGAGTACCAGGCCTGCCCCTCATTGTTCTCACTGTTCCTGCAGCCCTCAGCCCCCAAAACTCTTACATTGGTAGTGACCCCTTGGTCCCCCATGAGGGGACACCTGGAGAGCTCAAAGCCAATGCCCAGAAGCACACGGATGCACTGTGCTGCTTTGCTAACCCATGGGAGCCGTGCATGTTCAGAGCTGCATGAAGAGGGGGAAGAAAGGGGGTTCAGGGCTTTTTTTCTTTTTCCCTACAGGTTTTTCAAAAGCTGTAACTCTGTGATGAATATTCATTTCAATGTAGAACTGAAAACTCAACTTGATGACATCTCAGAGAGAAAATGATCCAGGAATAAAAGAAATTAACATATGGCTCCCACCTTACCATAGAACAAAAGTGACTTTTCAGAATATGTTATTTAACCCAAAAGCATCTGAACAGAGTCACTTTAGTATCTTTCAATCCACTAATGTTCTTTCCCGGTATTATTAATTTTCACCATGAACCTACAGTTTACCCAGAATATACTGTGTATTTCCTTCTCTCAGTAAACTTTTGTAACTCAAAGTTCAAGCTACAGAGATGGTAGACCTGGTTTTATACCTGCCATTTAATTTCAACTTTTAGGCCTCAAAGTCTTATGTATGCTGAAATAATTTAAGAAACGGTGTGGGCAGCTGAAGGGGAAAGAAAAAGAACATAAAAGGTAGGTTGGAATATATAAGCTAACAGCTGTGGCCTGTGCATATTTGACTTGGCTATCTGAAAGAGACAAAAAATGTATGGGAAAATATATTACCAGCAAATTACAATATGGGAAATCATCATTTGTGATGAGTAACAAATTAGGCAAGTCTTAAAGGCAGAGTTGAGAAAGCCAGCTAAGCAGCAAATCAGCCAATAGGTATTTTTATAATATAGAAAAAATATAAATTTATATTAACATCAGATCAATGTTATAGACTGAAGTATTCCAGTATCTGCAGTTGCCATTTTGAAGTCTGGTGGGCTACTGTCAACATTCTTCAATTTTTAAAATGACATACTGAAATCTGATTTCTGAGTGTGTACAGAAGAAAACATGTTAATGTTACCTAACCCTTAAGTCACTCATGGCCACTCACTTATGCTGCAGTTTTGGCTGGGAATATTCCTTGTTATTTTACCTCTAAATTCACTGAGGCTCATTGAAAAAACTAATTTACCCAGTCAAGTACACTGATTATCTCCCCACTAATCCTAGTTTGGGGCTGAAAACTGGAAGATTTCTTTCCCCAGACCCTCTGAGCATCCTACACCAGCAACATGCACTTTCAACACTTGACCTGGAGTGTCAAGATCAAGCTTTTCACAAAATACATTTTAGCTGCTGGTTTCCTTACAGAAGGTGGGTAGGGGAGGAGGAGGAGTTATTACCTGTCTTTTATGTAACAGTCTCACTGTGAAACGCTCCTGTAAGACCTGGGAAATTTTGTTCAAATCGTTCCTGGAGTGAAACCCACCCACGCCACACCAAATAGCAGGAGACCCAGGGCACCTGACACTGACTCCCTCCATCGTGGCAGAGGCTCGTGGGGCAGAGGAGGCCTGGAAAGGAGAGCATGAGAAGCAGCACATCTCTCTAGCCTGGTAGATGGCCAGTCTTGAAGGTGTCTCTGTCCCAGAGACATGGTAAGAGCACATTCTGTATTTTAGTCATTTAATACAAACTATTTAATACAAAACACACAGCTGGCATATTGAAAAGCACACAGCACATTGAAAACATGTTTTTTGCCGGGTGAGTTCCCAAACCACTGAACAGTAGAAGTATGGCCACTGCTCTGGTCCTCTCTCTTGGACAATGTTCTCTGCAACAGGCTGAAAAGGTGCCAGCAGAGAAAGAGAGGGAGTATCTCCTCCATCATTTTCTTCTCCTCTTTTTCCTTCTCCTCTTTTTCCTCCTCCTCCTTCTTACCCTCATCTTCTTCCTCGAGGAAGTGTCTCCTCCTCCTGCCCTCTGAAACAGCAGGTGATGCTCAGCCCATCACCAACAGAGTGAAAATTCTGCTGGCCCATCTCCCCTGCCTTAACCACTCAGCAATGCTCAGAGAAGCTTTTAAATAAAAACTTTTAAAAGCTGACTCCTGCTCAGGTACCTGGAGGGAAGGATTGAGGCCTCTATTTTGCTAGAAAAGGTTCAGGACTGCAGCCCAGGAGAGGTTCAGAGCTTGCCTGGCCTCCTCTGGGCCGTGTCCTATTGACTGTGTCACAAAGCTCCCCAGCAGATGTGCTCGTGCTTTGGGGTCCCTTGCTGAGGTACCTCTCCCACGTGCTGGGAGCAGAGCCTTGGGGCTTGACACAGGTTTCTGCAGTCTGCTCAGATCCACCCACCTAGAAATTAGTCATTCCAGCAGCTAATTGACTATGCTTTTGTAGAGCTTTTACAGGCCATTTTCTTCCCCAGACAAATTCCTTTCTTTTTCTTTCATAGTCAATAATTTTTCTTTATCCTGTACCAGCCTCTAAACCTCTGGGTCACAGCTCCATTCTGGAAGCTGTTCATTATCTGAAAGGAGAGAAAATTCCATTTTTTAAGGATACAGCTCTGCTACTCTCCAGCAGGTGATCAATAGATGCATACACTGTATTGTACTGCAGGACTAGGCACCAGAATGTTTTATAAATGAATTTGAGTTTGTCTTTTAAATCTTTCCATTGTATCCAAATAAAGGTACTGATTTTCTTTTCCTCCTGGTTTTATAACTTTCTATTTAGATGCAATAGCCAATAGTATTTTCTTTTGTTTCATGACAAGAAGAAGTGGGTCTCTGTAGAATTAGGTAACTATTGACTGTGGCCTTCAGAAAGAACAAAAGGTTCCTGGAAAGAAATGGATAAGAAGGCTGAGCAGAGATCTGCTGTGAGAGCCAGAAGCTTCCTTTCCAGAAGGAAAGTACATGAACACAGAGAAGCAACCTGCAGGTCCCTGCTACAGTTTTAGCCTTGCTATCTAAATGGGTTTAAACCTGATGAAGGCTTGAAAACCCAGGACTGTGGGTTTGTTTTGAAAGCATTTTAATGTTCAACTATTTATTTCCCCTAGCCTGCAAAATCCTTGTTGTAGTGATTATAGCTCCTTTCATTCTCCTCATTGCCAAACCCTACTCTGTAATTTAAGTCTGTGCTACTTTGGCCAAACAGTTTCAGATGGAGATGTTCTGGAAGCCACCAATACATTACAAAAGTCAATTTTGTGTTTCTGAATTAACTTCCTCACCTGTGCTGACCTCAGTCCTCCAATACTCTGTGAGATTTCCTATCTGTCAGTGCCAAGTTAATATGTTTACAACACTGAGCAGTAAAATCTGCAGAACAGGCAAAAGGTCTAAGACTCAGTGCCTTCTGTTGCTCTTTCTGCAGGTACTAAGAGAGCTGTCTGAAATTAATATTTAATTTCCCATGACAAAACCAACTTCTTCTTTCCTACCACTGACTTCCCAAATGAAATGGATGAGAGAAAGAGAAAACCCAGAGTTGCAGCTGTAGGGGAGCTGGAAAGGATCTAAAGTAAATAAAAATCCCAAGTAAGGCAGGGATGGTGCTAGGCTTGTCTTGGAGGGCTCTGTAGTTGGAGGAGAATATGTGTGCCCTGCCTAAGGCTCAGCCTGGAGCTCAGCCTGGGACTGGGTCTAGGAGAAAGGGAAAGCCCAGGCTGCAGTTTTAGGGCACTGGAAAGCACCTTCCAGAGCTAGCTTGGGGCTGCTGCTTGAATACTTAGTCTGAACATGTAGCTGGGTGCCCAGCCACATGCCACCTTACCTTCCAAATTCGCGGCGATGCTGAAAGACACACGCTCCTCGGGTTGGTAGGGTCGCCAGTCATCACCTCAGGGGTAGGTCCTTTTTAGTCTGGTTTTGGCAGGGATAAGTGCCATTCCTGCAAACCCAGGTACTGGATCTTTCGATGGGGAGATTCTGTGGGCTGTCCCTGATGCTGAGGCAGCGGCCGATCCCGGCTGACAGGCTGCGCCTGCTGACAGACTGCAGGCACATCGCCTCAGCTCCGCCAGCTGGAGAGGCAGGGAGCACAACAAAGGGAAGCTTAAAGCCAAGGTAGCACAGTGGGACAGACCTGCAGAACAGGAGACTTCCCCTATATCCTTGTTTTCACCTGCTTTTCCTGCTTTCCTTCTTCTTTTCCCTCCTGTTTTCTTCCAGCCGTAATATGAAGGCGCCTTTCAGCAGAAGGCCACTCTGTGGTTTATTCTATAAATTATAAACCAAAGCACTTCTGTCCTGCGAAGTCCCCCAGAGCAAATGAGCTGTCCTCTTCTCCACAGAAGCAGCTGCTATTTTGGCTCTCAGTCCAGCCTGCACAACGCAGCCCTTTCTGGTGAGTCCCACCCTGCTGCACGGCAGCTCAGTCCTTCAGCCCTCAGAGAATGAGCACATTAGGAGCTGAATATAAGCAATGTGTGATTCCAATTTGCTCAGGCCATGCCCAATTACTTTATTAATGGGCTGGTTTGCAGCAGGGTTCATCTAAAACAAAGCCGTGCTTTAGGCTGGCTGGGTTTTGCAGCCCTCTCAGTTTTAGAGCAATAAAAGTGAAGCAATGTTAACCTTCTTTCTGGGGGATATTGTCTTCAGAAGCATGAGCTAAAGATCTCTCTATGAGCAGCCTGTCCTCTACAGAGCTCAGTGCTAATGACAGCAGAAGGACAAATAATTTTATTTTCCCGATACCTTTAATTAGGAAAGGATGGCTCTTCAAGAGACAGATCAACAGTACTAAATAGCTGTTTAATCATTTTGGGAAGTGCAGTGCCAAGCAAGTCCAGGGTCCGTTTGGCTGTGTCTTCTGCAATTGTGCTTTTGGTTTAAGTTTTCCACAGGAATGTTTTAGGTAATCAGGAAAGGCTTGGGGAAAGGCTTTTTAGAGAGTTCCAGGGAAGCTCTGGACAAGTTCCCTGAGGATTAGGAACAGAGACGCTGACAGCAAGGTGCAGGTAGTGATAATCATGTGCTTCAGAAAAAGCTGAGCGAGGCTGCCAACCCTGGGCAGGAAAGGGAGACAAGAATCACCTCCACCACCCACCTCACATACAAGATCTGAGTCTGGACAGGATGACACTAAGAGGAGGTAAGTAGAAACATAGGTTTCTACTATTGCAAAGCATGATTTTGGCCACATTACTACTTTGCCTCTCAGAGATGAGAGCATCTCTGGGCTTTCACATTGACTGGGCTTGGAAATGTTTCCTGTAGAATCAGTGCAGGCAGAGTCATCTCATGTGGAGCAGTAGAGGACACAGAACTGTAGAATCACAGACACTCTGGAAGGCTGCTGTCCTGAGAGGCAATGTCCAGAGCCTGCTGTAAACTGGCCCATGCCTGGACTGAGACTCAGCCATGCTATCCCACCTGTAAGTCCAGGAGCTCACCTACAATCCAACGGTTTTAATGGTGGTCAGTAGCTGCTGCACTCTGTAGATGTCGGTATGACCTCACCCTTTCTTCTAAATCTACCTGTTCTTGGAAAGAAAAATCTTCAAATTAAAATAAACCAATTATTAGTATATTTTACCATCCTGTGGAATCTATTATTGTATTTTGTTTTTTTAAAAGTTTTTTTAGATTTCAATTTTTTTAAAATTAAAGAACTATGATTTTTTTAAAGACTTGTGCTTCATGTAGTGTTGTAAAATAAGTTAAAAATAAAATTTTTTAAGGGTTTTTTTTTTTTAATCTCTGAAAATGTACATGGTACTGAAGCACATCTAGAAAAGAACATGAAAAGGAAAACAGATGTACAGGTCTGGTACATGTGTCACAATTTATAGCTACATGATCTTTCCAAACAGCATCAGAAGTCAGCTGTACTTGGACCAGAAGTTGTGGCCCTCCTCCTGCCTGGCTACAGGAATGCTGATATGTGGTCATCAGACTTTGGACCTTGGCATAAAGATGTGGGGATTAAGATTTTTTGATTGGAAAAACCCTTAATGTGATTTGAAAAAAAAGTGCTGAATCCTCAAATCCAGTGGATAGCAGAGAGTACTAAGTTTCACGGTTAGTCAACAATACGGGGTGATAGAAGACAATTCATGATAACACACAAAAGAGCCTTAAATGCTTTGCTACAGGACATGGTTTGTTCTCTGTTTGCATAGTGCCTTTGTTTCAAAGTACAAGTGAAGGATACCAGTAGTGAAACAGAAAGCAATACTTGACAATGAAAGCAAACAAGTCATCAGCTCTGGACCCCAAGGGAGAACAATAGATTGGGCTTACAGAGGAAAAGATAATGACAGTGAGAGAAGCAACACGAAATGAAGGAAATAGATTCTTATGACTGTCTTTAGAGCTGAAATTGTGAATGATAAGGAAATATGTTTTTGCTGTATCTCCATGAGGGAAGAAGCAGAGACCGTGTCTACCTTTCTTTTAGACCTCTTCTAGTGTTCTGCTTTGCTCACAATGGTGCCTAAATCTGCAATACTCCATGGAAATGGATGCTGTGAGTTTTGGGTTATCTAGAGTCTGCCTACCTTGCACTGATTTATCTGACCTGTGAAGCATTGCAGTACTTTGCAAAATCATTTTAGCCTTGTCTTTTTCCTCAAACAAATTGTCCACACCTTTTGTCCTCCTTTTTGACGAAGAGATTCTGCCTCACCCTTGTCATTATCCACCCTCCAATATGAGTGTTGAAACCCCTATTGTCCCCTCCGTGCTCTCCCATGTGCCATCCAGTGTTTATCTGCCTCTGCTGGGCTGGGACAGTCCCAGCTGGGCTGGGAATCACAGCAGGCCCCAGGAAGACAGCAGAAGATGATGTGGGAAAACCAAAAGTACTCTTCTAGAGAGTGTGAGGAAGAGACGGACATGGCAGGGGGCAGCGAGGGGAGTGTGGAGAAATCACCTCTCAGGGCATTAAATCAACCCTGAAGTTACTCTTTCAGCGCAGGAAGGATCCAAACCCTTCACTGTTACCCAAATAAAACCAGATATATTATTTTCCATGGGTAAAGAAATGCTATGAACAACCAGCAGCTGAAGGACTGACAGTGGTGGCTGTGTTGTGCTGAAATAATTTCTAGCCTGATGCACTGGACAGGAACAGACTCTGTCTTCCCAATCCAGTCTGGGAAGTCTTGAAAGCAAGCATCTTGGGACATAGGGAGAAATTTGAGGCCTGGAGATAAATGAAGATTCTGCAAAAGACAGGCAATGTTAGCAGACACATCACAAGAAGGCTTTGACCTTCTAAAAAGCTAGGAATTAAAATTATAATTAACAGCTGTGCCAACAGGTTTTGGCTCCACTTAATACGATCCCTCCAACCAAGGCTTGAGCCTTCATTTTCTTCCCAGACTGGCTTCTCAAAGAGCAAGGACTATTTGGTCCAGCAGGCTGGCCACTGACCTACATAGAGCAGCAAAGCTCAATGAAATAAAAGGAAAAGCCAAACTTCTTTTTTTAAAAATAATCTAAGTTTAGAAACAATCTAGATGCTGATGTAGCTGTGTGACTCCAGAAGCTGCAGAGCCTAAAGCTGGTCTCTTAATCTGTACCTGGCTCTTGGCAGATCCTGTTCTGCTGCTGATTTTCCAGCAAAAAAAAAATCATATTTAAGTAGTTACTAGTTCTGAGTGCCATAGACATGGATGGAGGCACAAAGAAACCATATTTCTTAATATGTAATAGTTTCTAAACTTAGTATTTTATATTAATTTAAAGAGATCTGCTCTTTATGCATGATGCCCATCACAAAAGAGGTTCAAATTCCTGATCTAGGTCCCAAGGCAGTATGGCAAGATAAGTAAAAAGGTTTAATAATATCTCTCATTACGTCTCTAGTTGCTTACAAGTCTTCTAACAGTTTTCAGAGCTGGGGTTTTCCAAACTCCTCAGTGTTGGTCTAACTCCAATGTTGTTGCTTCCAGTGATTGAAGCATTCATTCAAAATCGATCCCAATAAGAATATATAATTTGGGATGTGGAAGTAAATTTATTTCTATTCTTATGGAGTATTGTTTTGAGGCTTAAATCACATTAAGTCAATCTTCTGTCATCCCTCATATAATTTATCCTAGTAGATCCTGTGCTCATCTTGCTGTTGTTGAAAGTGGTTGATGTTTGATGACCCAAGCACATAGTCAATCGTATGATTTCTTAATTTGTATCAGGAGATTTTAGAAGTGTAACTTGTAACATAACTCGTCAAAAAAAGTCTTTACATGTGACATATTACTGGCCACCCATTTTGTGATCAACACATACAGCAAGATTAGTTATCATCTGTAGCTCAGCTGTTATTTTTTCTGGGTTTTCAAAGCCCTGGGAAGGATTTTGTAAAGCTATTTAGCCTGAAGGAAGGGATTAAAGAGGTTTCTCCCCATGAAACATCTGTTGCAAATGTACTTTCTAATATTTGGAACAGAATGTTAAAATTAATCAGAAAGGGTAGGAGTCTCTTCCCTGGCCAGCAGCTGTGCTCTCTGCTCAGCCATCCCACTGCTTCTTTCCCAACCCAAACCAGAAGCTGTTCCCAGCACTATGGACCACAGGACTTCCTTGAATGCTGTGGCTCGCAGTGCCTTGATGGGATACTTCAACTTTTTGCTCAAGGTTTCCTCCCTTTCATCAAATAACAAGAAAATAGGACTTGAAGTGAGTGTTACAGCCAGAAAGTCCAACCATCCATGAGCTCCTTCCCTTCCTGTCCTCATTCCCAAACTCTACACTCATGTGATGTTGGTATATGCACTTACACACTTTTTTTTTTTTTTCCCTTTTTTAACACCCCCCCGAACAGGTACCTGTTGGAACAGTGTGTAATCATGCCTACTGTAAGCAATAGCTGATTATTTTCCCAAGTAGAGCCCATCATCTAGAATCCCCCGTGTGATGTGTGTGATTTTAAAACCAAAAGAAAAGACTAGAGAATTAAACAAACTTGGGTACCAGCAGTTCCAGTATTGATATGGCCCAAAAGCTGTCATCTGTACCTCTCTTCTCCTCACACAGGGCTCTCTCAAGCCCACTTATCTCAGCCCCAGTATAAAGCCTGTACTCCAGGGGCAAGGATAACTTTTTTCTCTAGTAGCAGATAGAAGTAGACTGTGCTGTGCTTTTACTGCTCATAGTATTGGTTTTGTAGAAAGCAATGGAGGGGGAAAGGAACTATCTGGTAATAAGCAGGCGTATTCACTACAGAGCAATACATACTGAGCAAGCTCTAGTGCTGAAAGAAGTTGGATAGAAACAAATTCTCAGTTATTCTCCTGGTTCATGCAGAGGAGATTTCCAGAGAAATTGAGGAGACCCAATTTTGTCTTAGTGCTTTCATTCGTTATTGAATTTAAGAAAGCAGTCTGGGATTTTTTTTCAATATAAGTAGGGAAAGAATTACAAACTCATGCTTATAAATGCTGGGCTCAGTAAACTGAAGACTCAGGATGGTGGGGGAATGGCTTACTGGTAGGATCATAGCAGTATCCTAGTCAGAGCCATAAGTGACACTGATCACCCTGCATTTCTGTCCTCAGTTCACCTACACAAGCTATGGACCCCTTCAAAACACAATATCTTCCTGCTGCTGCTGGTGCCTCATCAAACACAAGAACAGGAGCAGCACAGCTATGGAGGCTGCAGAATGCTTAGCAGGATATACCTATCCTTGTCACTCCATGCCCCCAGCTCAGAGGAAAGGCACTGAAGTGTCTCATTCCCTGGGCCAAGCTCACCTGCTGCAGGTGTGCTGCTGCCAAGAGATGGGAGTGCAGCAACAGTGCTGAAGCAGGGGGGGTGCACCTACAATGCTTGTGCTAAGAAATAACAAAGAAAGGATACTAAGGCAACAAATCTAAACCTGGATGCTTGGGCACCTCCCAGGAGGGCCCTGGACTTACACTCTGTAGTCATCTGGGAATGGAAGAGGTTTGTTCTTGCACAACCAGGCTGTGCTAACAGAAAGCAGAACAGACATTTTTAAAGGACTTATTTCAGGCTGATGTATGAAAGAGTCAGAGAGAGAATTTCCAGTGCTGAGCATGAGGATGAGTCATAAATAAGGCAAACAGTAAAGCTCCAGCAAATGCCTGTACCTACTGCTACAAGTTTCGACTCAAAGATTAATTGGTATAGGTAGACCAGCCAAGCTTTTCTGCTATGGCATGGTCTTTAAAAAGTTCTTAGGAACATCACCTGTTTGAAATTGTACCAGAAATCCTGGTGAAGACATCCTGAAATCTGAGAGGATACAATAACCAAACAACCAGGATTTCTTCCCAAGACAATGAGGGAGGGATGACCAGTCTTTTCCCATCACTTATAGGCACAGGCCATGCTGTGGTAATCTGGGAGTCTACCTTCAGTGCCTTTTCAGACCTTGTGGTTGATAATAAAAAAATAGTGAAATGTACTAAAAACTGGAGGAAATCCAGAGCAATGTCACAACAGGTCATAAACCAGCCTGTAAATAACCACTGAAAACCTGGGCTGTATTAAATCTGGTGATATGTGACTAAAAAAAGCTCTCATTCCCCTCAGACTATGTGCCCACAACCAGGTGACATGCTGCCCCCTCCCTGGGGATGGCTGGGACACAAGTAATAAAATAAAGTAATAAAATACTTTCCCTCTTGATCAGAAAGCAATAAAAACATAGTGACAAATCCACCCTGCATTTTTTTCCTCATGTAATAAACCTGCTTTTATATTTAAAGAACGTGCTTTTTCTTCTGGGAGGACACAACTATGGAATATTTCTCTCCCCAGAATATGCTGTAGCAGCCCAATTTCTGTGTAAAGGGGTGATGCAGAAATGCAAAAGAGAGAATTTTTGCAAGTTGCTGCTGGTGGAGGCACAGGATATGTTCAAGAGACACCCTTGGGCTTTGCTGAGGATTCTGCAAGGAGCAAGCCATCATACAGCTTGCAGACTCAGCTGGTTGATGCAGGACAGAGATCTGCCCAAGCCTTCCCGACCCTGGGAGAAGGACTGTCAAAGTCTCCCACTCTAACACGTTTCTGAGCATAGCCCAAGGCAGGTGAGAGCACTTACTGGAGCTGTAAGACCTCTACAGAATATGTACAGCAGTTCTGACCTGCTCTTAAAGCCTTTTGACTCAAGATATTCAGATAATAGCTTCTGTTGAGGAGTGGGTGTATGAGAAAGGAGCTAAAGCAATTTCCAGGAATATCCTGCCTCAGGAGCCCCCTGCCTGGCTTTGGGAAACACAGAGCTGTTCCCTGAAAGGGGTAACTAGAAATAACTGCAATTTTACATGGCATCTGCAGCCAAATCACAGAGATGACAAATACCTTGCCCCGAATATATTCTTGGCTTTTCTATGTAGTAGAGGTATCTATTAACTAATTATCAGCCTGGGTTATACAGCATTCCCAAGTACAGCAGAATCAGGATTTGCTGTGTGCATGGTAGCAGCCTCCTTTTCCTACATTTTTTGCAAAATAAAGGCATGCTGTGAGGCAAGCCTCTGAAACACATTTAATTAGATAAGCTGAATCTGCAATGTAGACTTTGGAAACTGTCCTGGTTCAGGATGGATAATTCAGTAATTTGGCTGGGTGATAGTGGACTCTGCTGATCTGTGTGTGAATCAGTTTAGTGCTCTTCTGGCTTCACCCCCCAGGCCAGTAACTCATTTGATCACCCCCTCTCCCCTCTACAGGTTGTTGGGTTTTTCACATTGCCCTGCCTCTGCCCTGAAACACAAACACACACACACACATACACACGCACACAGAGGAGTAGAGAAGTGAAAGTGAACAGATGAACTTGCACAAAGTTATAATCTGGAACTCAAGGTGCTTATGGTCCTTGCCCAGGTGAGTGCACCCAAACTATGGACTGCTCGCAGCTTGAAGTTAATTCACAATGATCCCAGCCACCATTATTTAACATTGTCTGAGAAGTGTTGGAAGTGTGTCACGTCCTCTGCATGCCTGTTTCTGGGGCCAGAGAGGCAGAGGGCAGTGGGGAAGGGGCAAAGCTCCCAATGAGTACAGTGATGGCTTCTGCTGCTGGAGGGAAGAGGGAGACTGAGACACGAGGCCAACGTTTTCAGTGGAGGACAGAAAACTTCGATTCTCGAGGCTGCACAGCAAATTTAAAGAAAGGAATCATTGCCTGGCATTTTCTCTCTCAACAGCAAGCTGCTGACCAGCTGCTGTGAAAGAAAACTCATCAAATTGCTTCCAGTGTCATCTGGAGATCTAAAATAATTCTTAGGTAGCTAGAAAATATTCGGACTTAACTGACTGTGGTGGTGCTGGAACCCCATGGAAAAATGTGGTGAGGAAGGGGAAGACAGGGCTGAAAATGCAGGAGACGTGCTGTGTTTGCACAGCAGGCTGCTGGTCCCTGGGCAGCCTGTCATCACTCCCTGCTGCTCACAGAGCAGGTACTCAATGTGTGCCTGCAGGATACAACAGAACAACACATCTGTGCTCCAGAGGATGCT
Source organism: Brachypodius melanocephalos (assembly GCA_013398615.1). Taxonomy (NCBI): domain Eukaryota; kingdom Metazoa; phylum Chordata; class Aves; order Passeriformes; family Pycnonotidae; genus Brachypodius; species Brachypodius melanocephalos. The sequence goes on along the minus strand of VZSR01003371.1, from coordinate 9,510,176 downwards.
TCAGCTTCGCTGCCCTACGAGCAGGGATGGAGGTATGTCTGACAAATGAAGAATTTTTAAATGACAGATCATGCGAAGGTTGATTTCAGAGGGCTTTGTGTGCTTGGCTGGGTTATTATGTGTGTAATAAGGTGCAGACAGTGATTGAAATATTTCCTGCAGCTCTCTCCTCCCTAGTGTGAATTCCCTGGTACTCACTAACACATTTGCTTTCACAGTATAGTCTGCTTTATGTGAGGAGTGCTTATTTTCATCTGCCTCTCTGATGAAGTTTTGCAAGGCTGTGAAAGCAGACTATCTTTGAGACATTTAAGACTCAATTCCTTTAGGTTGAAAATTTGGGGGTTTCATTTTGAGAAAACAGTTTTGGTGTAGCTCCATTGCAGGAGATTTTTTAAAAAACCTGATTCCTGATGTCTCTTGCAATTAATCATACTTTCCAAGGAAGACTATTTAATATGTCAGAATTAAACAAAAGTGCACACATAGCATGCAGATGCAAATAAATTACCTGTTCAACTCCAATAGCACTCAAGCCTCATGAAATTCCTTTGCTGGTAGCTGCATGAATTAGCTGAGAATATTCTGCATAAGTATAGCTCTCCAAATTAGAGTTAAATCCATTGGTTTTGTTGACAGGGCAGCAAGGATGCCTGTGCTTTACCACCTTTAATAAAAGAACAAGAAGTAACAGCGTTTTCTTTTTCCAAGATTCCCCAATGAGTGTTTTTCACAACCAATATATTTCTTCCTTCAAGGTAAATATATTGCTCTTTTGCTGGTTGAAAAATAAAGCCAAAGAATCTATATTAATCTCATCATTTTAAGCTGGAAAAAGCCACCTGTGCTCTAAGAAGCTAACATGAATAAATGGCTGACCAGCATCAAGGTTTCCACTCTGATTTGACTCTTATTGTGTGTCTGCTGTCCAGACAATTCCTGGACTACAAAGGCCAGAGCCAAAGTGCTGCCTTTATACTGCACAAGAGCACTTCAGCTCTAAGCAGGTTTAGCTGTGAGCACATACCAACTCCATTTCTTCTAACAAAGATCTCCCTATTTGTCTCCCCAGCACATACCAGCATCTTTTCTGCAGAACAGTCACTATCGCTGCTGGTCCTGCATTCAATGTTCACATCTGTGCAAGACAAAGAAAGAAACTGAGGAAGTCTCAAGTCAAATTAAATGGCATGAACTCCAGGTACTGTAGGAATATGGTGAGACTGGAATAATCTAATTTACAGTTAACAAACCAAATTCTGGTGAATTTCAATCAAATCTGATACACAGCTCCAGAAGTCATTGAGAACTGAGAGAGAGATGAACAAGCAGACAGAAGGTTCCCTAAAAAATCAGGAAGAAAAAAAAAAACACAACAAACCACCCAGGGACTGCTTTGACCTGCTAGGCTTCAGCTTAGAAAATATATGCCGTTCATATGAAAACTCCCAAAAGGGCAGGAAAGGCTTCTTTAGCAGGTGGAAAGTCATGCTGACATGCCGCCCTATGTGCATGTCTTATTGCATGAACAAATCTTTTCCAAAACACACCTTCCAGTTGTGTTCCTGTTTCTTTGTGGGACAGATGCCTGGTCAAAGCAGTATCTTTCGCACAAAAGGCCTAATCTCACCCCACTGAATTTACCAAGGCTTAGAGTTCCAAAGTGTGTAAAAGGCAGGTATTAAAAACAAATGAAATATTATTGAACAAGTTTTTATATTTCTTAAATCCTTTCCACAGTCTCTTCTGCACCAAGACCAGTCTAAAAGTCTAAGGCCTAAATATATATTTCCCTTAAAGTGCAAAGGAAAATCCTTTTATCACATCTGATGTAAACATGAAATGCAGGGCAGCGTGTTGTCCTACACATTTTCAGGCACAAGCATCTCACACTAAGATTCTGCTCACTGTCTCAAGGTTGCACCTCTAGCAGTGGCATATTCACTGGGTTTAAATAGTTTAGCACAACTTTTGAGAAACCGCAGAACTTTAAAGGAATATCAGCAAAGCCATATAATGGTAAAGGTTGTGTGGCACAAGAAGGCAACTGTGGAATTCAGCCTTCAGAGGATCGTTCTGGCCACAGATGTAATCCAGATTTAAAGGACAACCTGTAAGAGACCTAAGGCCCATCAGAATGAAATTAAAACAGGCATGTACTTCAAAGGAGTGAAGAGCTTAGTTAATTTAAAGAAATGCAAATTCCAGCCTGACACCATGAATAAAAGGATATTAAGGTGTTCAAAAGTTCTCTGTTAAAAAGTACAAAGATGCCTTAGTCGGAGGAGGCCCGGATGCCTTGGCAAGGCTGATGTGGAACAGAGACTGGACAGAGCTAGAGAATAAAGTAGATATTTATTGAAGGGCCTTTATGGGTACAGCTTGGGCAGGACAAGAGCCTGACCAGGGCTACACCCAGGGTGGACCAAGTGGTCACAAAATGGACAACTGGTCAGAGGTCTTACACGTTCATAAGTTTTGGTCCATTTGCATCTTGGGATTTAATTGTCCAACTACAGCTTCAGGTTGTGAGGTCTCATTCTTCTTGTTTCTCTTCAGTTCACCGTTGTTTATGCTTTTGGGCCTGAAACATGTACTCGCTGTCCTTGGCCTTCAGCAGGAGAAGGATTTGTTTTGTCTCCCTACTCTGTGAAGAGAGCTCACTGGCACTTAATATGAGGCTCAGAACTACATCCCTAGGCAGCACAGAGTCTGAAACTCTGAAAGCTAAAACTTTAGGTATCAGCTCAAACTAATGTGTTATTAGTAGTTGGATGATTAGTATGTGCTTCTGCAATAGGACAAAATTATGTTGAAAAGTTTCCAATAGTGTTTCCTAATATATTAGGATGGAGTTTAGAAGGAATTGTTTTCTTTTAAAAGAATCTAATGAAGAAACAGAGCTGCTAGTCAAGGTGATGATCAGCCCCAGCCATGTGACACTTTGGGTACAGTACCAAGATAACTTTAAGATTACAGCTTTTGCTCCCAGGCTAAAGTCCATTGTCCAGGCAGACTGTCAGATTAGCCCCATTCCTGAGCAGATTTGCCTTTCCCTTTTATTTCTCAGGTTGCACTGCCTTCTGCTTTTCTCTGTCTGATCAGATGAATTATCAAAGCATTATTATTTTTGCTGAGCAGAAAACGCCATCCCAGTGCAGCATGGACAGATTTTCAAAAGAACCCAGTCTTGGTTTTAATGAACAAAGAAGATGAAGACTCATAGTCCATGCAGAGTCCACCAGGTACTCCTGGAGATTCACCAACGGGTTTAATTTCTCTGAAAAGCCTCTAAGATTTTGCTTTTTAAACTCAGGCTCCACCACTGTCACCACTCTGTCTCCACACTCTCCTCTGCACCTTCCTGCCCTGAGCCTCTTGCTGTTGTCTGCCACATTGCCTTGACCCACACCTCTCCTGCTCCCACCTGCAGTCAGGGCTGGAGCCAAGCCAGGCAGCCTTGGTGGAGTTTATCAGCTCAGGATCTGCCAGCAGCAGGTCTTGAATCCCTCTGGGGCTGGCGTTCCCTGCCACCAAGGCATGCCTCTGCTGACTGAAGCAGTGCAGGCGCTGAGGAGCCTCGGTATGAGGCTGCTGGTGCTGCTCCCGGGCTAATGAGCACTCGCTCTCAGCAGGGCCAATTAGTCTGAGGAGGATGGTGAGTTAATTCGGTTGCAGCACTGGCTTGTTTTCTAGTTGTGACCTTGTTTGCCTGTAATTTGGGTACCTTTGCATGATGTCACACTACATCCTCAGACCTGGCAGCATCCATACAACTTCAGAAATGCCACTTAGTCCTCTAGTTCATATGAGCTTTGTCATGCTCAGCAGAGCTGTACATAAATACATTTTAAACATCAGGCACCAGCACACTTCTCAGGTGTTTCAGGAATCCAGCCCACACAGCCATTTAATGCCAACCTGGGAATGGCTAATTGCTGCTTCATGCAAAACCTGGACTGACACATTTTTTGCTGTATCTATTACAAAAGGAACCAAAATGCAGCATAAAATACAATAATCAAATTAAAATTCTAGGGACCACCACACTACTAATTCACATGAGGAGGGGACAGCTAGAATGGGCATCTAGAAGGTTGAAAATCCACAGGAAAATCTAAGTTTAGTGACAAGACCTGAGAATGGATTACATTTATTTGAAGATTGAAATCCTGTTCTGTTTCCCTCAGTTGCTCATAAGGGAGGAAACTAACACTTAAAAGTTGTTTATAAAGCTTTAAAGAAAACACTTTAAATGAGGTGCCTGTCTTCAGTTTTACTTTCAAAACAAATTCCCTTACACTGGGCTCAAAGTCATAAGGCTCAAGGCAGTGGTAGCAAAAAATTTTAGTAGGCCTTTGCCATAACTTAAACCAAGAAAGAGTTAAAATTTTAAGAAATCATATGAAAATTTCTCTTTATACTTGCAATAACCTGAATTATTGTACCACACCCATATTTTAATTTTACTTAGCCATCAAGGTTGAAATATCATGTTATTGCCATAATTCTCCAAGTAGCAAATGTAGTACTAAAGAGATCACCAAAAAAAAAAAAAAAAAAAAGGCATTTTCCTGATTAGTAGAGGCAGTGTAGCAGGACCAGGAAAAAAAAAAAGTTTTTTTAAAAAAAAAGTTTTATTCAGTATCTTTGAGACATAGACAGAACCAAATTTCTATAAAATTGTCTCTTTCATCTGTCAGAAAATTGAGCCTGTAATTATGTTTTAGATCTTGGTAGAGACTTGGTATTTATATAATTGTTATCCAGTTCTTCTTTAGATGTATGTTAATTTGCCATTTTTTGAGTTTTCATAATTTTCATGTATAGATGATTCATTTTCAGAAGCAGTAAAGGAATCTTGAAAACATTCATCTCTTTTTCCACGCGTTTTTTCAGATCCGGTCATAGCTGTGCATGGATGGGAGTTTGTAACCGAGTATTTTCGGGCTGTGTGCTTTCAGAAACAGCTCTGCGCTAATGCAAAGTAACCACGGAAAGCTGTGGTAGGCTTCATACTCCAGCAGCACGGTAAGGAGATATTGGAAACAAGCTGCTGTTCAGAATAACTCTGTTGAATAGCGAATACAGATGTCGTGGTTGCGTAGGGTGTTGTGCGGGGGGGCAGCAGCGTGGGGAGGCGTGATTAGCCAGGGCCCCCGGCAGGGACAGGGTTATCGCCAGTGGGGACTCCTGCCAGGTCACGGGGCAATATTTCCCTGAAGAGCACAGGCTGCAGGAGTTTAGCCATAATAAAACAGGATAAAGCGTGTTTTTGTAAACACGGAAAGGACGCGGGCTAGCGCTGCAAAAACACCAGCGAAAACTGTCAGTATTTTGTAGTCTGACTTTATCAGCTTCAACACTTTGGACATTTAATTCTTCATAGAACGTTTGAACAGGAATCAGGAGCCATGAGTAGAAATATAAGATCTGATTGGGGGAAAAATATTTTCAAGGGAACACGGTGTTTGGGATTCTGTTTATGCAAAATCTGGTACAAACAGAAGAAATTGAGTTGGAAAAAGTAAGTAAACTTTTTTATCAGACACATTTTCCCAGAGAATGATCAGTGAAGCACAAACACTTGTTTCAATTTGTGCAATATCCAGTTTAGGGAAGTGCACGAGTATCACAGGGGGAGTTTCAGAATTAAATGTCAGGATCTCTCGGACCTGGATTCTGCACAGAGAAACCAAAAGGAAAACCTCAGGCACTGCTGGCACTTCCAAGATTGCATCAATAACTGTGTTGCTTCACTCATCGCAAGCCTGCTGCAGGGTGGTATTTTTGTCTACAGTTATAATGCAGCAGCACAGTGATAACTCACTGAGAAAGTGTGTGGGGCTGCACTGTGCTTGGGCTGATCTTCCAGCTTGAGTCCCACCAGGTGCCTTGGCAGGACTCTGGGTAGCTCTGTTTCAGACTGTGTCAATGCCCTTTTTTTTTTTAATATAAGGATTTCGACATTTAATCCTTAATTCCTCCTCAAATTTTAGAGATTTGTCAACAAATAAAAAAGTTGCATGTGGACACCTAAATGTTTAATCCAGCTCTATGTCTACTGCTAGATGACTTGGGCATTACTCATATACTCTTGTACAGCTCAGAAAGCTTGTGCTCGCAGTCCTTGCAGGACTAGGGCCATGCTTCATGAGTTAAGAAAAGGTCTCCATACTCAGCCACGTTTGGCCTTGGCATGTTGCATTTGACAAGGTCAGCTGTACTCATCAGCGTCTGGGTGTCTAATTAAGCAGAAAGAGCAAGCAGCTATCTCTGGAGGCCTCCCCCGTTCCCCAGCAGAACACATTTTTCCAGAGCCACTGATACTCTTGCAGAAAGTTTTACAGACTTTACAGTCTTACAAACTGATGACTAGTGGCCACAGGAGCTACTGCAATGTTCCTACTTAATTTGGTCGTAATAGCTACAGTAGCAGAAACCGATAACATTTACAGAGGATCTTTCTGTAAATTACTTGTATTTACAGAAAAAAAAAATTCCATTATTATTTCCTTTTTTCCCAATATTCCATTCTGTCAACATGTGTGCTCCTGCATTTGTATAAAAATATCCTCAAGATATTCATGCCCAAACATCATTGAAAAATGCACAAATATCTATATAGATGCACAAGAGAAATACAGTATGGGAATTAAAGAAAAGAAATACACTCAATATACTCTGTCAGAGAAATGCACTAGATAAATTCCTGTTTTAAATTTCCCATTCAGCCCACACACAGTCCGATAACTATGCTGTGCAGCAGGAAGGTCCCCTCCACTACTTTCGGTTGAAGTACACAAAGCTCAATTTAGCAATTAGATAAAAAGGTTCAGCTAGTTTCTAATTTCCACATGTTCAAGCACATGACTCAATTAGCAGAAACATTTTGTGGATTAGCTTTTGCAAGCCCTGCTAGAGGGGCCTCATGTTCTGAGCCTTGCTGGAACTGCCCACAGATGAGCTAATGCACAGGTGAAACCTGCACAGCCCCGTGCTTCTCACTGGAAACATTCTGCACGTGGGGGTAGAGTCTCTTCTATTAACTCCAAATGTTTTCAACATCTCAAAATTATTTGTTTGATAGAGGGCAGTAAAGAAAGGTGAGAAGGGCTGTCCCTTTGACCCACAGTGCAGTGCTCTGCAGCAGCACACAGTAGCCTCGGGTGGTTTTTATGCCCAGGATTAACAGGGATTGGGAACGATGCCGAAGCAGCATGCTGAATCAAGGGTCGGAAATCGCTTTGCGGGGCAATTTTTCTGGTAAGATAAAAAACAACGATGATTTCCAAATGCAAACAAGCACCCGAATGCCCTATTTTCAGAATTTGTTTATTTAATCTCAATTTTTGTGCAGTAAATGGTGCAGCTAAGACTTTGTTTGGATGATCTGACAATGCTGTGTTTCAAGGCAAAGAGGTTTGGCTGCAAGTGACAAAATTATCAGAAATTTTGGGTGAAGTGAATGCAAATAAATTTGTTAGACTTTGACAGCAAAGGAGAGAGAAAAGAGGACATATTTTTCGAACAGAGACATCATATTATGCCCATTTTTTCATTATTAGGGGAAGCAATGAAGCATTTCTGTTGAACTTGCTTCTGGTAGTTGTGGATACAATTACTTTAAAATACGCATTATTTTAAAAACCTGTATCTTCCAACTATGTATTGAACTTTAACAACAACAAAGAATCTCTTGGATCCATTCTCAGTCAGATGGATTTCTACCTTTGGCTTTATTTTTCCCCTTATGTTCATTTTGGTCATATGAAAAATTTGGTATTAGAGAACGTGAAACATTTGCTGCCAAGTTCTTCCCTCATAAAAGCATCATGTCTTTTTTTTCTCATCCTTGATTCTCTGTGCCTTTTGTCCATTTCCTCTCCACAGTGTCCAAGCATCAGAAAAGGCAAAATTCTCTTTTACCTGGGTTTCTAATAATTATCTTTTACTCATTTCTACAATTTTTCTTCTATTCCCCCTTAAGAAAATTGCCAGTGCTCTACAAAATGCATATTGAATAATAAAGAACTATTATTGCAGGCATAACTGTAAGCACACTCATGAATTATTATTTAAGTTTGATTGTGAATGAAGATTTACACTTAACCTTGCCTCAGATATATACATGTATTGAGAAGATCAGTAGTATCTGTTACAGATGTAAATCTCTCCAAGCTTTCTGGGACAAGAGACACTATAGCTGTCTCAAGAATATGACTGTGGAATGAAAGTGCTTTCTTCTTTTCCCCTAACTGAAGGACAAATTCACATAGTTCATCATGCTGAGCTAATGTATTTATGGCCCGGAGAGTTCTTCTCACTCCCAGACCTCAGGCTTACAGTGGAATCCAAGGTATGTAACGATGATATGAACACGATATACTTTACTGTAACCTGTGCTTCAGGCAGCTGCTCGTGCCAGTCTAGCTTTCTGTAGTCTTCAGCCAAAGGAAGGCTGTCTGCAGCACATGCACAGCTCCAGTCCCCAGCAGACGTCCTGTGAAGTCAATGGCATGCTGAAGTAGACGCCACAGAAGCAAAGAGGTATTTGTTGAAACTGAAGTCTCAGATGTTAACTTATATTTGGGATTACTTCCCTGCCTAGGAAAGAAATTAATTTCTTTCCTGCCAAGTTATAATTGCGGTGGTGTCAAAAGTCTCTCACAAAGACCCAGAGATGCATTCTACTAAACTTTATGGAAACACTGGGAAAGATGGTCCCACTCCAAAGAGATAAAAGTCAAAGGCGGTAAAAAGGTCAAAACACAGAAAGGAGAAACCAAGAACTTCAGCAGGAAGGGAAACAGAGATACACTGACCTCTTTACTCTGCTGAGCAGATCAGGATTTGAACTCAGAAGGATTTGAACTCAGGCTGTGGGCTCCTAGTCTAGTCTTCTATTGTATGCTGCTGCTTGTCACAGTCTTGGTCAGGAGGGACATGCCTTACCATTTCAATATTGCCCCAAAAAATCTCTTTTAAAGTTATTTTTGCTATGCAGATCCTTATATAACCCTAGTATACCCCTTACTAAGTAAGTTTGAAAATAACACTAAATTGAGAAGAGCTGTTTAATCCCTCGAAGGCAGAGGCCCTGCAGAGAGACCTTGACAAATGAGATGACTGAACAATCACCAACCATTTGAACAGAACAAGGAAAAGTTCTGGATTCTGCACCTGGGATGGGGCAGCTCTGATTGTACAGACAGCCTGGGGAATGGCAGGCTGGAAAGCAGCACCATGGAAAGGGACCTTGGGGTCCTGGTGAATGGAAAGGTGAACAAGAGTCAGCAGTGCCCTGGCAGCCAGGAAGGACATCCCTGTACCTGGGCAGCATCAGGAACGGCATGGCCAGCCAGGCCAGGGAGGGGATTGTCTGGCTCTACTCTGCACTGGGGCAGTCTCACATCAAATGGGGGAAGTTTTGTGTGCTAAAATAAAAGGAAGACACTATTAGAGAATGTCCAAAGGAGGACAACAAAGATGGTAAAGGGCCTTGAAGGGAAGCCATGTGAGGAGCAGCTGAGTTCACTTGGTCTGTTCAGCCTGGAGAACAGGAGCCTGAGGGGAAACCTCATTGCAGTTACAGCTTCTTTATGAGGGGAGGAGGAGGAGCAGACATTGATCTCTTCTCAGTGGTGACAGTGACAGGACCCCAGGGAATGGCCTGAAGTTGTGTCAGCGAAGGTTTAGGTTGGATATTAGAAAAAGGTTCATCATTTAGAGGGTGGTTGAGCACTGGAATAGGCTCCCCAGGGAAGTGGTCACAGCACCAAACCTGACAGAGTTCAAGAATCTTCTGGACAACAGAAGTGTAACATGGTGTAACTGTTGTGGACAGTGCTGTGAAGGGCCAAGAGTTGGACTGGATGATCCTTGTGTGGGCCCCTTTCAGTGCAGGATATTCTAGCATTTTATGATCCTAAATTTTCAGCTCCAGTTTATGCAAGTGATGTTCTGCTTTATTAAAAGGGAGATCATTATATTTGTTTGTGAGTGCAAATGCTTTCAGCAGCATTCAGGTCAACAATATCCTACTCCCTTAGTTTATGAACATGCTACGCTTATGTACATGATGTGGATCAAAAATGTGCACAGTGAGCTTCTCTGCAGCATCTCTTAGTGGTTCCGGTCCTGAACTGTCAAGGAAGGGAATCAATCAATCATGGTGTTTGTCCTTGGGCTCCTGCTCTCATTGATCTGCAAAAAACCATGAACATGATCAATTTTGAAGTTTAAACATTCAGAAAGCTAAGCAGTGTGGAAGGATTACTTGGTTTTATTTACATACAACATTTCTCCTGTTACATCCTCATAGGATGGTTATTTTTGTGCAGCAGTAGGACAGTGCTTACCTATATGTGCTCTTCTTCCCTTCTTAAAATATTTTTATACTGAACTACTGTTGGTAAGCAGGTTTCATGTTCAGATTATTAATTGTAATTTAGTAACATTAAATGATGTTTATCAGTACCTAAATGTATCTCAACTATGAAAATACCAGGTGAAGTATTATCAAAGGCTTCATTAACCTCATCACATATACTTACAGCTTCTCCCTATACTCTTATTTATGTGCATACATTAGTGAAAATAATGACAACTTGTATTGATTCTACTGTGGATTAGATTTTAATTATTACAGTTCATAGAACAAAGACATCATTAAGCTCATGCAATGCACAACTGCTGTAGTGTAACTTTACCTTCTTTTCAAAATCACAAATCCAGTTCCCTGGAAATGTGACTGTTCTTAATCACACTGCCAAAATACAGAACTGTGTCATAATTCAGGTGCTGAACACCAAGCGTGGGGGTCTCAACAACTTTTTGGAGTGGAGGGGCATCAACCATGCTTGCAAAGAGGTGAAGCTGAGGTATGGTTGCAGTTATCACATACATCTGAATTTCTCAATTACAGAGCCAGCTATTGAGGCTGCATTTGCATGTGCACAGTGACAGGCAGGCTTTGTGGACAAGAGAAGATAAGAAGTAGGTGCAAAGTTTGCAGCTGGTCAATGTGTACAGCACAGACATGCTATTTATCTTCCCAAAGCTCCTTGGAAAGGGCTCAAGGCACCTTCAAGGGCATTTCCTCTTACAAGAGAGAAAGTGAGCTCCTCTGTGGCTAAACTCCTTAGTGATCTATGAAGGATTAATCGTAGGGTGAAACAAGAGGAGCCAAAGTTGAGGAATTGATTTTTGGCTGAGAGGAGCATTCAAAAACACTACAGATTTCATAGTAGCAGGCAAAACTGATTTCTTGGATCTAGTGATGCACTGAGTTATGGAAAGGGTGTAGACAGGAAAAGATGATGACAAGACCACAGAGCAAAAACAGAGAGGAGGAGCTGGCTGCATGTTAAGAGGAGATGGAAAAGAAGGCAGAAAAGATATTAATGTAAATTTTCTTTCCATAAAATCCACATATTCTACAATTTTTTTCAATTAGCCTTCAATTTCCATTAATAGTGTCTGTTCATTCCAGTAATAAATCTAACCCACAGTTTCTAGATCCCATTATTTAATGAGATTTTGTAACATTGTAATTTGATTACTTCCACATCTGATTATTTGCATGTTTCCGCTGAAGTATTTTTCTGTGTGACATCTGACCAATACATTCAAAGATATTTATGAGTAAATGTAACAGTGGAGGTTTGTTTGCCAAAGCTTTTAAAAAATTGAAACGCAATTCCAAACCAGGACCTAACCTGCACATGTACCATCATAAGATTATTTTAGCATCCTTCAAATATGTTTGCAAAGAGCAAAATTAACCATTTGAGCACGCTGACCAAGGCATTGATTCTGCAAATACTTACTACCAGGCTTAATCCCTTTGAAAGCACGGGGACTATTTATGGTCAGAAAAGCTGTGCCTGTGAGTAAACTTTTGCCTCTCTCAGCCCTTGAAAGCGATTGCAGGCAGCATTTTTCTTCTGGATGGACAGTGCTCTCTTGTTGGCAGTCCACAAGTACAAAATGACATATACTATAATTGTGAAAATTATACAGGACTGCCCCTAATAACAGTGTGCAGCCAGCAATTGGCTCTGTGGTGAGAGAGAAGCGCTTAGTCATTCTGTGAGAGGCAGGCAGGAAATGTCGAGATGAACTGTCGTAATTAGACACGTGTTATTAGTATTTATTAAAACACAACTAGTTACACTGGTTGTGCATATTCTGTAGGCAGACCTTGTGCAAACCCGAGTAATCTGGCTTTAGCTGTGCAATACAGACCTTGTTTACAATAGAGAGTTGTGCTGACCTAACTACATCAGTAGAGTTAAAGCTGTACATCTCCAGTTTAGGAGCTGTATAAGAATACCTTATTTTCCCTTAGCAGAAGGAAAACCAGTGGCAGTGTAAAACACTTTCATACCAGTATAAGCATATCTCGTTTTAAACAGTGTAATTAAATGGGATGTAAAAATTCACACAGCTGAGATAACATAGTTAATTTGGTATATAATGTATGAAGAGACAAGGCTCTCTATTTCACAAATAAATGTCAACGGATGAATCTCACTCCTCTCACATGTGAGAAGAAGTGAAAATAGCCAGTGTTTACGATAGAACCTTTTTATCTGACCAACTTGTGACCTAACCAGCATTTGCAAACTCAGTGAAATGCAAGGTAGTCATTTGGTGGCTGCCTATAAAAGTACTTGAATCAGTCTAAACTGATTCTTTGCATAGGAATGAAAAGGGAGTCACTATGGCTGGATGGAGAGAAGCTGCTCATTTAAGAAAACAGTAAAAGATCACAGAGGAATAAATGTTTCTGGCAGCATAAATTTTACTACAGTGTTCCAGTTTCTCATCTTAAAAATGAAAGGGATTTTTCTTTCATTTTTTCTTCCATTTTCATTCTTCCAGTCAGATAAAGTAATGCCTATATATGACTAAGAAAAGGTCTGTGCTATGCAAAAGCTGGTTAATACTCTCTGAAGAAGGTTTCTGTTTCCCAGTGATCACTGATGAGCACCATGGTGCTGGTGGACAGATGGCAGAACCAGGCAGAAGAGAATGGACTTCTGCTTGGGCTCCTGCCTCTGGCCTGCTGTAAAACCTCTGGTAAACCATCTTCTCTCTCTGTGCCTCAGTTTTCTCCTATATAAAATGAGAGAAAGTCAACTTGCAAGGCAATTTGAGAAATAACAATAGCAAATAACTGCTCTTATATTAGTTGGGTGGAATTCTTACTAGCTCCTATACCTTCTTTTCTTGTGCAAGAGCCACCATTATAGACAGAAACTTCAGTTTCTGAATGCATTGTGCACTGGGTGGCTGCTGAGAAAAATATACTGAAAGTTAGGAAAGAGAAAATAGCACACAAATATGGGATCCAACAAACTAAGCAAGGGTTTGGAGCCCATTGTTCCTTGCTGTATCTTACTAGTAAACTTACTACAATTACATTGACAACAACAACAAAGTTTTGATTTGCATAATTACCTGTAATGTGGCACATCTTTTTCATCAACTCTAGAATATGGAAATAAAACTATTCACAAGTCAAAATATTTTCAGGATGAGAAATTATATACAGTCATGGAATCATAGACTAGTTTGGGTTGGAAGGGACCCTTAAAACTCATCTAGTCCAACCCTCCTGCAATGAGCAGGGACACCTTACATTAGACCAGGTTGCCCAGAGCCCCATCCAGCCCGACCTTGAACGTTTCCAGGGATGGGGCATCCACTGCCTTGCTGAGTAACCTGTCCCAGTGTTTCATCACCCTAATCATAAAAAATTCCTCCCTTACAACTAGTCTGAATCCCCCATCCTTTCATTTCAAACCAACAGGTCCATGGCTTTCTTCTACTGAGGATCCCAAGCGGGATGCAGTACTCAAGGTGGAGTCTCACCAGGGTGGTGAGCACCAGGGCAGAATCAGCTCCTTTGACTTGCTGCCCACACTGCTCTGAATGCAGCCCAGGATACTTTCAAAGCTCCAAGCACACACTGCCAGCTCATAACCATATTTTCATCCCAGCACCCCCAAGTTCTTCACCACAGGGCTTCTCTCAATCCATTCATCTCCCAGCCTGTAATGATACCAGGGGTTGCCCCAAAGCAGGTGCAAGACCTTGCACTTGACTATGTTGACCGTGAGATTGCCATGTGCCCACTTCTTGAGCTTGTCAGGGTCTCTCTTGCTTAATTGAATTTGTCTCTATTTTGTTTTTACTGTTGTCTCTATCTTGTATATACTACCCAAATTTATGCACATTGATCACACATTTTATATTTGAAATATTTCTGGGGTTTTTTTTTATATAGCACAGAAAAAAATCTAAAGCATACATTCTAATACATTCTTTGTCAAATTATTGAATCTATTTCATAATGGACCACTCCCTTACTTTTTTCATTTTCTGTGTTCTTGGTAAGTGCAAGAAATTCTCTTTATATGTCATCAAATCTATGCATTATAATAATACATTATTTTTTGTAATAGAGAAACTTTGGTATGAAAATGCTTCATTACACAATTCCTGGTAAATCTTTCCAATATTTAAGGGTATGATTCTGAACACTGGTGACCCAGACCCTGCTGGCTTTATCAATATGAATTTTTGTTGAGCCGCTTGCCAGGATGCACATTGTGAAATATGTTAACAGCTTTTGCTTTACTAATAGTCTTTTGGACATTATCCTAGCATCTTCTGGTCATTCCAAAACATTCCAAAGCAAGAGATGGGTTTGAAGCAATTCTTCAATTCTCAGTTCAATTAAGTTTAGAGACAGGCTCTGATGTACTCTCTTCTCTTACCAAGCTCAAATTCTGCCTAGATTTGTATGAAAATGGATTTGTAAACACGCACATATGGATGACAAGAGCAGTCTAGGAGCTAAACAGGTTGTGTTCTTCCTGTCCTTTAGTTGTAAACTGCCTACCTTTCTGGCTTTAACTTAGGAAACCACTTTAACCTGTGATTAAATCTCAGTGAAATCAAGACTTCAGCACACAGTTAAGGCCCAGCCTACACTTCAGTGCTTAAAGAGGAAGTTTAATAACATGCATTCCTGAAAGAATATTTATCATGGTAAACCATTATTTCCCTGTGATTAGAAAATACAGGCAATCCACCAAAAGAAATCTATGAGATCATGAGACACTTGAAAATATATTAAATAACACTGAGACAAGTTAAATATTCAATTTTCATGAGGTCTGACGTAGTAAGTTTGGTAGCTCCACCCTTTCCATACCCTGTAGGTGACTCCTGGCGTTATCTCAGTCCTGCACAACCCCCACCCCCTTATCATTCACCTTCAAGAATTGAGTTGATCTCTTGCAACACGCATGGAAATGATGTACACTTATACTGAGAAATGCAGGGATGTACCATTCACCACTCCTTGCTGAAAAACCTGTATCATTTATAGACATGAATATATAGTAGCATTTATATTTATGGATTTTTGCTTTCACTTTTATGCACCTCTAAAACACCCTTTGCAACACCTTTAGTATTTTCTTCTTTCTAGGGAAATAAGGACTTTGTGTATATTAACCAAGTAAACATAGATTAATTTCTGTGTTGCACCTTATCTGGCATCTTTCTGAACTGCAAATTGGCTGCATCAATGTTATTCTGTGCTCTCTAGAAGTCCTCAACTAAGTTGTCAGCATGCTGAAGGTGGGAGACTATTAGAACATTGTATATATGCTATATCCTGTCAAAATGTGGCTGAGCTCATATCGTCCTTCCACAGAGACCTTCCAGGTATAGGAAGGGTGCATCTTGATCCGACAAAACCAAATGTTCACTACATTGTTTAATGCAATCTTAGTATTTTAACTAATGCTTAATCTTCAGAAGCAGGTTTTCCAATATCATATAAATGGAAATATTCTGTGGTGGCTTCTTGTGAAGTCCCATATATTGTAGATGTACAAATGGCTCTTTTGATTATCTTATGACATAGAAAAGGGACTGAAAGCGAAAGAAACAACCCTAGTGCAAGATGAAAGGAGCATTCACAGTTGTATGTGATAAAACCTTCCCAAAGGCATAAATTATGAAATTTATTTTTTCCATTGGTGTTACATTAACTTCTTACCAAGACATTCAGTCAGTACAAAGAGCAACCCATACTGTCTGCAACTATTATACACTGGGTGTTGTTCCACCCAAATACAGCCCACAAGACAATTCCTGTCACACTACCACTTCCATTTGTACAATCTTGGACTGGAGAGTAAAGTAAATCACTAACTCAGGAGGTGCATGAATCTCAGCAGAAGCTGCTGCTCCCACACGAAGGAATGATTTGCCATCATTTGGCAAGGAGACGCTGGCATATTTGTCCAGCAGCTCAAGGGTTAAAAAGGTGGAGACTGCAGGAGCGTGAACCTCCATAAATCTTTTCACCTTCTAGGAGTGGGTTGCTGCTGCAGTAATATTATCACAAGGCCCTGTCTGTAGAGGGTTCTGCCACCGTTCCAGTGAGTGCAGAAATGTTTTGCTACAACCTCTCTGTTCAGCCCTGGGTAGTCTGAGAGCCTGGTAAGACCAGTGGAAAGACAGAGCTTTTCCCAGCAGAGCAGCACCATCCTGTCCACTGTGCCAATGATGACATACTCTTGACAGGTGGTAAATCATGTCAATCTCTATAGCTGCCATAATGTTTCCATTGTGACTGTATCTATGCATCTATTTATGGTGATGTTTTATCTTGCAGAATTTAAGTATGGTGCATTAAAACACAGCGCAGAGTAATCCAAATGCAATTAAGCAAGTAACTCTAAAAGCCAAAATTAGGATACAGAGAACAATGTATTTCAAGTTAAGTGGTAACAAGATTACTTGTTAGCTGAAAATAATGGGCACCTTCAGTGCCTTATGTGTACACAAATGATAGGTGTGCCAAAGGAATATAATCTCAGTTGACATTACAAAATCTACCACCGTGAAAAACAAGAGCAGTGCACTGGAGGATCTAAACATTATGGAATTAAATGAAAATCCCCTCTAAACCCACATCACAAGCAAAGAAAAATGTTGATTTAACATACAACTGCATAAATTCAAAACCTGCCTGCCTCCAGGGAGACGTGACTCAGGTGAACCCCTGAAATGGGGTGGTAAGCAATTAAAATGCTCTCTGCATCTACAGGTTGAAAAAAAAACTAATTACCAACTCATGGGAGCTTGTTATCATCTGTATGTCTGTATCATAAGTGTACATTATTCTGTACAAAGCAGAATAGTTAATGCAAACAATCACACACTCCAGATTTGAGACTAATCACAGAAAAAAATGTAAGCACTTACCATTGACTTTGGATGAGAGCAGAAGCAGCAGTGAAACCAGGCAGTTACTAAATTTCAGCTGAGCTATTGCTAGGATTTTCATTGTAAAACAAATGAGGCAGTACTTTTAATGTACATTAGAACTACTGTCTACTACTAGCTCATGTAACAGTTTCCAAAACTCCCTTGTGACAAATAATGACAAGCAGTGACTGTCTAGAAAAGTCAGTTAACGAGTTTGCTGAAAAGAAATTGCAGCCAAATACCTCGCTTTCACTGCATGAACCAGGTGAATCTATGAAATAAGGAACATGGACTATAGCATCATATATATGGATAATTTCATTCACCGAAGGAAAACTGCAAAAACACACAGAAAATTAATCAAATATCTTAAAGAGTTGAATCCAACCTACAGGAATTTACTCCCTCATTTAAAATTGGGTGACTGTAAGCAGGGAAACTGCTTTCTTTGCTTTTCCAAATGTGCATGTCTTGAAGATGAGAAGGCAAAAAACATGTTTCAGTTATAAGGGCCTACTTCTGCTCATTGGTCTTCCTGTCAGTTTTGTAATAGCTCCAGTCTGCATGGTGTCTAAAATCCAAGAGAGCTATTCAGGTCACCTAATACCCATGGAAAAGCTTAAAATTTACTAGAGTCTCCATATCAGACTTCAAAATTTTCTATACAGACCCCCACCCCCCCAGATACTAAAAAGTATCTCAAACTGAAGTCTTAAAGCTGTAACAAAGAGAGAAATGCCTAAGTTCATCCCCAGAGAGGCCATTCCCACACCTAGCATCCATGAATAGCTCTGAATTTAGCTCAAATTCCATTTAGTACTCCCAGCTGACATTAGCACTCTTATCCTGCATGTGGAGTGAGCTCTTCCAGAAGACAGCTCTAACAGCAGTGTAGAGAATAGCCTGGGATGAGGTTCACATCTCCCTCCTTTCAACTCTCAGTAACTCGCTCATGAGATAGTCAGTATTCACAGTTTGCACTGCAAAACTGGGTAAGCTGCATACATATAAAAGGAAGGAGATTTTGAATCCCAAGACTTTAAGACTTATCGTCTCAAAGGATGATCTTCAGCAGCAAGATAAAGGGAGTTTGGGTCTGGTTTATATTCTTCTTGGTTCTGTCTTTCCTTTCTGAACAATAACCTAGCTGCAACAAGAGGGATGCAGAGTAGCCTGTATCCTTGGGCATTCTACCATTTGCTCACTCCTTGGGAAAATCAATCTGTGGATTCAGCTCACTCATGACCGAAAAGGTCTTAGACCTAGACCTCGAAAAAACGTTTCTGTCTTCCAGGACAAATGCCCTAATCATTAGGTACCTTTGCACAGGACTACGAGTACTTAGCACATTGTTAGCCATTGTTAGCATAACTGGCCAACAACAGCTGCCTAGCATCATCAGTAGGGAGCACAAGCCAAGAACCATCCGTGATAGGAAACCTGGATGGAGCCACACTGGCTTCAAGGAGTGGGAAGAAAGAACAGTCATGTGGATGTGAAGTGGGAGCCTCTCATGGCTCCTACTTACTTGTAAAAATGTCTTGGTGTCAAGAGTTCGTTCTGGCAAAGCCAAACCTGCTGACTCTTCAGATGCTTTTCAAACATGTTCTGCACTGATGAGCTCTAAGCAGCGCTCCATTTCAGCATGTGGGAGTGCTGGATCAGCTGGCAGACGTAGGCAGAGCAGAGAAGCTGGTGCCTCACACAGGTGCCCTGAATTCCTTTTTACAGGGCCTTACAGTTTTTCATTGACTATGGAAGAAATGTTGTCCTAATATTTTTTGCCACAGCAATACTTCAATTCCGAATAGAGAAATCACTTTTATGCACAACAGTGAAGCATGGAATTTTCATCTTGTTTCTCAAGGATATGATTTCCTACCTGGAAAAGTTCAAAGTCAAATACTGTTCACTGTACAGAAGCACATGCATCTGTGAAAGTATGCTCCCAGGAATAAAAATCTATAAAATCAAAACATTGCAATAAGACAGAAAGTGATGCCCTTGGCTATCAGTTCTTATTCAATACCATAAATACTGACCTTTACATTTAGGAGGAAAATATTTATTCTGAGAAATAAACTATTCTCTTATTTAATGTTACTGCATTCATTTTACTCCTTTAACAAATAATGTTCAAGCAATCCAACTTGTAGGATTTTACTCCCATCTGTGATCTGTACTTGTGGCCCAATCATGCCATATAATATTCTCCTCTGTTCTACCACCATGCATAGCTTAATTAGCTCAGTCTTTAGTGCCTCCTCCCTATGTAATGTGATCACAGCATGGCCTGGAGTCAGGCTCAGAGAAAAAAAAAATATAATTTCTTAGGGGAAATGACCCCTACAAATGAATGCCCTACACCTGGAAAAGCTGTCTGGGCTTAGGCATCTAAATGTTCCTTTATTTCATGACCTCTTCAACTGCCAAAATGTGTGGGGGTGTTTCAACACCAAGACAGCAATTTTTGTTCAGCCAGTTAAAGCTATGCCTGCTTTTTTGTTTCTTCATAGTTGATATTGAAATAGTATCAAACTCAAAAGACAACCCTATTTTAACAACAACAAAAAAATCCTAATGAAGCCAGAAAACAAGTAGTTTTCATCTCAACTGCAATAACTCTCTTGAGAGAAAATACTTTTTAAGCATAAACACATAAACTGGCCTTAGGAAGTGAGGTAGTTTTCTTTCCATTAACCAGTTCCAACGAGTAACTCTTTAAATGAGCATCTAATCAAATTCAATTAGAATTACAAGCCAAAATATAATGAAATATACTTTTGAGAGCATATCAGTCTAGTTGCAAAACATTGAAACATTAGCTACTTCTTGACAGAAAAATACCCTCTCCTCTCGTGCTGTTCAAATGGTTTCTATTTCAGGCTGACAGCCCTGTAGTCAATCATACCAGCTAGAAATCTTCCTAGAGCAGCTACAGCTTTGGAAATGCAGATACTAGAGCTCTGCTCATACTGCCAATTTTTTTTCCCCCTAATATCAAAATAGTAGTATATTTGGTTGGGATTCAATACCCATTTTTAAGCGCTGCTTTTGTCAAACTTGCCTTTTTTTCCTATTGTATCTGAACCCTTTGTAGTGGCTACTGGTATTAATCAATCACTCTTATCAGTCCTTTGATATCTAAGGAATTCCTTATTTCTAATGGCAGCACTTCCCAGCCCATCAGTTCTATCAGAAAACACCAATGGCCATTCTGCCTTTTGTTTCCACACAGATAAAACAGTTCACACACATAAAAATATCAACATTCTTATTACTAAGAACAACAATTATAATCTTATTACACTCTGTGAGTTATGTATACAGATTCCTTCACTTTCAAGTCTCAGCTTTCAAACCAAATTTGAGGGTATCTTTTTTTTTGGTTTTTAGGCATCTGAAAACATGCAACCTTTTAGCTTTGCAGTTTTTTTACTATGGGATCAGATAAGAAAACTTCTTGATTAGTCAAAACACAGTGTCAAAATGCCAGGACAATAAGCCATTAATACACGTTCATTCCAAAATCTGTGGCCAGATCATCAGCTATGAGAATGCATTCAGCTTTGTTTTCAGCAGTTTCACTGACTGAGAATAGGGCAAATATCTGAAAAAAAAAAAAAAAAAAGAAAAAAAAGAAAAAAAAGAAAAAAAAAAAGTGGAATTAGTGTAGAACAATATTGTATCTCTGATGAGTAAGGCAAGGATTGGATGCTGATGCTGCAGGCTACTCAAGGATGTTTAATTGCATTCATGAACTATTTGTAAGACAGTGAGCTGCCAAAACCTCATACATTTCCAACATGGTAATTCTGGAATGGCTGTAGTGTATAGGAAAAAACAGATGTCATAATGTGTTTCATCTAGTTTAAAACTTAACATGTAATTAACTAAATAGCTTGACAACAGCTGATGTAGCAACAAATATAACTCAATTAAATTCATATCTCATTATGACATCAAATTCTTCTATATATGAATTACAAAAAACCATCAGATTTTGAGACACTGGTATATTTAATGGTGACTAACTGTCCTTAAAATGCAATTGCATGTAATACATGCTTTGTATTTCATCACTTGTCAAAATTATTTCATTTTTGTAACACTGTACTTCCTGTAGTCCTTTCATTATGCCACAAGTGAAAGCTATCCCTTGGTGTATGGTTTCAAATGCTGTATCTAGGTACATGGACCTTTACATTCATTATGTAGTGTAACGTTTTCATTTTTCTTATCTTTTTGTACTGCTTGGCTGTTTGTCCAAACTGCTGCAGACAATTGTCATGATTCTTTATCATTTTCTCTGAGTACTTTTTACGATAGACCTCAGGTGGTCTGTTTTATGCACACAGCACCATGTTGAGACAGAGTCCTGTTCATGTATTACTTTGGGCTGTTCAAGGGTTTCTCAAGGTATTATGAGGGTTTCTCAATTGTTAATGCCGCAGGATGAAAAAGGGTAAGAGTAAAACTGAAGCAGAATAACTTTAAAAAAAAAAAAAAAAAAGAGTCCTAAAGAAATACCAACACCGAGCCCAGACACTTGTTACACCACAGCACTGCCTGACCTGCAGTTTCTGTGACAGTTCCCTACATGCAAGTTGTGTTTAAAGAAAACAAAAATACATTTTGAGGTTATAGTGATCAAGTTGCATTAAACGGAAAATAAATTTACTTTGAATTATGCAATTGCTTTTTCAAATTACTCAGATCTTCCAAGCTCACCACGGTAGTGTGCTCCTGTTTAAGATATTGAAACCTCTTTGAGAGAAGTCTGAAAGGAAAAGGGTTGAACTGTGACCTAATGAAAGCCCCACTAAAATTTAATGTCACATTCCATTCACTGCAGTAGATGAAGTCCTTGATGCTGACAACACAGTGGTCCTCTGATCCTGTAGGTATGTACAGCTTGGTTTTTCACTGCACAGGGATATTATTAGGAAAGAGGGATCAGTAAAAAGGAATCTGAAACCTGATCTAGTGCTGAGGAATGCCTTTTGAATGTGTCATTTGCAGGGAGTTATTACTCCTGGGAGGTGTGAACGTCTTTGCTCAAAACCTGAAATGGACCCTGAAAAGAAGTAAAAAAAAGTTAGGCAGGTCTTCACGGAATTAAGAAAAGTAGTTTCAAAGAGACAATTATAATTTTGCATCTATGCATCAAGATTTCAAATAAAACTCCTCATGAATCTGTTGAATATTCCCTGTTTCACTTTACATTAACGTTCATCCATTTTCTAGTTTTTAAGAATAAATTATGAATTTATGTGTATATTTAGATCCTGCACACTTAGATGATCTTTTAAGTTCTTAAACTATATAGTCCCTCACGAATTGTACTGTATCTCTGTTTCTAAAATGCTGAATGGGCAGATTGTTTTTATCAACAATTTATGAACTGTGAACAAGAGGATTGTCTAATGATTGCTTATCATGACTTTCAAAGTTAACTGATACATAATCCCTGCTCAGGGAAAATCAGGGGATTTTTATTGCAACTACAAGGAAATTTTAGGGAATATTATAAACTGACTGATTTTAAGGAAGGAAGAGGAATAGCTGACAATAAAATGATTACAAGCTGTGGCTATGAAATACTGAACTGCTGTGCAATTTCTCCTTCAGGAGGTTACTTAAAGGAAAAAATATTATATGATCAAATGGATACATTTTTAGAAATTTATTTGAGACCCTTTCAGCAGGGATCACAATGAAAAAGGGAAATGGTGCACTTGCTGAGGCTGACAGCTAAAGGCACAAGTCCATCAGTCACTCAGTTGTGGTTTAGCATTCTTTTCAACACAGATAATTTAGCCTTCATTTTCCAAACAAGTGCTGTCACCTACAATGCACACCCACATATTTGTTCTCACAGGGTGCAGGTTGTCACACAGAGGCAATAAACAGAGTCCTCATAGAAAACTTCCATCTTTGATAGCACTTCAGAAAGGAAAACCCACTGATTGCAGCTCATGTGTTCTATCCCTACGGCTTTTTGGTGGAAAAGTTCATTAGCTGCTTTGCATGCCAAGGGACCAGCTGTCCTTCAGCACATGGAGCAATTCTGATTGACCAGGAGGACAAGTGGGAAATAAGCTCACAGCAGTGCCAGCACAGCATATGGTCCTGTACCAGCTGTTTCTAAAATCCTTGCCAAATGGAGATCAGAACTGAGTTGGTTTTAGAAAAATAAAACCCAACAAAAAACCCAACAAATAAACAAAAAAGTTCCACTGTCAGGATTCCTGAGATCTGACCACAAACCCAGAACTGTCAATTTGAAATGTCACACAGCAACTATGTGAATATTCAGAATAATCTGTCATTGGCCTCCATGCTCTGACTTGCTCCATTAGGAGAACACCAGTGTTCTGAGCATCTGTTCCTTCTACAGAGCTTTCAGAAAAAAAAATGTTTAGAAAGGGTGAAATTTGTAAGTGGATTCATATGGATGATATACATTACTAATACATTGAGGATATGTGCAGAAGATTGTATGGAGATTGATTTAAATAGATGCCAATTGTTACTACAGAAAAATCTCAGGTGCCTCGTATTTTAGCATATTTTATTCTACCTTGAAAAGAGGAATTCAAATTCTGAGCTCCTAAACAAAAGGAGATTTGATTGTGATTGGTGCGAGTTGTGTTACAGTGGTGGTGAAATGCTTCTGATAAACCCGGGGAATGACTCAGCAGAAAACAGTCAGCAGGATTTTTCCCCCAAAGCTTTTCTGTTTCAGCTTTTCATAACAAGAAAATAAATTGAACAGTAATTAACTGGTTCAGAGAACATTTCTGTCTTTTTATCACACAGTTTAAAGCACTACTTTTTCTTTAGATTTCTCTCAAAATACTCCTGCAAGCTTTGGAGAAAGTAACTGATTAACTGTACGTTCATACGACATCAATTACTGCCTCGGCAGCATTTAAGAGAATGCTGGTAGTTCATGTAGATACACAATCCTACATACTTAACTTCTGGCTAGCCTAAATCAGATTTATGACTAAATTAGGCGCTAAGGATGTTCAAAATTGGCAAACCCTAGCTAAAACAAAAATAAGAATAATGTTGCTCTGTGTCAGGAAATGAGTATATAGGCTCGGAGGCAGTGTTTACATTCATGTTTCTTATGAGATGTATTTTTTATGTACAGACTTAACTTGCTGAAAGGCCTAAATAGGACTACATCCGGTACTGGGGGATCATGTTTTCAAAGGCAATCTTGGTTCCAGTGACTGAAGATGTGCACAAAAGCAGCAGTGTGAGCCAGCATGGATGACATACTGCATTTTGGAACTCTAGGAACCACACATTGAACAGTGAACAAAAGAAGAAAACCTCAGGATTACACAGACAGAAGACTTACTTTGACATCTTACGTAATATTGACTTTCCTTAGGCCCATATGTGTTCATGCATTTGAGAAATGTGGGGTGGTAGTGCATACTTGAAAAGGGCATCATTATTTTCCCAATTAAGAAGTTTAATGAGTACTTTGGTGTGTCTTGTCACATTTTCAGCCTTACAGTGGCCCATTTTCACCCCTCTACTATGCTAAAAATGCTGCCCTTTCATTACTCCACGGTTGTGTAAACAGCTGTGATTAAACTGGCATTTAATCAATTGGAACAAAATCTCTGTGGCTCCCGAGGAGCTCACCTACTAAACCCGACTTTCAATGGTAACCATCTTCCAACAGACGACTTCCCTTCCAGACGGGCTTTCATTGCGCAGTAAAATAAACTTTTATTTGCTAACCTTGCCCTCGGAGTCGTTCAGCATTTCAAAAGGACCTCACATGACAAACACCGCTACGCTCCATCATTATCCCCCGCTCCCTCCCTCGCATTCCTGCGCCGGCCCTGCCGGGCTGCTCTCCTCCCCGGCGGCACAGCCCTGCCGAGGGGCGCGGGTGGTTCCGGCTGCCGGCTCTCCCGGCTGATCGCCGCTCCCGCCGCCCGCCCGGTGACTTCCGAGCGCTTCTCCCGCCGCCTCCCTCCTGAGGCGCCCGGCGGACAGCGCGGCGCTGTCCGAGCAGGAGGGAGGCTGTACAACCAGGGCAAAGGACACTTCCCCTCCTCCCCACGCCCTTCCTGCGCCGCGGCCCTGACATGAAGGCGGCTCAGAGGCGCGCGGGCCCTGTGAACGACGACAGAGATAGGGAAAGGGATGGGGACGGGACGGAGCGGACCGGTCTCGTGGTCCCTCATACCCCGCCCACCGGCGAGATGCTCACAAACCCCTTCCCGCCCGCCCGGCGCAGCCCCACGGATGTGGGATCAGGAATCCGAGCCGCCCTCTGGGCGGAGGGATACGGGGCGGAGCCGGCGGCACGGTCCGCCGGGGCGCTGAGTCCCGTTGCCGGGTGACGGAGCGGCCGGCCCGGCCCCCTCCCTCCCTCCTTCCCTCCCCGTGGCGCTGGAACCGCCGCCGCCGCCGGTTTACGTAACGCCTCCCGGGGCAGGTCCCTGCTCCGTCCCGCCCGCCTCACTCGGGGACGGCAGCAGCGGGACGGAGTCCGCCGCCTCCTCCGGCTGCCAGAGGCCCCAGGGCCCCGCTCTGCGCCGCCACGGCAGGTAAATGCCCGCCGCGGGCCCGGGGAGCAGAGGGAGGGGCACAGCTGAAGGGAGGGAGGGAGACTGGCAGCCGCCCTGCCCGTGGAACGGGAGGACGGAGCCAGGAGACGGCGGCAGGCGCCCTTCCCCTCCCCCGCTTCCTTCCCGCCGCTGCGCTGGGACAGGCGGGCTGGACCCCCCGGAGCGCCGGGCTGGTGGCTCGGGGTCCGGCCGGGAAGGCCCGCGCATCTCTGCCCTCTCCGTTAACAGCCCGGGAAGAGGAGGAGTTGCGGGGCCGGGCCTGGTTTCCCGGGACGGCGCGTCCCGCTCCTGGGCTGCGCTTGGCGCAACGCGGCGGGAGCGTGCCGGGGGGCGCGGGAGGAAGGGGCCGGGGAGGGGGTGACAGGAGCGCCGGGGGCCGGGCGGGGGGCGGCTGCCGGCCGGCGGCGGGCAGGGCTCGGGGCGGGGCCGGGGGCCCCGGTCAGAGCGCTGCCCGGGAGGGGAGCTGAGTCCTCCCTGGCTGCCGGCGGCTCCGCGCTTTTCCATCCCGGCGGGACCCGGCGCCAGGTGAGCAGCTTGCGCCGCGGCCGGGAGGGAGGCGCCAGCCTGGAGCGGGAGCCGCGGCTCGGTGCCCTCGGGCCGGGTCACGCCCGGGAGAAGAGGAGGAGAAGGAGGGAGGGGAAGGCGGCACCCAGCACCCACCCGCCGCGGGTGCCGGCCCGCGCCGGTGTCACCCAGCGCCAGCAGATGGGAAAGCAGAGGATGCGGCGGTTCGGGTCGGAGTAGGGAGATCCCGATCCGGGATCCTCGCCTGACCCCGGGGTTGAGGTGACGGGATTGTGCCGCTGCCAGGCCCGGCCGGTGCTCACGCTGTGACCTTTCATCCTGTGCGAACGTTCAGAGCGCAGCAGCGGCCGCGCACCGAGGAGGGGGAGCTGGGGCCGGGCTGGAAACCGCCTCGGCTAAACCCCGGCGTTACAGCGCTGCCCCGGGGACCGATCTGGCGGGGCTCGCTCCTTTCTTTTTTTTTTTTTTTTTTTTTTTTTTTTTTTTTTTTTTTTTTTTTACCCCTTCCAGCAGCATTGTCCTTTAGGGCCTATTGAAGGCAAAAGGCGGATAGGAAGGCTAGGGCTGCTGCTGTTTGAGGAGGCGGAGCTGGGCTGATGGGAGACTGACGGGAGCCGTATCCTATGGGCGCTGGGAGCCGAGCGCCTCTGGGGCGGGACCGCCGGCCGCGGCCTCTCGCGGGTGATGGGCGGGGTGGGGGACAAGGTTTGACGAAGGTTACAGCTGAATGCAGAAGTGACACAACTGACACTTCGCTCCAGCAAACTCGTTTCCATCTTCTCGTGTCGTCTCGATTCAAAGTATACACGTATTGAGTCGTCTTATGAAACTTTGAAAAAAGCGAAAGTGCGGTGCTTTTTTTCTGTCTTGTCTTTGTTTTAATTACTCATTGCAGTACCTGATACTGATCTGAAGGGTGAAAATAGTATGATTTGCTTGTCCTGCCTTTCAAATAAAACGCATTCCTATATTCTGATGTTTTCTGTGTATAAGTGATTTGGGCCGTAATTTATAAGCTTGGGATCAGAGGCCTCTGTGCTATGTGTAGTTGCTTTTTCTCATTCAAACCCTTTTAAATGTTTATAATTTCTGTTGTACGCTATATATTTCTTCTGTTTTCCTGGAACGAAGTGGGAATTGCTGATCGACTTTGGTTTCTTAGCTGTCAGAAGTGAACTCGTGATGATTCAGTAGATAATTGTGTAAAACAAAGTACTTCACTGCAGTGCTTAAACGCTAGGTATTGCAAGCTCCTCACAATCCATGGGGGTCTGTAATTGACATTTTTCTTTATTATTTAAGGCAAAACTATGCCTTATAAAAGTAAATAACATGGAACTTGATTGTTACTTGATGTGTAACTGTTCAGATTTTATTTTGTACTAATCCTCCATCTGCTGTTTCTTGTTAGTATGGATATGCTAAAATGGTAGTGGTACAATCCTTCTATTCCAGTCAATAAAGCATATCATATAGGTATCAAAATCCTCTCTTTTCATCGTTGAGATATAAGAGGGGATGAATTAATGACTTGAATAAAATGAGTAGTACGTTATATGTTCATAACATTATTTCTTTTCAAAGACTTGACAATTATAAGGGAAATCCTGAGACAGGCAATTAAAAGCCTCAGCAGTGTACTCCCTGCCATGTTCTGCTTGACAGATACTAACACATGTACAGTAACAGAACTTTATCCATCTGTTTGGGGCACCATTGGGATTAAGATCCTTTGAGTCCACAGATCCTGCGAATTTGGATTGGGTATATGACCCTCCAGCTTTTCTGTTCATGAGCAGTGGAATTAGAAGGAAAGTAAGGGTCAAAGAGATCCGTATGTGACCCAAGAAGAAAACGTGAAAATGGAGGCCTTGAACTTCACTTACCTTATGCCTGTTTCATAGGCATATTCCAGCATTCCCCACTGTTTTTGTTGTTGTTGCTATTTGTTATTCTTCCACGTAAGAGAAATTCCATAGGGGTAAAATGATGTCAGCATTTTCCTTTGCTCCTTTGCTGTGCATTCTAGCAGGAATAGGGACAGAGGAAGATCTAGATACTGCTCAAAACTTCATTATTTGTCAATCTTGAGCATCTTGTTTCTAGGTGAAAAGGGGAGTGAAGCAATCAAGAGGTTGCACAGGTGACTTTTCTTGAGGGATTTTACTGGGTTTTAGGCATGGTGGTGTAGAGACAGAATAGACACTTCATATACTTCGCTAGAATTGTAGCAAAATTATGTCTCAGTTTGCTACTTCTTTAAGCAATAGCTAATAACTAAAAGTAACGATTTAGTACTATAATAGGATAGGCAGCAATGTCTGGTAAAGCAGAAAGTGGTGAAGGCAGTAAGACTTAGAATCCCTGTAGAGTTGGAGAGGTAGCAGGAAATATTCCCTGCATTGCTAATGGAGCTTGGAATACCAATTATCTTGTAGAAGCTATTTAATATGTTCTGTTTATTGGGATAGTCTGTTTTTAGGATGTTCTTCTGTCTTGTGGAACAGAGATTGGAATCCTTCATTTTTGTTCAAAAAACGTGACAGGCTGGTTGAATAATTTGTAAATGTGATTACAGAAATGAGTTGTTTTGTCTATTCCCATAGTCCTGCCCCAAGAGATTTTTCCAGCTAAAGTCAATTGCATGATACAAAATAAAAATTTTCAAATGAGTATTGGTGTGCTTAGTTACATTTCAATACACAGACAAAAGGAAGATTGTCTGATTGGAAGGAAAATTATGGATTTATTCATTTGGAAATAATTTACCGGATTTTTCTAGTCAGAAGTACCAGGTAGCTGCAGGACCATCAGAATGTTTTAGCAGAAAAAGATCTAGATGAGCTAGTTATAATATTTTTACAAAAAAGCATCCTGCTCTACTTTCCTGAAAGTTGGTTGGGTACACTTTTAATGGATATTAAGAGATTGAATGTGTATTTAATTGGCCCACAGAGGTGTTTGGGGGTTGGGGGGGAAAGGTTGAGTAGCTTAAACATTCAGTACGAAGATTATTCTTTCACAGACATCTTACTAGCAGCTATTTCTGTAGCTTTATTGGAAGCTACTAAGTATTTTAAATTTTTAATCATCTACTTCCTTGATAATTTCATGTGCAGGATGTTTGGATCTACCTGCATAATACTATACATTGTTTGTTTTGTTTCTGCATCTGAATTCTGTTCATAACTTTGATACCAAAGAGGACATATGGAATCTGTCTTTCCAGGAGATTTATTTCTGAGGCAATGGTGTGGAAATTTAAATAATGAAGTATTTAAATTAATTTTTCACTCCTGTGATATTACATGTAATAGTTAATTATAATAGTGTGGAAATTTAAATTATGAAGTATTTAAATTAATTTTTTCTGTTCTGATATTACATGAAATAGTTTAATTATATCCTGCTAAGTCTGTGCACAGACTTGCTATAGTGATTTTCATTTTTAATATAATTTGGGGAATGTTTAAATTTCTGGGTTTAACTGTCTTGAGGAAGAAATTTCAAATATGGAGTCCATGCTAATGTTGCTTGTGTCTGTAACTTTCTAGGCCTTATTCTAGAAAGGATTGCATGTGAAAATTTATACTCTGTGCAAAAAAGTTTGTTAATAAATAAAACCAAATTGTAATAGGGATGTAATCTGAATAATTTTGTGGGATTTTTCCAGCTTTTAAAAATCTTCCTCTAGTTAATATTAAATTTACCAAAGGAACAAGGTTTGCTGAATAGAGTGTTGGGCTAGGATTGAGAAAAGAGACCTGCATGCAGTTTTCTATCAGCTGTACCAGTGAATTCAAGTAAAATTTCATTTTCATGTGCTTGTGTTTAAGGTGCTGTATGGAAAGGAGTAGCTGTTATTCCTTTTGTAGATTGTTAAATTGTGTGAGTTTGTTTTTACAGCTTGGTTAGATGGACTGGCTTGGTTGTAGAAGAATTCTGAAGGGAGACAAGGTTGTACTGCCGATGAGATTTTGCATTTGTAGACGGTGGAAGGAAGTACAGAGGGATAGATAAGGGAGTAAGACACTGGGAATAGCTGAAGACCAGAGAAAATAAAGCAACCTGTCATAAGATGGTACAGCTTTAACATCAGAGCAGCAGAGTGAAGTTGCAAGATCCATATCCTCTGCAGGGTTATTCCAGGTAGTGTTAGTGTAGTCAGGACTTAGATTGAGATAATGATCATCAACAGTAAAATGGGAAAACATGCTGAAACATACACAGATTGATTTGATAAGTTATTTTGTTCATTTAGCATGTGTCGTATGTACTTTTTAAGAAAACAAAGTGTTTTAGTAGCCTAAAGGAAAAGGTCTACTTGAAGAATCACTAATGAAGAAATCAGTAATGCATATTGCTGCCACTGGATGAGTAATTAATTCTCACTAGATCCTTGTGACACTGTAATGTGTTATTATGAACTTGAAACAAATCCGAAGACTATGGCTGAGTGGATATGCAACTTTAAAACATTGCCTTGTGTTTAGGACACTGGAATATCCTGAAAGAAATGGAGTCAGCTTCCAGTTATTTGTTGGGTTCATATCTTTACTTTTAAAAGTACAGGAAAAACTTTCACTGTTTCATTATATTTGATTCTGCTCTCTAAAGATTTTGAGCTAATTACTGTTACTAATTAGCTAAAGACTGCCGTTCAGTGAATTCCTCTTCTGGTTCTGTTTTCTGGGGTAGAAGTTCACTTCTCTGCATATTCAGCTCTTGCATTTGACAGTGAAACTGAATTACCTTTAGTAATTTTTGGTTTATAATTTTTATAGCAGTTTTTATGGAAGTTGTGTTGAATTGTGTGAGATGACAGAAAAGTTGTAAAACGTCTCTGTAAGTTCAGATATAGCTAATCATATGTAGATAATTTTCTCACCATCCTCTCTGAATTGAATATCTAACTGACTTTAGAGAAACCTCAGAGTTCCAGTTTTTAGTAACTTTGTTCTTGAATTATGAAAGAAATGCCTTGGTTAACAGTACAGTAACTTCCTTGAAGAGAATTAATGTAATGCTGACCTGCTGTTTTTGTAAGAGGTTTTCTGGTTGCATTTTAGTCAAATGACCTTTTCAGCTGTCACATGAAGTATCAAGCAGCAAATGTATTATTTTAAGAATGATATTAAACTGTCCTACCTATTCAGTTAGGGATTTTTTTTTTTAATAAGTAGTGT
The DNA here is from genome assembly GCA_013398615.1 of Brachypodius melanocephalos. Lineage (NCBI taxonomy): Eukaryota > Metazoa > Chordata > Aves > Passeriformes > Pycnonotidae > Brachypodius > Brachypodius melanocephalos. Next base: position 9,478,558 of record VZSR01003371.1, on the reverse strand, counting down.
TTTTAAACAACATACTTAATCATAAAAGTGGAGATATGGTAACAAATATCACCACTGTTTTTATGGAAAAAGACAGCCTGGCAGCCTTACAACATAAACTTAACAATGAATGCCTATGCAAATTCATTCAAATGCTAAAATATAAATTATTTTTGTTGACTTGCTATTCTCTTCAAAATCACAGAGTATCCTACTTTGGATCTCACCTTCATAAATAGATAAAACTTCATTTACTAATATTTTGGAGTAAAAATTAGAGACGGTAGAGGGACAGAGGAGAAGTATTGGAAACTATTTCTTTTGTAGGTCTACCATATTTTATGTGCTGTGAAGTCAGTATCTTCTCTGCTGGTTAAGTTGTAGGGCTTGCAAATTCAGTTTGTCAGAGCTCTTTGTGCTTACTGAGCTTCCTGTGGCTGACACGTCTTGTAAGTTTTTACACGCTTATGAAAACATTGTCTATTTATGACTTCCAACTTAATTTATAGTAACTTTTTAAATTAAAATAACTGTTTTAAAAGGCTGTATAGTTAGGTGAAGTTATATTTGTTTTTAAACTCTTTATGAGGCTATTTAAAGCTTTACAACAAGATAGTAATTAACTCCCTGAGCTGCAGACCAAGTATAGAAAACATCAATAGTAAGTATTCAGAAAAGACCTTCATGCAAATGCAAGAAATTAATAAACCAGAGTAAAATATATAGTGTGGTCTTAACTTAACTAGTTAGATGTTTATATATGGTGCATGATTAACCTTGGAAGTGTAAATAGCAGGACAAATATTGTAGCCTTTAAATGAACACTGATGGTTGGATCTTTGGCATTCACAATTCATTCTCTTCCTTGTCCGACTGAAAGATGCAGTGTGAGTAAGTTGTATATAATTGAAACTAATCTTGTATGGTTGCACTACAAGAGAGGCCTGGATTCTGGCTGATATGAAGAGCACTGAATGTTTTATCAAGGTGGTCCCACTGGTGGCCTGGGGGATGATTCCATCTGGTGTCTGCCTGTGCCTTAGAGGAGTCTGCAGCACATGTTGGGGTACATGGGTGCGTGTCTGTGTCTACTCACGGAGGTGTTCAGAGCTGGGGGCATGTTTTAATGCGCACATGTGTAACTTGGTCCTCCAAACATTAGCATCCCACTTGGGAATGGGATTCAAACACAGGCAAGTACCTGTTGGTAGCAGATAGTTTGAACTGCTCTAAACGTTGAGTAAATAAAGGACACCAGGAGGGCAGGAAAGAAAATGATCAAATAGTCAAGAGCGTATATCTAGTCTTTACCTTACTTGACTGAATCCTGTATTGTATTTTTAAGTCCTGCACATATTCTAGGTGATATTAAGGCTAGTCAATATAGTGAGACACAAGTAGTGGAAAGCTTACAGAGTCTACCTGCCAAAAATCCTGAAGATAAATGTTTTGGTGAACTCAAAATATGTGCATCTGTGTGATCACAGTTCTATTTGGTTTTGTTGTCTGTTAACTCCATTTATGTTTTCTTAAACCCGAGGAAATGTTATTGAAGTATGATGATGGTAATCAATGATGTGTGGTCTGTTGCTTGTGTACATAGTAAAAGATACTGCTTTTGATAAATAGTGTCCATGTGAAGATTCTCCTGGGACTGAACAGAAAAGACTGTAGCTATCTCCTCCCTGAAGTTTCATCTAGAAAAGTATTTCTCCCCAGGATCTCTCCGGCCCAGCAGCAGCCTATCCAGGCAATCCCTGTGTGATAAACTTGAGGTAGAGAGCAAGATGTGTGTCTCTGGCATTGCTCTGGTACACTGATAAGATCTGCAAGTTTAAACTGAAAAACTTAAATCATACTACTGCCTTCAGTGGCAAAAGAAATGTAGCAAAAAGGTCTGAAAGCTGATATTAGTGATAGTGAAATTACACTGGTGGTTGGAAGGTAGAGTATGAAATGAGGCAGTGTCTCAGTGTTTCTGAGGTCTTCACACGCTGCCTCCTGCACTACCACACGTTCTCCTGGGCTCTCCACACTTGGGTGATGCATCCTATTCTCGGCAGTGCAACACCTGCCTCTCTCTCAGCAGATCTGAAGGAACCAGTAATTTCTTTGTCATCACCAGGCTGAATCTGCTGAATGTTACAAGTACGGGCTATGCTTGCATGGGTGCCTAGTGAATTTCTGTAAAAATATTGGAAGTAAATATCGTACCTGGAGAAGTACCTGGATTAGCTTGCACACTACATGTTCCCAAGAATAATTGTTGTCTGAAAGACTTGGATTTGAATTAGCTAATATGTAGCTTCTGCATTCTAATTTCTAATGTTTTCTTGTTATTCTTAAGTGGATCTAGTAGTGGGTTGCTGCTGGAAGGGGCAACACCACTTCCTCTCTTATGCCACACGTAGAAATTTTGTGGAAAGAGAGCGAGTTGATCACTGACTTGTATTTTTTGAAGACTGCAGTACCAGAAATGAAATCTTTCTGTTTGGAACAAAAAATTGATACAGTTCGTCTCTGCAATCACACAGTGGATGTGTTAGGTACAAGGACAAGAGGGTGGGAACATGCAGGGGAGGATGAGAGAAGCAGTGGAATGTCTTGTCATCTCTTGGTGGCAATGTGCAGTGGTGGTGCAGTTCCTGTTACACCAACTCACCTTCTAGTCATCCACACAGGTTTCTCTGTCAAAATGCTGCTGCTCTTGTTCTCTTGAAAATTAGTTACTACTGCTATAAAAACAATCACTTCTGGTTTTTGAAAACTGGTACTTGTGCTGGCAGCAGTAGTAATTCCTTCAGGTTTTTGTGTGACATTGTTTTAATTAATTTTTAATGTGAAAAATATTTACCTAAATTCTTTGTCATTAGATGCTGATTTGTATTTTTAAGCTTCTAAAAAGCTGTCATACATCTCAGTTATACTACATGTGTACATTTTTCCTTTTTCAGCTAAGATTAAAAAAAAAAGTAGTCATGTTTAAACAAACTAAAATTTGGTTCAAACACCAGTCTAGGCAGTAACAAACTAAATTGGAAAAAATTTTCTCATGTCAGTTTATGTTTGTTGTTTTTTAAGGATAGAATGGAATTATTAGTACTCTACTGGTGGCTGGATAACCCTTTGGACAAATTCTTAAAAAATGTAATTGTTGCCATTGTTAATGGCAACTGAGCATTAGATAATAATGAGGCAACATTTCTCTAGATTCAGATAATTTACAGATATCTTCCCATTTCTTAAATCTGATTAATGGAGGTATTTTTAACAGTTTTAAGTCCTTCTTAAATAGCAAAATTTTTGGAGATATAGTTCTTTGGTTTGAGGTGGTTGCAGGTTGCACATGTGTTGTACTTAATCTTATCTGATGCAATTGCATAATCTGTGGTACCAGAGATTGTTTCATTTGTTATGTTTTATTTTGTCAGAAATGCTCTGAGCTCCATTCTGTCTATTGAAATAGGAGTGGTATCTATGGGCTGCATAATGAAGTGCATTATTTTGGGTTTTTTTTTTAATGCAGCTTTAATACTGAGTTGACCTCCTGAAACAGTTTCTTGAGTGATGCTATGAAATAAAAATACTTCTGTCTTGAAGATAAAATTTGCTTCCCAAATTATCAGGAATCCCACTGAATCGTGACCTGCAAAACTTGCCAACTGTTAGGCTTATTAATTAATTTTTAAAGGCATATTAGATATACTGAAGGACTGCTTCATAAGTCTCCACTCTGCAGGGATCATTCTTTACAAGCCTGTTGTATGTAATGAGAGCCTTTCCAAAAGAGTCTTGTTCATGAAGGCACATTCAAACCTTGCAATTCTGTGAAATGATGAAGTGTTGGAATGTGTCTGCAGGTTCTGTTAGGTCACGCTTTCCCCCTTTGTGTCTTGCCTTTTTTTCTTAGCTTAAAAGTTTTACATTTTCCAGCTTACATAGATATTTGTTTTTCAGAAGTGAAGAATACAGATGACAAGAATTTGGGGTCTTTCATATGCAACCGACCCCCTAGTGCAGGTGTCTCACCTGCTAATTCTGCTGTCCATTATTTCCCATAGCTCAGTTTTTGCTCCCTGACAGGATTGATGTTTTGACATCTTCTAACAAAGTTCATGTGTGTTAATAATGTGCAGCCCTGTGAGTGGATCAGCTTGTTGTACTCCTCCAGCAACCGTAAGTGTTGCTCTTTTATGATGGTAAACATAAATGTTTTATAAGAACAGCTGTACTGGTTCAGACAAAGGCTTTGACAGACCCTGTGCTTGTCTGCAACATCATCTCTAAAGGAGTAGTTAGGGACAAAAAAAGAACAGGAAGAGTGATACCTTTCCTAAATACTCCCTCAGCCATACACTATTTTCAGCCTAGGGCATTTCCTGACCCTGATATGGTTTGTCTAGTTGAAAACTCTCAAGGCATCTCTCTTACTTGGTTTCCATTGAAGGCCGTCTAAATTTTTTCTTTTGTTTTTGTTTTGAGTCATTGATATCATTTGCAAGGAATTCTATTAGATGTTGTACATAGTTTTGCATGTGGATCTTAGTAACTCATTAGTACTTTCTAGTAACAAAAACCAGACGTTGAACAGTCAGTCTCTATCCATGGAGAGACAGAGATTAATAGCTCACAACTCATTGATTTATGCATGAATGGCATCAGGTGGCTATTTTCCCCTCTGCCTCATTTCAAGTTTGCCTATGCTGAATTTTGAGTACCTTTTTATGGCCCAATCCAGTTCCATAATGTCCTTCTGTATTTTTACAGTTGCTCTGTAAACTATCCTTGCAAACAAAAAACTATCCTCGATCACTTTCTGTCCTTTGGTAGCTTCTAAACTGTATCACCCATCTCATCTTCCAGGCCACTTAGGAATTTATCAGATGATGCAGGTCCCAGAGCAGAATCCTTCAGTACTGGTGACTTCCTCTGGTGTTGTCTTGATTATATCTGTTCTTTTTCTTTGCTAACCTAAGTAACTGAGGCTTACGTGGTAGCTCTTGAATCCTTTGAGTAATTCCATTAAGCTTTTATACAGGATTAGCAGCTTCAGATTTTCATTTGTATAAGTGTTATGAAAATAAGATTGCAGATTTGCAAGGAAAAAAATCCTGCAGTAACACCCACACACTGGTTTCTGTCTCCCCTATGGGTACTTTGACTTGAGTTACCCTAGAATCATAAACCCAGCCTTGTTAGACATCAGTCCCCTATAAAACATAAACCCATTACAAATAAGACTGTATCACTCTTGCACTTCTTGGTAATGCTTCTTAAAAAAGATGGTTCTGTGTATAACTAAAGTTGATTCACAGAGCTGCTTTTATGCTTCTGACCACTTTTAGTGCTTTGATTCCAGCCAGGTGTTTAATCTCTGTTTCTCATGGCAGGACAATATTTCTGTAATGTTTCAGTGCCTTGGTCATGAATCAAGCCGCTGCTCTTGCTGTTTGTTGTGCAATAATATTAAACATCAGCAGTGCATGTAAAAGCTATCCTTGCTCTGAAGACTACACAGCCAAATTTCTTAGATTATCAAGGAATGTGCTTAAATCATAACAACTTCTCTTACTTCTGAATTCCCATGTCTTTTAAATACAATGTGAAATTTATTAAGCACACAGATTCCATTGTTTGCTAGACTTTAAATAGGCTTTGGCTTTGGGCTTTGACAGTGCCTTTCCTAGTGTGTAGCTGCTTGGTTTGTCTGTTAAGGATTTCTTCAGCGTTTTTGTGGAAAGAAACAAAAGAAATTAGGGTAAGATTGCAGATTCTTCCATAATATATGAGAACAATTTGGAATTCTGTTGCCATCATATAATGTGGTCATGCTTTTGACTATCAGTTTTCTAAAGGGGACTGAAATTTACTGCACTGTGTATGTGATTTTAGTATGTTGTTGACCAAACTCGATAAAATTTTTATTTTTCTTAATACATATTAGGATTTCAATATTTTTTCCCTACCTGTAGTTGCCAGAGAGAGGACATATTGTTTGTTTTTAATAAAAGCCTTCTGGAAAAAACATTAGTTTGAAAAACATTGCCCTGGTTAAAAACTGTGGACACTTCTATTCACATTTTTAAAAAAATATATAATACATATAATAACTTTTTTTCCTCTGTTCATTGAATAAATATCATACACTGTCAAATTGGAGAAAAAATTTAAATGAGAACTGTTAATTTAAACTGTAATGCACTGGTGTATTTCAAAGAATAATAGAGGAAACTTTGTTAAAACAGCAGTTTCAACTTAACTATTGTGTGAGAATGTGTTTGGTCTAATTGTTAACATGTAGCAGTGGTCAGCAGGAAACATTGGAAACACAGATGTTTTCCCTTTTGGGAATTGAAGGAAGGAAAAGTAGCATCTGTAGATTATCCAAGAGATTGGCTTCTCTGTAGTAATGTATCAAAATGTGTAAATTTGAGTTTTTAGAGACTCACTTGCCGATTATGAAAATAAATGGCATATTAGTTTTCAACTTCTTTCAATATGTAATCCAGCAACATTTTTTTTTCTAGTGATGGTGTATATCTCAGAGTAGTTAATTTAAGCCTGCAGACAATTTGCTTCCTTTTCAAGTTACCTTTTATAATCTCCAAGACATTTTCTGTGGACCTTTAGTTTACCTGATAAGACAATTGTAAGAGGTATAGTTTTTATTCTTTTATTCCAATATCTTCTACTGTTTTAAAAGTTGGTGTTTAAGAAAGCTTGAAAGATTGTTAAATAATTTTATTGTTTTGGGGGGGGGTTAATTTACAAAAAATGTTGATTTGTGACCTTTCTGCATGGTTACACAATTTTCAGAGGCCTCTTGGTGCAGATAAAATAGAGATTAAGTTTTCCTAGATTAATTCAGTAGGTGTTGTAGTTTAGCTTTGGTTACTGTTTTCCAACAATATGAAAGAGCACATGGAGAAAAAAAGCAGTTAAAGAAAGACATGGAATTGTCTTGCTTGGCATGAACTTTTAGTTAATCTTTCTGTTGATAATCCATACATTAGCACTTTCTTGGTGTGGTTGTATTAAGCTTCATTGAAGAATGATCTCATTACACGTTTTTTTTTACTGCACTCTTTCATAGTCTTTGATTTTATGCTGTCATTCTGTGTCCCATAGACACAACTGCCACAAGTTGTTTGTGTTATTTTCATTATTGTAGTACCAAGACACTTAAAAAAATGTTCTGTGTATTTGTTATGACAGTACCCACATTCCAGTTATTTCACAGGGAAGATTAGATTACTTAGTCTTCAAAAGAGGTTATTTACTATGGGAGACCAACTATATTGTAGAGGAAAAACCTGGAGCGCTCCAGTGTCACTTTCCATATCATTGATCCTCCTTTCTGTTGCTTGCTATAGGTTATTTAAAGTTATTGCTTTACCATAGCTGGATCTCAGGAAACTAAGGCTTACTTATTTTCTTCTGCTGTCTATTGTAGATCAAAAGAGTATTTAGTGTCTATCACGCTGAATAGAATTTTGGGAAATACGTGTATTCTAAAACAGCCTAAGCTGAAAAATCTGTGTGCTTATACAATATTGTGTTCTCATTCCTCTAGAAGACACTTCATAAATTGGCTCTAGTGCCTCTAGTGGTTAAGCTGCTGACAGTTTATCTAGTGTGACCTTGTTAAGGTCATGGATTAGTATTGCAAAAACTGAAGGTTACTTTAAAAGAAAAGACATACTAAGAAGTGCAGCAAGGAGAAATTATTTTGAAATAATTTTAACACATATTTTTTTACTTGGTAAATAAAAAGTAGTTTCCACAAAGTATTGATACAGATGTTTAAATTTTTATTTTGTCATTTTTGTTACAAGCCATGTCCATCTGTCATACTTTATAGCTGGAAATGGAGAATTCTTTCTGACTTGGTTAAAATAACTAGCCTTCCACTAATTATGTAGGCTGTAATGTGCTCCTTCTGTTCCTCTGTCCCTCCATATTAGCCCTGGCCTTGTGAGGATGGAAAAATTATTTTTTAGTGAGACAGTGTGAAATAGATTTAAGAGGGATAATAACTTGCTTGTCAGAAAGTGTTATCTCTAAAATCAAGCTTCACATCTATTAGCAGAAATGTTTGCTCTTTGAGTGACTTGTATTAATTCGATAATGGAAAGTCTCTCTAGTAGGGATGGAAAAATACTCTATATGAAATTTTGCTAATTCTAAAACATAATGGAAATGTTTAAGACCATCTGTGCAACAAAGTACTTGAGAGTAAAATGAGAGCTCTTAAATAATACTTAATAAATTTGTTTAGATTCCCAGGTTTTATATCACATACCTGAATGTTAAAAGAGATAATAGAATATGATATTCAAAAAAGCTGGAGTGCAAAACAAATGATAAAATTTTTTTTTGTCTGATTTCGTAATTCCTCTTATAATCTGTCTCTCTCTTGTGGTCTTCTCCCTCTCCTCCCCATCTAATAAAAGCAAGACACACTTTAACTGGTCAGCTGAAGCCAATCAGATTTTGTCAGCCTAGATCTCAAGAACTGAATTTCTTAAATGTCTCAAGTAAGTGTTAAGATAGAAAAGAGAGGCTCCATTATCATGTCATTCAGGGAAAAGCTGAAGCATGAACACGGTCCTTGCCAGATTTAGCTAAGGAGCTAAGCAATGTGTCAGAGTTTTGATTGAAGTGATTCAGTATCCAGAAGCTTTGCCATATAGAATCAGAATGCTTTAAGTTGAAAGGAATCTTTCAAGATCATCAACGCTCACTTCTGTGGTCAGGGACCTCCTTCATTAGATAAGGCTGCTCAAAGCCCTTCCCAGCCTGACCTTGAATACTTGAATAGATCATGCACAGCTTCTCTGGACAAGTTGTTCAGTGTCTCACCTCTTCAATGTAAAAAATATCTTCCTAACGTCCAATCTAAATCTACCACTTTTTAGTTTAAAACCCTCTCACTACAGACCTTCCTAAAAAGTCTGTCCCTGTTTTTCTTCCAAGCATCTTTTAAGTTCTCTTAGTACCTGGGGATGCATTTCATCAGGTTCCATGGACTCATGTACCTTCAGGTTCCTTAGATGGTCTCAAATCTGACCTTGTGCTGCAGTGGGCAGTTCTTCATTCTCCCAGTCCCCACATTTGCCTCCAGCAAGTGGGGCAGTGTGCCTGGAGCTGTTGCTGGTGAAGACCAGGATAAAGAAGTCATTAAATACCTCAGCCTTGTCTGTGTCCTGGGTCTCCTTTGAGAAAGGGGGTCTTTTGTCACTGGTGTTCCTATTGAAGCTTTTTCTTGTATAGAAGCTTCATCAATCTTGATGTCTTTGGCCAGATTTAATTATTTCACAGCTTTAGCTTTCCTAACCTGATTCCTAGCTGCTTGGACAATTTCTCTGTATTCCTCCCAAGCTACCTGTCCTTGCTTCCACCCTCTGTAGGCTTCATTTTTCTGCTTGTGTTTGTCCGAGAGTTCGTTGTTCAGCCATGCAGGTGGCTGGTGTTTTGCCTGACTTCCTTTGGTAGGCATGCATCACTCCTGAGCCTGGAGGAGGTGATCCTTCAATATTAACAGGTCTTCTTGGGCCCCTCTACCAAGCAGATCCCTGAGAAGGCCAAACTGTGCTCTCCTGAAGTCCAGGACAGTGAGCTTGCTGTGCACCTTTGCTGTCCTAAGGATCTTGAACTCCACCATTTCATGGTCACTGCAGCCTAGGCTGCCCTTGAGCTTTACGTTCCCCAGCAGCCCCAACATTTTGGTGAGAAGGAGACCCGGCATAGCACCTCTCCTTGTTGGCTTCTCTAGCTTGGGGAAGGAGAGTATCACCATCATCACATTCCAGGCACCTGCAGGTCCTGAACTGCTTATGCTCTGCTGTGTTTTCCTTCTAACAGATGTGGGGATGATTGAAGTCCCCCATGAAGACCAGGGCTTGGGAGCATGAGGCTGCTCCTGTCTGTCTATAGAGAACTTCATAGCTCAGTCTTCCTGGGTGGGGAGCCTGTAGCAGATCCCCAGTATAATGTGACCTGTCTCTGCCCTCCCTTTCATCCTGACCCATAACCTTTCAGTTGACTCCTCTTTCATTCTGAGGCAGAGCTCCATGCACTCCAGGCAATCACTGACATAGAGGTAACATCCCCTCCTTGTCTCCTGTGCCTGTCCTTCCTAACCACCCTGCATCCTTCCATTCCAACACTCCAGTCTTAGGAGTCATCCCACCATATCTTAGTAGTGCTGGTAACATGGTAGCCATGCAGGCACATGCATGTCTCTAACAGCTTCTTTTTTATTTCTTTCCTACTTGCATTTCCAGAGAGGCATTTTAGCTGGGCTCCAAGTGGGAGCTGACTTACTGGCTGCAGTGGCAGAAGTTCTTTTGTGCTGCTCTTCAGGTGCTCTCCTGCTGACCTGTGATTGTTTTCCAGGCTCTGAGCATCTTTTGCTGGTCTGGCATCAAACTGGTAGCAGTGAGATGGATTGAGGCTCCTGTTCCCTTGAACTTCTAGATAGTTCTGCACCATGTCTCAGAAAAGATAAATTAAGAGTGTCAGTTTTCCTATATCTATGAAATAGAGGAATTGGGGGACTGACAAGGACTGTGGCATTGACTTGGGGAGAGTATTCATCACATGCTGTGCTCTGCTGAGCCAACAGGACTAAACAGATTTTCTGGAATGTTGTTCTTCAACAATTAAGATAGTATGGACTTCTCAAGACCTTAGACCTGTGGCTCTTTGGACTACCTTGGATCACAATACTAGACTTTTCTTATACTTTCTACTCTCTAATTATGTGATGAAGCAGTAACCTCCAGTACCTTGCAGCAGGTTTCTACCTACTGTTATCTGTGCTTACTTAAAAAGATTCTGACTAATTGAAACATGTTGCTGAGCAAGATTGAATAACGTTGTGTTATCCCCTTTTTCAAAATGAGCACTGGAACCGAAGCAGTAAGGTCACTTCAGGAGAGGGAAGGGGTTTTGTGGTCATAATGGGTTTCTTTTTGGTGATACAATTGGCTCAAAAAAATCTGGACTATACAGTTGCACCTGGGTGGTGGTGTAAAGAAGGCTTCTAAAAATGATCATCTTTGTTGTGTTGACATGTATCAGCTTTTAGCTTTGTTTGGCCACAAAACACATGCTGCCCACATGAAATGCTGCCCCTAGTATCTGCCCCCAGGACCTGGTTCACATAGTTGTATTAGGTGATGTCTGTTGTGTGTTGATTATCTTGCACTGGGGTTGAACCAAACAGTAGATTTTGCTTAGTCACTTGAGTCTATTTTGTTTCCTTTCAGTGAAGGGATATTTCCTGCTTGGATTTGAGCTTTGTTTTCTCATGCTAGGAAGCTGGAGAGGAGAAAGAAGGCCTACATAAATGCTGGATTGGCATGTGGTTGATAAGTAGATCAATCAAAAAATGCCTTTTTTGGGCTGACATTTTCTGCGTTCAGGAGCAGAATGCTGACATGTGTGGTGCTTGCACCTTCTGCCCCTTGCTTATCAAGATTGATTTGTGATTGTGAGTGGTATAAGTCTTAGGATAGTTTGTCTATTTTAGGACATGGTTTAGAGTTTAAGCTCTCAGGTAGGACAGGTGTATGCTTTGTGTAAAGAGGGTTAAATGGTAATTTTTGGCACAGATAAATTAAGTTCTGCTCAAATTTTTGAAGTTATTCCAGGGATTTACATTTTTATGAGGACATATTTTGGATGATAAAATATTTTACTGTCTTGGAACAAGGCAAATAATTGAAACTAAGAAAAAACAACCCAAAACCCACCACCACTAAAAATCCTGAACCTGAAGGTAGTAGGAACTATTTAGTAGTAGGACTTATGAAACTCCTGATCAGATGAATTTCATTAATTCAGTGTTTTATAAACAAAACACTTCTATTCCAGAAATGGGTATCACTGCAAAACAGTAGGATTATATTGTCTTCCAGTGGTGCAAAATATACAGTCTTGATTCAAACTAACATTTTTTTTTTATGAAAGTAGGTTTTTTTATGTATAGTGAAAGTAATAAAATCTCAACTTTGCCATAAAGCTAGGTCAGATATATATTTCAATCAACAGATTAATTGTGAAGTCTTTGATGAAAGAGTCTCTCTTCCTACAGTAAAAAGTACCTTTTCTAAGAGTCACCTTTAAACTTGTAATAATTCCTGTCACTCTTCAAAATGACACTGAGTAGATACACAATATGTTTGGAGTAAGCAGTATGTAAATGACTGCTTTCTACTTTGGGTGCTTTTTTTTTCACTGTTTAATATTATTCATGTATGGATACATATTGTCACAACTTATCATTTTTTCCTCTTTATAGGTCCTGCTGGGGACTTGCATCTGGCCTCAATGTGAAATTAAGGTAGAAAAACACATCTACATATGTGTTTGCTATTAGGATTTAGTTTATTCACTGGTCATGCCTGAAGAGTGATGTTCGTCTCTAGTCGGCTAACAGCCAGGAAATATAAATGATTGTCCTAGAAGTCAAGCCTCTCTCCTATTTACTGGAGTGAAAATCACCTCCAGATACCGACGGAAAATCAACTACAGAAAATGCTTCACCCTATAAGGATGCCAACCACCTAGATTCATGCGCCCTATCTGTACAGTTGTTGTGGATGGTTTGCCATCTGAAAGCTCCTCAAGCTCTTATCCAGGCCCTGTATCTGTTTCTGAAATGTCTCTGCTACATGCTTTGGGTCCAGTGCAGACCTGGCTGGGACAAGAGCTAGAGAAGTGTGGCATTGATGCCATGATTTATACTCGGTATGTCCTCAGTCTTCTGCTGCATGATAGCTATGACTACGACCTGCAGGAACAGGTATTTACATATTTTAGATGTTGTCCAGTGAAAGTGAGTTTTTGTACCAGTTATGTTTTGTGTATTATACCTGGGTATGCCTCAGTTGGGAGGGTTGGTTGTCTTTAAATGTGTGGGTGGAAGGAGGGTATAAACCACACAGGAGTCAGATTTGATGGGTGAACTGAGATTAAAGTAGTTAGGTTGCTGTATGGGCAATTACATTAAACAGTGTTTTCACATGGCTAAAATTGATATCAGAATTGTTAACACTGGAATATCTGTGTGCTAAATGCAGACCATCACTACTTGTGATTATAAGCTTAATTTAGTATTAGTACACGAATGTAGTACTTGTAAACTGTGTCAAATTGCCCAACTCCATAGTAGTTTGTTGACCCCCCCATCAGTTCCCATGGATTTCATGTTGTGCTATTATCACAATAATATAATTGTGACCCTAGGACATACTGTTCAGTCTTGATACCTTTTTTTTTTTTTTTTTTTAATTTCTCTGCATCATGAACCTGCATAGAAATACTTTTAATAGTGGAGTTTTACAACTCAGGGGAATTACAGTGCTTTCAGAAAAGGCTGACAATGCTGTTAAACATAGACGTTGTCTTAGAAGGTGGCTGTGGTGACAGTGGGAAGGAAGGAAAGCAAACACCTATTACTTGATAGGTTAATTATTAGTCTTTCTTCATTACTGTTGTTTTGGTTATACTTCAAACATTCTAACTGCTTTAGAACTTCCATTGTCACCTAGTTTATCTTTTTAAAAATCCAGCAAGAGCAGAGCTGGTTACTGTGAGATAGATGTAAGTGTAACTGAGACACAAAATATTCGTGTCAGATGCTGCCAGTTCTTGAGCTCTTAGCAATCATTACTGTGCATAAAAACCTTCATGCTTCCCTTGTGCAAACCAGAAAACTTGTATCTGTAAAAGTTTTTTGTTTCTTTTTGTTCAAAAGTGTGTCTGGCAGCAGTAGGTGACATCAGCAACAACCTTATGATTAGTAATAAAAATTTAAAAAAACCCCAGTGTAAGCACTTTCTCGAATGTACCTTAACATGTGGGTCTTTGTCAGACATGAATAGCTGTATTTTAGAAGGGGGCAGAAGAAGGTTCCAAAACCTGTTTGAAAGGAGCATGGGGGATGAGGACATTAAAAATGAAACCAATTGAAACCACATGAGAACTTGAGGAACTTTAGAAATAGGCCAGTGGCCTTGGGGGAAATGAAGATGTGTTTCTTTTCAGTCCATTTCAGACCACAGTCATAACTTTGAAGTTGCTACTGTGATATTACAAATTACTGAAGTGCCAAAATTAGTTTTCTTTTTATCAGGTTTTGCAAGAAGCAGGGTAACTATATTATGAAAATCTCATTCAGTTTATTTCTCATTTTGATACCTTAACTGGATCCTTTGTGAGTTTGATAACAGAGCTTTAAGAAATGTGTCTGTTCTTTTTCCAAGTTGATTATCTGAACCTAATGAGCCAAAGGGAGACGAATACCACATGCCGACAGGGTAGCCAAAACCTGTGTTGCTGAGCGTGCACTGTAGTACCAATGTACAGGATGTCTTCTGAACAACATTGGGCTTTGAAGCTGGAAGATTTTTCCCACCTCCTCCAATTTGATCCTGTTTATAACGTACTTTTATTACAGTTGTTCGCCCTACTTCGAATAACAATTTTCTAAGTTTTGGGACCTAATATCGATTTAGTTTTGGGATTATATGCTGTAGTAATGATTAGATGCACCTGTTACAAAACATACTGCTCCCTGATTACTTTCTCAAATAGCTTAGTCTGTAAAACCTGCAAGTACAAATTTCTTACATAGAAAATTGAGGAAATCTTTAAACACATGTGCTTGTTTTGTTATTTATTATTGATCTTAAATTTATTTTTGTTTTAGTTACTGCTTACTGGTTCTTTGTATCACCTGACATTTTGAATTAGTTTTAGTTTAGTGAAGTTACTCAGAAACAAAAAAGAAAAATCTTTACTCTAAAACATGTATTTACATATAAGCAATTTCAGTCCAAATTTGGTGATGGGTACAATGTTTAGACAAAGGGGAAAAACATATAGTAGTGTTGTTTAAAATTAGAAGTCAAGGAAGAGAACAGGAATTAAATACCTACTTGAGAAGTAATTTAGTAGTAAAATACTTAGAGTTGCTTAGCTTTTTTAACCCAGTTTAATTCCCATTGAAGATTTGGTCCTTGGCGTCTCAGGAATTTTTTCTCTTAATTCCCTTAATTCTTAAGAAAGATAAGAGAATTTCCACAGAAAGAACTGTTCTCAGTAGTGGGCTTATTGTGTTGATTTCTCTCCAACTTAGAGGACAGCTACAAAAAGGACTGAAGCACTCTATTCACATGGAGAGGACAGGGACAATGGGTACATGTTGCACTGGGAGCAGTTTCATCTTGATACGAGAACTTTTTTCTTTTTTCTTGTAGTGGGAATAATCATGCACTGGAACAACCTCCTCAGAAATATGATAGAATCCCTGTTGCTGGAGGGTTTTGAGATGCAGTAGGGTGTTAGATGGTCTAGTCTAGTCTCCTCTTCCCTTGGAAGGGTATCCCACATGATTTCTTGAGGTGCCTTCCACCTGAGCTCTAACATGATTCTGTGATTCTTTGCTTTTAGAACTCTTGTATTTGGGGATAGTGAGTAGCCATCCCTTTTTCCTCAAAATACAGCAGTGGCTTCTGTTTAGAGCAGGTTGCAAGGAATGTGTGGTCTCACAATGGGATTATGCATAGGAACAATCCACTGCAGTTTGCTCTTTTTGGGGGGTGGAGTTGAAGAGGACTAATTTAGGAAGTCTTAATCTTACGGATACTGTCGTCTTCATTAGAAATGTTACAGATGGAAGCTAAGATGGTCATTAAGATCTTTCCACCTCAGAATGTTGGTCGTATCATTAGCGCTGTTTTCATTAAGATCTTTCCACCTCAGAATGTTGGTCGTATCATTAGCGCTGTTTTAGTTGCTTCAGGGAGCCTCCTTCAGTGCTTTCTTTTTAGTGTTCTGGTGTCATCAAGTGTAACAGGGAGATGGAACTCTGAAGTCTTGAGTGAGGTTCTGTCAGGTAAGTACAAAAAGATTTAGTATCAAAAATAAGTTAAAAAACCTGTTCCCAACCTTACTAGGCATACATGGCTATTTAAGATATCATTGTTGTCACGTTATCAGTCGCGTCTGTTTACAGTTAAAATAAGAATTTCAAAAGAATATGGGAGTCTTGGTTGATTAGATCTTCAGGATTATTTTTGAGAATAAACAGGATGTTCCCTTCTGCTCCGTTAGTAATATTTAATACGTAGGTTTTGGTCTTGATTCTGATGCAGTTCTCTGTGGGTTTCTCCAGTGTTACTCTGATGCAGTTTTGTGTGGCTTTCTGTTTTTGTACAGCGAGCTAGTTTGATGTCTGGATAAAAGATAAGACTAAAGATGTGTGTGTATTGGCGGGGGCGGGGGGGTGTTGGTTTTCCTTTCCCTTTTTTTGTATGTATGTGAGGGTAGGGTTTTTTTGTTTGTGTTTTGTTTGGGTTTGTTACTGGTGTTACTTCTATGCCTTGTCCAATTAGAATGGTCTGTGTTGGGTATCATTATATGGATTCAGGCTCAGTATCACAAAATGTTAGATTGATAAGTCATGAGTTTCCAGAGAATTCATAGCAGATTTTTGCAAGCACAGAAGACAT
The DNA here is from genome assembly GCA_013398615.1 of Brachypodius melanocephalos. NCBI lineage: Eukaryota > Metazoa > Chordata > Aves > Passeriformes > Pycnonotidae > Brachypodius > Brachypodius melanocephalos. The sequence continues at coordinate 9,462,056 of VZSR01003371.1, read as the reverse complement.
AGGTGAAAGTAAAACCCTAATACACTGCAACCAAATTTTACTGGAATGTTTGCAGTTTGTGTTCTGGCTCATTGGCTTAAACTGAAATAGCTATTAAAATATTGGGAAAACTTATAAGCCAGTATGTTTGGCCCAGCTGTATTTCAAAGGAATAGAGAATTTCCAAGAAAGGAGTCTTGTTTATGATAAATTATATTGTGGTACCAGGATCTTCAGGACTGCTGTGGTTATACATGTGTTATACATACCTATCAAGAATTACTGTAAAATTCTCTAAATATACACATTTTAAATGCATGGTTGGTTGGTTTTTAAATACCCAAGTACTAAAGGTAACTTAGTTGTTGTTGGCACCTAGAGCACAATTCTTATCCAAGCATACTTACTACTTTTGGAAGGGAGTCTAGGAGCTCAAGATGTAAAAGTTCTTAAGAAGTCCTTCATTCTTACTATATACTCTTCTTTCCTTTTTTTTAAATTTCCCTCTCTGATTTTTTGGCAGCAATGATACTGCTGTAGGGAGGGTTTAAGTAGGTGGAAGTAGGAGACTCCTTGGTATTTTTTTTCCCCAGTATTGAGTGATAGAGTAGAAAGTACAAAGATAGTATGGATTGGGTTTGCACATTTTCCTTGATTGCTGTGGTACAGTTCACAGAAATAGTTTTGGGGATTTTGTGGCTAGTTGAGGTTTGTCATATCAGAAGACAAGTAAGGATTTCAGTGGTAGATTAGCCTTTTTTTTCCCATACAGTCTTTATAGAGAACAATTCTCAAATTGATTTACACATATATTAGATGTCTACATGGCCTAAAAGATTACTAAACAAGTCTCTTGAACCATGCTATATAAGGTGTTCATTATTTAGGTGTGTTAGGGGTTTTTTTGGTTCATTTTTGTTTGGTGTGGTTTTTTTTTGGTTTTTTTTGTTTTTTTTTTAATTTGAGGCCTCTCAATAGTCTCTTCAAAACATTTGGAAATCACTGGTATTTTGTGCCGAGATAGATGACTTTTTAGTCACTTTTGGTCCATTAAGGAAAACCTAATAAAATTTGTGTGGATCTATAAGTAAAGTGCAGATTGTTTCTGCCAAGGATACATGCTTTCGTCATTTGCATTTTATTACTGAATTTACTCTACTTTGAAATAAATGATAAATTAAGCAGAAAATAACAAAATTGCTGTCGAATTCTTAACTTTTGGGGACCCATGGAATTGCTGTTGGTGGAGATCCGAACATTGTGAGACAGACTTTTGACTTCACACTCATTTTTATCAGAATACCTTGCTCTTAGTTTCCTAGTGGCAAACTAACTAGGTGCTTTTAAGATTTGATTGTTGTTTAAATTCCAATTAAAATGTATATTTGTAGGTACATGTATTCTCAAACCAGTTTGTGATACAGTAAATATTGCATTAAGATAGTATAATCTGTGTGAAGCAGAAGGCAGTGCCTTAAAATATACTTTGTATGAAACATTATTTAATTTATCTTCCTTTGTACAGTATTAAAATCAGTGCTCTATGTTGTATCTTTCACATTCTATTTGTAAGCCTAGCTGATTTTGAATATAACAAATTTATGGTTTAGAGCTATAAACTTCTCCCTTTTGAAGGGATAGAACCTTTATTTAAAAAACCCCAAAACCTAACCCCAACAGCTAGACACTCCATGAGATAAAGGTTTTGTTTATAAGTCTTTGGTCACGTAGGAACATTGAAATGCATTTGTTATGCATACTTTCCGTATCAAGTGTCTTCTGTTGCTTTTGATCTGCTTCTTTCAACTCGTTTTTTGGAAGTTAACAGTTTTTTTCTGAACCTCAAAAGTAAAAATCCTTTTTTTTTTTTTAAGATTATGTTTTCCTAACTTTCAGAATTAATTTGCTATTGCACCACAAACTAGGTACTTCTGTGACCACGTTGAGATTTTTGCTTTCGATTTTTCAATTTTTAACAGGGAGGATTTTTTGCAGGAAGACTAATTATTTGTAGACTGATTTAAAGTAGTTCCATTCAGGTAATCTTTTATATGGAGACATAAAAAGTCTTCAGAATGATAGTTACACTTCTGCTGACTCTGATCATAGTTTTTATTCTTGCTTTTTCATAATTTTCATTTACATATTTGAGGTCCAAAGTGTAGTTTTCTGTTTTATATTAAGAGAAGAGAGCAGTGGAAGAGATACCTCAGCCCACATGTGATATATTTTAGGGCTTTACCTTGTGGTTTTAAGTCCATAAATGATCTTGGCCTATCCCTCTGCCCTGGGATGGGGATATCATTGCCAGCTTTAGTCTGTGTTTGGTTTGCATGTGCTAATGACACAGGACACTTTGGTGACTGAACTTGGGATGCACTTGGTAGGTTCCCACATCCAGTGGCATGTGGGATGTTTGTTCTCCTGCCATCCCATATTAACCCAGTAGAGGGATCTGATGTCTTGGATTTATATTCTAGTAGTAGATACTAGTTTTTCTCATGCATATTTTGGGGGGAAGAGGATGTGGGGGTTTGTATGTGTCTTGTGTTCTTGTATGTCTCATCCGTAACCTAAAGAGAGGAGGAGAAATGAGGATTTTGTCCTCTGCACTCCATTAACCATGTGTTAAATGTTAATCTGTCTGGTATGCCTGTTTGACAAAAATAAGTGTGCTGCTTCTAGTATAATTACACCTATTCTTTTATCATTCCTAAGAAATACATCTGGGTCACTCAAACACATTTTTTTATAACTCATTACAATATGAGGAGTGGGTTCAGCTGCAGTAGGGTAACAATGTCTGACTGCTTGTACACAAGTGTCAGTAAATTTCAAAGTTCACCAGCAACGTGTAGAAATAATTTTCTTGAATTGAAGGCATTTTCCATTTAGTTAATATTTGCGTTACTGCTTATTAAGCTGTATAACAGTCCTGTAGGAACAATTTTAAAAATTTTCTGACAATAGTTTTTTAGTCAGTACCCCAACTAAGTATGTATATTTCAAGTTGTGGGAATCAGTGTATGAAGAAAAGAATAGGTAGGAGGAGGAACTGTGAGATCAAGACTTTTAGCTATACTTTTTTACAAGGCTCATTTGAAATCCTTAGATTACTCAAATGTGTATGTTTATAGCAATGGGAATAACCCTCTTCTTCTTCCCATATATAAACATGTAAACTGAAGAAAGGACCAGTTAATCGTATTTAGAAAATGGTACTATATCTTGAAATTAATATGCCTGTGAAGCTTATTCATACAAAAGTTAAACCACTTTCTAAAAGCTCAGATATCTAAGTTTAAAAGTTCATAGAGAGAAACTTAGCTGTGGTCCTGCCCTCCATCCCTTTCTAGGAAGGAGAGACTATAGCTGAGGACTATATAATTCCAGTTTTGGGAAGTAATTTTTCTTTGTGTACAATATTAGTTTTTTGAGAAAAAATTAGGTGCATATGGATTCCTCTTCACTTAAGCAATGAAAGATGGCTGAAATGTCTTTACTATAAAAGCATGTGGCTCAGGAAACTTGCTGATTTTTATTTGGCATTTGTCTTGTTAATTGCGCAGTAACTGATCTGTTCTGTATTTCTGTGTCTGGTGACTGTTAGATATGGGACAGGTTTGGAGTGTCATGGACTATGAGTTTGTATTCTGTATTCTGTTTTAGGGGTGGAAATTGTAGTGGCAGGGATTGAAGCTCAGCAGTAGGCTCACAGGGGTTTTGTATTTGTGCAAACTGTGTGGGTTCCAGAGCAGTCAACTTCAGCCCGTGTGTTAGTGCAGGAGAAAAACATTCATTCTTAAGGACTGTGCTTATCTGAGAAACTTCACTTCCACACTCTCTGTGTGTTTGTATCGGTGTGAGTGATCGTGTTGAGCTGCTCTTTCTTTTTTTTATTGTGACTATTAATGTATTCTCACAAATGCTTACATAATACAAATCAGAGATGGAAGCTCAAGTGCCAGGTTGGTGAGTCCTCCTAACAGTCAGGATTTCCGTGCAGCCATCTCTGTGCTGATACAATTGTACTGTTTGGATTTCTGGGGATAGTTGAAATATTTCCTTCGTGTTCTTTGGGTATAGACCATTTGTCCTGGGTTGTAGTATAGGATTAGCACAAAG
>VZSR01003371.1:9348953-9455498 GCA_013398615.1 Brachypodius melanocephalos | reverse complement strand
AAAAAGGGGGGGGGGGAAGAGACTAATTTAACTAATTTAAATCATTGACAACTACTGGGTTGTCTGTCTTTTTTTTTTCCTTTTTTAATTTTCTTTTTTCTTTTTTTTTGTCAATTTAGTCATCATAAAAGGATCACTGTCTCACCATTCTACAAACTCACTCTCTAGGGTGTATTACATTTTCTTGTTTCTCAGGCATTTTGCTGTAATGTTGGACATTGTAAAAACTTTCTGTCTTCAATCCAGAATGGTTCTGATACACAAGAATTATCCCTAAGGATTTTTTTTCCTTCACTGTTCTATAGGGTTTTATGGGTCTGGTGTTTGATTTGTGTACAGAAGGTATAAGATTTGCAGTAACGTAGGCTATATCAAATACTTATATAGTGCTGTTAAATACTGGAGTTTAGATGGGGATTTTGAACTGCAAAATTTGCATGGGATAGCTGTAATCCATGGTCTTTCTTAATCTTGTAAAATCTGAGGCTATGAAACTTAGGAATTTGTCCAGGAAAAAAAAAATCCAAACCCAAGTTTTAAACTCAGCAGCCAGCTGTGACTGAAAACCATGTGTCTAAAAATTTTTTTTTGTTTGTAATGTATAACGAGGTAAAAAGGAATTGGAACTATGTCCTCAACTGCTGCGTCCTGAAAGACAAGCCATGTTGTTCCCAGGGTGCAGAAACAACTCAATCACTCTGGAAGGAGAGATGATACCATGATACCACAGCTCTGGGGTGGGGCCCTGAGAGAGAATTCCATTTGGCTTCCCTTCCCCCATTAAAAAAATTGCATATCTCTTACAAGAGATTTTTCAATTTTTAGAAGTTGAAAATTGTCAAAGTTTGTAGACAAGTGTCAGATATTTTTCAGATTACGTGTGTGAAGAACTGAATGAAATGCTTTATAAATTTCTGTGAGCATGAAGGTTCTTGCTGCTCTGCTGACAGATAGTTGGTAAAGCTGTGATGTATCAGTACAAAGCAAACCTTTGTTAGCATAGAGAAAAACAGTAATACATAGCATTTTGGGAATGTTTCCCTACTGCAGATGTTGTCTTTGTGAACATGCCACGTAAAATCAGAATAAGGGAAGTTAACCTGGTGCAAATTTGCTGGTGTACCTGGATTTTCACCCACACAAATGAGTCTGTATTTACTTATTTGCAGCTGTGCCCATGTGAATGAGCTGGAGGGGTTTTGGGAGCTGGTGGGGGGTAGGTGGTTCTCATCAGTTTCTTTTCTTTCACGTGAATATTGGGAAGAGTTATTAGAGTGCTCTACAGCCTTGTTGTATAAAAAAATATGTAAACTGCAATTTTGGAAAAGACTTAAAAATTATTTTTTAGATGAATTATAGATATGCACAATCTTTTAAACCTATTTTCTGATTTTTTTCTGATTTTTTTCTATTATTTATTTTGTTCATCCTTCTAATAACAGTACAGTAGCCTGTTCAAATCTTTTGTTTTAAGTGAATCACTGGCACCTTGCAGAAGTGCTAGGAAAAACAGAGTTGACTGGTAACTTTTCATTCTTTCAGCACTAGATGCAATTCTCCAGTTTCGGTGCTCAAATAAGTCTTTAGGCAATAAATCCAGCAAATCACTGTGCTCCTTCATGTAAAGTCACAAATGGTGGCTGCTTCTGAAGATGATTGGTCTCTCTTGGGCCCCATTTTTTTCACCATCTTGCTCTTCGATTGCACAGGGGCAATTATTTGCACTGACAACTTGTTTTTACTTTGTTTTGAAACCATGAGGAATTTGGAATTCTTTTAAATGAGGGTAGGCCTTAGTCTGGTTTTCTTCAGAAGCAGTAAGAGATACATTGAAAGGGTTGAAACAGGTAGGCTGAAAAGCGTCAGATGTTTGTGGATCTCTCTGAAGAAGATGATTTTAGACAAGCATACATTGTAAGATGTTAAAGACTATTTTACTGATAGCCAAAATATTTCTTTCATGAGGTGAATGTGGGAAATCATGCATATGTACGTGGACAGACAGTGAAGAACAAACAAGTCTAGTAATAAATTTTGAAAATTCTGCAAAGATATATAAAAGGGATGCTACATATCTTCAGATGATTGCATAGAATACAACAGCATTCTACTTTGATTTTATTGCTCTTCATCATTCTTCCATGTCTTAGAAGCCAACCCCACCTACTCACCCTCACTTCTCAGTTGAGTTTTCTTCTGAAATAATTCAGGTTTATTTTATGATAGGTACTGCTATGTCTAGCTGTAATCGTGTTCATTTTAACACTGAGTTTAAGGCTTCAGGATCTAACACTTCATTTTCTTCTTTTGGCTTGTTTAACTTTCTCTTAAGTTTGATCTTAACTCAGAACTACTTGCTTTTCATTCTTATTATTTCAGAGATCAGTGAAATTAACATATTTTGTGTAAATTACAATAATACATTCAACCATAAATTGGCCATAAAATTGCCTTTGTGGATATACTTTGCAATTGGAAAATATTACAGTGAAGTGTGAGTTGCCTCCATGTCCTGTGAAAGATGCATGTGCTTTTCTGAATAGTAAGTGCAAGTTTTATGCAGTCAAACTAATCTTTAATTTGGCAAAAAGTAGTTTTTAGCAGATAGAAAGGGGTTGGTTTCATCTTGCACAATATGTTATTTGTAGTCCTGTCCTGCTGTAGTACTGAGATATTAATGTATTTAAATAATGTAATTTCTTTATTTGATTTTAGGAGAATGACATCTTCCTGGGCTGGGAAAAGGGAGCTTACAAGAAATGGGGAAAGAGTAAGAAAAAGTGCTCTGATCTAACACTAGAGGAAATGAAAAAACAGGCTGCTGTCCAGTGTCTTCGCTCTGCTTCTGATGAAGTAAGTTTGGACTATTTAATAGATTCTTAAGGCTTTATGTCCTTCTTTGTGCTAGATATATTTGGCTTGTGATGCTTATATTTTAATTTGTGGCTTCTTAAGTGCTAGTTTGCCAAGAGTGCTCCAAGAATTCTTTACTTTTATTTAGGAAACTATGAAAACCAGGTATGTTAGAATAATTTCACGTGAGATTCTGTACTATATGGTGTAATTCTTTCCCTTCTGTAAACCCTTGCCTGTTCTTGTCAGGGGCAGTTGCAATGCACTAGTTTGAGCTGAAATTACCACTAAGCTTTGCATAAAGGTAATTCTAAAAATTCTAAGTTGACTTTGTGTTGTGTGTGAATAGAAAGGACTGGAATATGTGGGCAGAAAGCCATCTTGCTCTGTGCATGCAGATTACATACATGTGTAATCCAGAATTCCTAAATAAAAAGCCATGTATAATAGCAAATGTTCACTTTCTAGATTACATGATTGAATGGAAGTGAAGTGCACTGACTAGAGAAGGTGAGGAGGTGAAGGCAGCAGATTGAAAGAAGATAGCGGAGGCAGCAGATATCGTGTAGTTAAGAAGAAAAGTAGACAAAGGGAGATACAGTTGAAGGCAGTGTTTAAAAAGAAAGAATGATCTGTAGCACAAGTCAGAGGAAGCTCTCCAGGGAGATTTTTCAGACAGCAAAAATGAGAAACTGTTTTTTAGTTTACAGAACTATAAATACTCTGATCTGTCACTGCTGTAAGAAGAAACTACCCCACCTGTGCAGCCTGGTTGCGTTATTGCTCTACTCACCTTCCTAGTCATAGTTTGTGCTTGCACAAGCATTTGGGTGGTTGTGTGGAGAACTGGTTTGGGAAAGCAAATCAGTTCCCTGAGATTACCCTGTTTGGGGCAGAGGAAATGTTAACCCAGAGAGGTTTCCTGGTCAGATTTGTGGCACAGACAGTGGTGCTAGCAAGGCTGTGGAAGAGTAATCAAGGAAGTGGAGAAGATTGGTGGTTGTTCCCACCACCTTCAGCAGCATTACCATCACATTCTGGCTCACTATGAAGCTACTTGGGTATTTGTTCAGTTACTAAATAGCTTATTGACTAGCTGGGAGATTTTTGAACTCCCATTTTCCCATTACTTATTATCCTAACAAAGCAATGCAAAGTACAGTTTTGTTGGTAATTTGCTCTGCTCTCATAGTTACAGAATATTGAGGTCAGCACTGTAACTGCCATAGTAGTTAATTTGAATATGAAACAAATACAGAGAAATAAATGCAAGAAGTAATGTCTTTCTTGAAGATATGTTTGTTTTGTATATTGTTTTTATGAACAATAAAATGTAGGACTCATACATAGACTACAGAGATACTGGTGATTGATTCTCAGCTTCAGAAGTTACACTCTTGATGCATCTCCACATAGCTAAAAATCGAGAATTATCAGTTAGAACTAAATTTATGTTATACAGAGAAATTTAGTTGCAGAGCAAAAGGAAGGAGGTGAATTTATTAATAACCTATAACAGAGAGGGGAAGAAACTATTCAACTATGGTTTTGAAAGAATAAAAATACATAGGATCTGAAAGGTTGAAAAATAGCTTCACCTTTGGCCCTGTCACCTTGTCAAATTTTTAGTGTTCAACATTAACCTATAATCTGCAACCTGTAGATTTAAGCCATTTCAGAGCTGTTTTGACTTCTGTTGCCTGCTCAGACAATTAAGCTTCCACATTTGTTGTCGTTAATGAAATTGCAGGTCATAATTTTTATAATTTATATTCAAACACAGAATTGAACCTTTAAACCTTTAAAAAAAGTTTTTACTTAAAGCTGCTTTGTAGGTAGTTTAACACATGCATTGCATGAAAGAGTTAAAGGGAAGGGTGATCCTGCTTAGGGGCTAGTAGTACTTCAAAGTAACTTGTAAGATATCTTTTATTTCTGATTTTTCCAACACATTTCTCATGTTGTTGGGTTTTTGTATTTAAGTTTATGTGCTGATCTGATGGGAATGATGAATAGATTTTGGACTGTGAAAGATAATGTTAAAATACTATTTCTGCTGAGGCATTCCAGCTGCTCCATACAATGTTCATGGTTTTGTCTCTACAAAAAGATAAAAATACACTGTGAACTGTAGTTGAAATTGTAGATCAGTTGTGTGTAAGGAGTATTTATAAAAAATAGTTGAGATGCAAATAAATCCTTTTTTTCCAATGCCACTTGAATTTTTAAAAATAGTTTTCTGAATCATATGAAAAGTGTTTCCCTGTGATTTTTTTTTTGTTGTCAAATGAGGTAAATGTGTTCATTAGGATGTTGTTTTTGCAAGTGCCCTCATAAATAGTCCATAAGGGCAGTTACTGAGCTTATTTATAGTTTTGCTTACCTTCTATGATCCCTTTTTCAAAGTCAGAGGATGCAGAAATGCCAATCTGCTCACACTGATGTGGAGCACTTGCTCTTCCAGCCTAACCTCTTCTTTCAACCTTAGCATTGGAGCAAAACAACTATGTTTGGGTCCCTTTACTGGGAGTTACTGGAAAAAGGTCTTTGTGGATTCTGACTTGAATATATTTAAATAAAATTGTATTTAAGTGAAATGATTATAGTGCTTACCCTGTGTGTGTCTGTAGAGAGAGCATATGTACACACGTGTGTTTAGGCACACAAACAAACACAAAAGAGCCAAAATGGGGTGACAATTCAGTGAAGACTTTAGGACTTTGTAGCCCAGTTGTTTTAGAGAAAAAAGTGTGCAGAGGATGATAAGGTAATGAGGGTCAGTAGTAACTTTTCTAACTCTCATAGGAAATTACAGAGATATGGTTAATGTAATTTTGATTTCTGCATTTAATTATTTAAACCAATAATATGTTAAGAAATGGCAGACAGTCTGCCTCCTCCCCCTACCAATAGCCAAAAGCCTTAAAATTGGGTGATCACTTCAAAAAGATGCTTGATGGAGAGGGGAAGTCATAAAATAGATTATATGAATATTGGTTTGATAGCAGTGAGTACTTTTTTGTCAGACATTCATTTAGTAGTTGAAACAAATATTTAGAAATCACCTCTTGTGGATTTTCATTTCCACAGTATTCATTCTTAGGTACTTCATTCGGTAGCTTAGTTTTACTTGAATTCAGTTCTTCCTTTCGTATTAAAAAGAGTAATGCTGTAAAACATTAATCTGAGACAGAAATCCAAAGTTCTAGTTTTAATTTCACAGTGCTGAAAACAAACATCTGACTTGAAAAAGCATAAGTTTGGTGTTTATTTCTAAAACATTTCCTACATTGTGAAGAATGACGAGTCAGAGGAGCTGCTCTGCCTCACTGTGTCTTTGCCATGGCAGAGTCTGTAAGTGTTTGTGAGGGGAGGCCTGATTTTGACAGACACCTTCTGGTATATGTAAGAATGCAAAGTATTAATGTATGTATGTTCTAAGGACAGTATTTTTGTGTGACAAGCATTTTGGTGTCTCAAATTCTATATTCGTATGAATGAGTCTTTGGCTGCAGATACTCTTGATACAGTCAGGAGCAGAGGAACTGTGAGTACATTGCAACTTGCCAGAAAATGGAGACAGAGTGGTGGTGAGAAAGACTTTTAAGACAAGTACTTTAATGGAGCAATCAATTGCTATTCTTACTGTAGTTCTAGACCTTATTTTTTCTGAAACAGTTGAAAAAATAGCAGTTTAAAGGCATGCCAAAGAATTGCTCAGATTTTAAAAAGCTTGTTAATATTGACCTTGAGTAGAGATTTTGTCTTAATTTTTATCCTGCTGAAGTATGGAAGAAATTTTAAAATGTTGGCTTGCAATTAACTGGTCAAGAAAGGATATCCGTTCTAATGAAACATTGGGTAAAAAACCCTAATTTTTCGAACTGGGGAATATTTATATAAAAGTCTTTTGATGAAAATAAGAAATACTGTCTTGAAATCACTGCCTCAAATTTTAAGTAAAAACAGCTGATCTGTCAATATTAAATAACTTGATGGTTAGTTTTGTTATTGTTGTTTGTAATTCCTATCTGAAATATGGATAAGTTTGTTCATGTGCAAGTGGAGATTCTTTTTTTTTAAACCTCCTAATTCTGAAAGTACATTATTTTGTATTTGAATAATGAAACTTGTTGTTACTTGTCTTTTTACTGTAAAAAGACAGAAAGCAGTATCTTTGAGACTCAGAAATTTATTAGATAAATAAGACTTTAAAAATTCATGTGTGTTCCTTTTTACAAGGTAGATACTGTGAGCAAGGCTGGAATTAGAGGTTACTTATGGACACTAAAACATGTAAGACTTTTCAATAGGTATATTTCCTAATAATAGTATTGAAATTACTTATGTATCTGTCCATTGATCACCAATCCAAGCTTAATTAGCTTGTACCTGACTACTTTTCTGCCAAAATTCGCATTGCTCAATAGAGCAAGCAGGTCTCCAGCTGTGCTATTGTGGTTCCTACAATTAATTCACCCAACGCTTGCAGTGTAGCACGGGAAGCTGCACCCCCAGATGGTGCCAGAGCTTCAGTTAAAGCAGCCTATGTGTCCTCCTGAAATGTGTGAGGACTCCTTAAGAATGAGCAGAGGAGACAACTTCCTGTGGATCTTGCTTTCTGCACTGATGAAACCAGTGCTCCAAGACTCTTTTCTTCTCCCAGTGTAGAACTTTACCTAAGCTGTTCCACAGCACATCCTGAGACATTCCTAGTGTCCAGTGCTGCTGATCTCCCAAGGCCTGTCACAGTGGGGTTCAGGTGATGTGGTCCATTCTGAACTAACCAAGCTCTCCAAATCTGCTGCCACATGAACCAGTGTGCAACATGTTAAAGCAGGAGCTAGTCTTGGCTGATAGATTCCGTGATGAATTTTGAAAGAGAGCTGCTCTAATATGTTTGACAAGAACATGCAGTGCCTTCCATCCCACTGTTCTAAGAAATTACTGCTTGGGGGTAACATGGAAACATAATTGGTGAAGCTTCGTAACAGTAATTTCTTTTAAATGTAGTCAGGTGTGGGCATGCTAACAGCATAGAGCATTGGCTTTACTTACTTTGAGTCATGAGGGGGGGGATATAACTCTTCTGATACTTGTGTTATCATATGGGACCACATAGAGGAACAAGTGTGGCTCTAGTGAACAGTTTGTTAAAAATTTAAAATTATAATTTTATTCTCAAATGTGCCTTGCTTTCAGCACAGACTTGAGTTGTGTCTAAAATAAGATTTTGTTAAAATTCTCTTGGTGTTTGTCATCTTTCTTACTTGAAGTGCAGAACTGTCAAACTTTCATAGAATCATAGAATTCTAGAATGGATTGGGATGAAAGGAACATTAAAGATCATCTCGTTCCAACCTCCTGCTATGGGCAGGGACGCCTTCCACTAGGCCAGTTTGCTTGGAGCCTCATCCAACGTGGCCTTCAACATTTGCAGGGATGGGGTGTCCATGCAATTACTACAGTTCTGCACATAAACTTTCTTTGATGAAATAATCTGCTAATCAGGCCAAATGAATCAATTGGTTATGATTGCGCATCTGAGCATGTTTTTATTGATGGGTTACTCTGGCCAGCTATTGCTGCCTCCAGAGATTATGATATATGTGTGCCATTTAGACCCAGACAGTGTTGCATAATCTGCCTTGCACTTTGCAATAGGGGTAGGCAAGAACTGAGGAAAAAGGACTTGGGAGTTTGTAGCAAGGGAACAGTCTTTCTTTTCCTCTTAAGTAGAATGGCACCTTAACTAGATGATTTTAAATTAATTTTAATCACTGATTTATTCCTGCTGTTCCCTGCTTCTCTAACATAAGCCAGTATTCATTAAGTAACACACACAGACCACTACACTGGGATACCAGGAAATCAGGTTGTAAACATCAGGTGGTTTCCTGAGTGATTTAGATTACACATTTTTGTATAACTAGAAGTGACATGAATGAGAGTATTAATGTAAAGGTATGAGACAGCACAAGGATGAATCAAGTTGTGCAAAAGCCATCTTAACAAATCAGAAAGGTAAAGTGCAAGTTGAACATTGGAATTTATTAAAGCAAAAAAAAAGAAGATTCCAAAAGAGCCTTAATGGTTCCTGAAGCATATATCCTGACTAGCTCAGTAGTAGGCATTTCTATGTGTCTGAGGATGATTGTTCAGATTCTTTTACTGGAAAATGCCAAAACACTTCACAAAGTCAATGAATATTACTTTTCTTTTGGGTTGTATCCAATTGCCCTCATTGAAAGGGATATACTAGCAGGGATATACTAGTTTCCAGAACACGCAGCATTATTTAAGAAAGAATTTTAAAAATAACTTCAGACACCATATAGGAAATGAAAGTCATTTGTCTTGCCAAGGTAACCATCACAGAATAAATTAATTACAATAAATCAATTTCTTTTTCTATGACTATGGCATTAAATAGATATTCATATTACCACATATCTGATTTGTCATGTTACTGAAGCCACTTTGCTGTCTGTAATAGTAACATTATTTGAAGTTAACAAAAGTTTTAATTATTGCAATTTTTGTCTGCATTTTCTCAATATAGAAAAGATCCATATTGAACTGGAGCAATTCATTGTGGGAGCTTAGTCTACACAAAACTCGTGTCATAGTGTTAAGTAATTCCAATAGCATATAGATTACTGTCTTGGAGGCTGAAAGTAGCTGTTCGGTGTGATTGGAAGTTATTTCACCTTTTGTGTGCTTCCAGTTAAAATGGGAGCAAACAGGGGCAAGGCAGATCTGTCCTCACAGCAGCTTCTCTGGTAAGCCTGGGACAGAAGGGAAGTTGGCCTAGCATTTCTTGCAGGGAGGAGTAGCACAAAGGAGTGGCCAGGAAAATGCCAGAGGAGTCGTTTACAGAGATTTCCTTGTGTTCTATCACAGAGCAGTGTTACTAAATGATAATTTTCCTTAATGCAGAACAATAATTTTCACCAGAAGTTTGTGTTGAAGGTCCATTATGAATTCTTATCATACACACAAGCAAACTTGAATGAATGGCAGAGCACCTGCTGAGGAAAATTCAAGTGTCCTTTCTGCATTTCACTTGATGCAGAAAAGAGCTTTTGCATAACTGGTGGGAACACACTTTAAAAGTTTCTCCCATTTCATTGATAACACAGATAAGAACATTTTAGCATGGGCAAGCTGAAGTACTGTGATTAAATGAAATCTCACAGCAGCACTGCTTACAAGGATAACAAGTCTGCTGTGGCTTTGAAGTCAGCATGTTTGTTTATAAGTGATGAATAACAATCAGAAAGAATAGTTTCTAGTGAGGAATTATCCTTTCTTGGGGGATAACTTCTATTTCAGTGTAGCCTGCTATGGGAGGGATCTAAAAGAATTAAGTTTTAAATAACACAAGTCAGATTAGCTGCTCTAGTAACCTACATTTAGGGATGGCATGTTCATTTGAAGTTAATTTGAGCTGGCAGATGATCTCTTTTATCTAGAATTAGTAAATAACATGTGCTATTTATTATCTCTCTCTCTTTTAGAAGGTGTTGTAAGTGGTGAATCATAGCTCTGAAATTTGAGCCTGATCCTAGCTATGTGCTAGATATGTAATTTAGCTTTCCTAGTGTTGTTTTAATACCAAAGACAGAATTAAGGGAGTTGCAAAGAAGTATTATTTCCTTGTTGGAGAGCTATTGCTCTCATATTTCTTAAAATGGCTTGGATTTTTGTGATAATAAATCAGTTTGCTTGGAAATTGGTATTCTGAATTGGTATTCACACATTGATTGAAGATTACTTTGGATCAAGTATTCATGAGCTTGAGAGAAGTTAATCAATTGAATCTGTTTTTCTGACTGGTCCAATATTTTTGTTGTAAATCATTACGTATTCAAGTGAACAGATAAAGGTTTAATTGTGTTCCTACTTCTCAAAGGTCAAAAATGTTCTAGAAGTACATGTTCTTAAATGTTTCTTAGTGTCATCCACCCTGTTATGATGAAGGAAAATTCCATAATGCAAGCTGGAACCTTATTTTATTCTTTTGAAGTCCACCTGGGTTGAACATGCCAGGGAAGCTGCTGTTTTAAAGGATTGATTTGTTTATTCATTTATTCACGTCGTGCTGATCAAGATTTTGTTTAGGTTTTTTTTAGTCTGTCTTGAGCATCTCTTTTGAGAGTACTTGTAATCAGATGAATTATACTGTGTCAGAATGTTAAAAAATGAAAACTTAGACTTCTAACTTTCCCTCATCATCCTACAAAATATAGAAATAGATGTGTGGTTGCAGTGAATCACATTTTGTGCCTTACTCAGTTCACGTGGCTTAACAGCTGATTCATATAGCAAAGCTATCTAATCCTGCACTTGGTGACAGGAGACATGCCAAGAAAATAGTCCTGGTGCAGTCAGAATACCATCTTCTCTGGAGAGTCCTATGGCCTGTTAAATCAATTATTTGAAACTGAATATATTGATTTTCTTTAATTTTTAGATTATTTGAGCTTCTGTTTTGTGAAAGGAGTGTCAATGTTCTCTAGTTTATCCTATTTCAGCAGAAGTTTGGACTGGATGATCTCCAGAGGTATTTTCCAACCTAAACAAATTCTGTATGTTTGGGAAAGGGAAATGAGGATTTGTTTTGCAAGTGTAAGCTACAAAGCTCTCAAAACCCTAATAGCAAATGAGTGATTATTTAAATTGTTCTAGTAAAAGGAAGTGTAGTGCTTTTGCTTTTCAAAAAGATTGAAGAGGGGCAAGGACCTTTCCCCATACCTTACAGGCCTGAAGTAACAAGCCATATTTAGTAAATATTTACACTGCACAGTTCAAAGCTTCTGGAGGAAGCTTTTAACTTATGTTAGACTAGAAGCGAAAAACCTGAACCTGCCAAAAACCTAAAGCCAAACAACATCTTCCTAAAAGAACACTTCCCTTTGAGTTGTACAATCTGACAGAATTTTTCCATTTCTGTGTATATATTCATGGTCTGTCAGACCTGGAAAATCTCCTTCTAAGTACTGGCTATCAGAATTTTGTTTTCCTTTGTTTTGTCCAGAAGGCTTGGCTATTACAGATGTGCAGACCTGTAGGACAAAGTATATGTTTGCATGGCTTTTTTTTGTTGGAAATATGAGATCCCTAACCAGATATCATTACTGGGTGATGGGAAGAGGTGAAAGCCCAGTGAAAATGAAAAATTTTGTTGAACAATCCCCTTCTCGGTTCCATAGTATAACTATATGAAATAATAGTGGTGCTGTTTGTGATCAAGTTCAGGAAAAACTTCTTAAATTTTCTGGATGGTGACTGTGCTGTGCTTGTTTGCAACATTCAGAAGTAACCTGCTAGCAGAGATGAATATCAGTTAAGAATTCAAGGGATTTGTCAAGCATATGAGAGGAGCTAATGTTTCACTGCTTCTTACTCAAAACTGTGAAAACATAGAAGCCAGTGCCCACTGGTAACATAGGCAACAGTTTTTAGTGAATTTCAGTTTGGTGCACATAATACAGGGTTTCTCCATGGTTCACAATTGAACGGAATATTTTAAATTCATAAAAACATTTCAGAAGTAACTACACTTATAGATGTAATATCTTCTGGGAACATTTTCTGCAGCTATTCAGAGGTGTGAATTGTACATACAAAAGCAATTGGACTGCTTATGTGTTACCACTTGTCTGCTCTGACTGCTCTATTTCCAAAGTAGAGTGTGTTTAAAAGGTCTTTGATTTAATGTTTGACATTATATATATATGTATGTGCTTGTGTGTTTAGGAAAAAAAATCCAGTCTCAAAAAGAAGTGAAAACTACCAAACATACTTACAAATATATATAAAAATGTGTGTGAGCTTTGCTGGGGGTTTTTTTTGGGATTGATTGTTTGCTTTTAATTGGTCTTACTCTTCATTATGCAGAACTGGATTAATTAGGCTCTGAATAGGGTCGTGGTGATGATTGGAGTCCTGTAACTCCAGCAGTCAGATTGACTGTTTTTATTCGTGCTGGGTGAGTTCAGAAGCTTAATTTATCTGTTAGCACCATCACTTCTATGCCAGTAACATGACACCTATCCTTTATGTAATCCTTCCCTTGCTGCAGCCAGCTGATAAAAAGCCAGAAAGAACAAGTTTTGGTGAAACTGGATATGCATTAAAGTAGGGGAAGGAAAGAGAAATATGTTAAAAACAGTAGAACAGAATAAAATGTGTTTGGTGTGTAGGAAATACTGTTATGTAAAATTAAAAATATGAATTAAAAAATTATGCACTGTCCTTTGTAATTTGAATGAGAGAAATGGGTTGGTAGAAATCTGGGCCATACAATTTTGAGATTTAAACCTTTCATGATGGAATTACAAGAGCAATCATAATTGGGCACAAAAACTTCCGTATTTCAAAATTTTTATAAGATGCTCCAGTATTTCTACTGTATGGGGGCTGTCTTTAAAATTGAACGTAAGCAAACTACTTCGAGCAGATCACCTGGTTTTGTTAGTTAGCTGTGTCCCATTGAACCGAGCCAGTGCCTGGAACGTGTTACTTTTCAGGCCGTGGGGTTGTTACAGCTCCAAGGCATTAAGGTAAACAATAAAGTAACTAGATCTCATATTCTGAGAACACCAGTGTCATATGTGAAAGATCTGCCATGGCATTCCTTACATTAAGTCTGCAGCACGTTTTCATGTGCTGCAGTTAGAAGTTGAACAGGGGGTCTCCAGAGTTCTGCACAGTGGGTCCCACCCCTCCTTTTTTTTAAAGTGAGCGCTGTCTCCTTCAGCGCTGTGCAGGACAGCCGTCAGCTGACTCAAGTATTAGTTTCATGGTACACGAAGAAATGAAGCATTGATTCCAAAAGTTTTCACTTCTTCGGTGTAATGGTAAGCATATTGTTGCTGGTTTGGGGCATTTTTTTAGCATGATGTTATATCAAGGAAGTGAATCTGTATTCCTTGGAGTGTTTGCTACAGGTGTCTGTTCGATTAGACAATTCGGAGAGCTAAGGAAAACCAAAGCCAGCTCCTCCTCTGTTGACCTTTTTGAGGGAGGAGGGGGGAGTCAAGAGTGATATAGGCATAAAGTGACAAATTATTGCAACTACATAGCTTTATCCGTATTACTGCCCTGCTTGGTTGTTGCTAAATGATTTAATTTAAAGTGGTAAATTTATTGATATAGAAGATGCCTTCTGAAGTTTGATATTGCTAAGTCATCCTCACTTAAGTATGTGGCGTAAAGGTTTATATTTAGCACTTCAGTGCAGCAATACAATTAGGAATAGAACATTGCTTTCTTTCTCACTTGTCTGCAAATAATTAGAGTTAGCATATAAATCATTGCTTCACTGTATGATTTTTCAAGTGTGTTTTTCTGACAGTGACTTAAACAAACTAGTCTGACTGTACAAATTAGTATTCTCTTTTTCATAATATTTGCTTGTGCTTTAGCAACATATATTCGCATTTCTCAGGAATTTCTGGACAGGAATCAGGAGAGATGAGAAACTCTTAGATCTTGGGAAAATGAAATCTTTATACCACCAGGGTGACACAGCAAGTCAAACTCTTTTCTGTGTATTTCTGTAACTTGATACTTGATCGGCGTTACCTTTGAAGAGAAAACATGTCCCGTAACTATATGGGATCATGTTAAATTCATACAATAAGATCATGTTAAATTCAGAAGATGAGATAATTTTCTTGGAGATTTGTGTAAGTTTCTCCAAGTATAATTAGAACTAGACTTCCAACAATGATGGAGTTGATATTGAGGAAACTGGGCACAGGATACAATAAGCTGCATGGTCCTCCCTCATTACCACTCCCAGCGGTGTGGTATCATGCAGGGGACCTGTTGTATCCTCCTCGCTAGTGCCAGATTGCTGTGTTTAGCTGTGATTCCAGCTCTGTTTGCTGTTATGGAAAGTGTGAAGTACAATTCCCAAGCATCGAATAATGACAATACAAATATCCACACAGTACCCACCTCATCTAGGCTTCCTTCCAACAGGAATGGCCATTTCAGGCTCTAAGTTGGTGTTTAGTGTTTCACTGACTGGAATTCAAATTTTATTGCATTGGAATTACATGGGGTTTTCCCTGTGGGTAATATATTGGACTGTGTTTTGTGTATGTTTATTTTTAGTATTTCAGTATTTATATAGAGGAATAAAGGAGGAAAATAGAGCCTTATAGGAATATGAAGAAGGTGATAATTTTTCTGTCTGCTGTCCTGTGTTGTTAATAACACAGTGTTTAAAAAGAAAAAAAATGCCGTATCATTTTAAATTGGCACGACTATGGGGTGGATTTTCCATACAGATACTGTGGAAGCATTTCCTCTCCCTCTCTGCCACATATGTGGGTACACCTTCCTACTGTCCTCCTTTCCATCCTCATGCCTGATTTTCTGTATCCTTTTAACAGTCCCTTTCCCACAAGTATAAATTGTGCAGCCAAAAGGATCAGGCCTAGCTTTTTGAAGTACATTTTAGTGATCAATGGGTCATTGAACTTCTATCTTGAGACTCCTGCCTAAATCTGCAGTATTACCATGCAGTAAATGTGACATGCTGTGTTTGCAAAGCCTGGGATATCCAATGATGCAACAATGTGACCTGTAGTTTGAAACCTCTGTGTGAATGTATCTTCGTGTTCCAGGGAATCATTTTGACCTCTAACTAGTGTATTTATAGGATTGGATTTATAGTAGTAATAATTTTTGTTGATTTTTTTATATGTAGTTACTGTGCAAAAAGGACAGTATGTCTGCTGAGATAAGTTTACTGTGTTGGTATATTTCTATGACGTTAAAATTCTTTTTAGTAAGTTATGTTTTCTATTTTTTTTTCTTTCTTTCCCATGTGGTTTTGTTGTTGTGCAGAGCTCTGGGATTGAAACATTAGTGGAGGAGCTTTGCTCCAAGCTGAAAGACCTTCAGAGTAAGCAAGGTGAGGAAAAAAATGTTTAAACTTCTGAGGCCGTGTATTGTATTTATCAGCTCTGCAACATTCTGAGATGGGGGTGTGTGTGAGGAAGTAGGCTGTTATTTCAGTAGCATTTAGTACAGGCCATGCATATTTAAAATACATTTGAATAATTTCATTCAAATAATTTGAGCAATTTTGTATTGGTATGCTTTATTTACCTAAGAAATAACCAGTCACAAATGGAGTTTTCTTCATGAAAAGCTATAACTATTCATATCCAGCTGTGCCTGCTTTTTTAGTAAATATTCCAAATTCAACATCCCCCTCCCTACCAAAAGTAATGAAAATAAAGTAGGCTTGATTCTATTCCTTTTGTGTATTGATGCTTGCAAAGAGCAGATTTGCCTGAAAATAATTATGTGGAAATTATTTGTGTGGAAAGTACCCAAATAACCATCACTGCTTTGAATTTCTGGGCTATAGAGGAATGATAATGGGCAGTTTATGATGTCAAGCTTAGGGGAGGGAGCATGATGTAAAGTTGCGTTGCCCCCAGTGAAAGTTCCTTGCACATAAATGTTTGTTCAACACACAGCAGCAGCCTTGGACACTTAGGGTAAAATTAATATGCTTATTATGTAGTATAAGTAGCTGTAAATAAGAGATAAACATTTACCTGCTTAAAGCATGGGTTTAGCTGTTTCCATTCCCTTTTTTTTTAATAGTGATCATTAGTCAGCTCTTACTGTTTCATAATGCTGTGAATTTCTTCCTGAATCCAATTCATCAGGATTTCTCCCAGTGGGGCATTGCTAGCCATGAGGTTGCATGGAGATGCTGGCCATTTGTGTTTGGTCAGATTTGCAGGACTGCACAGCTGTGAAAAACTTGAATCTTGGGTGGTAATTCATAATTTCTTAATGTTATTTACAGTGTTGTATGTCAATTTTACTACTATTACAGTTATACATCCTGGTGCTTTTATGTTAAATACTGTTACAAAGTGCACTAGCTTTTTTGAATTTTTCTGTTAAGCATTTGGAATTTTTTTCCAAAACAGAGGAGAAGATTCACAAAAAGTTAGAAGGCTCTTTGACTCCTGAGACTGATTTATCTCCCACAGCAAAGGATCAAGTAGAAATGTATGCATTTTTTTTCTTATTATTATCTGAGATGCTTTTCTATTTTATTCCCATATTTTAACACAATGAAGTTAACTTAGTGGGGAATCTGGAGTTTTCTGGATATTGAGAAAAAAATTTCTTTTCATGCCATCTTCTTTTTCTTAATCTTGTATATTTAAATATAATCACTTGTACCATGGGCTAGTTTAATTTCTGTCAATGCCCAGACTGCTTTCATTTGACTATATACAGAACTCAAACTATACTTTATTTCAGTTTCCTGTAAGTCAACCAGACAAAAACTTTCAAACAGTATTAATTGACATGTAGATTTGCAAGGAGGGAATAATCTCTTTCCTGGATTCAGATCTTGCAGTCTTCTATTGCAGAAATGGCAAACAAAGTCTCTTACAACCTTTAAACTCTTGATCACCGAAGTGATCTCTTAGTTAACAAGTAGCTGAGTCCAGTGTTACTGAACTACCCAGGAGTTTTGTCACTGACCTCTCTTGGAAATACAACGGCTTCTGTATCTCTTAATAGCAGCAACAGCCTAGTACTAAATTGATGATCCATCATCTTCGGGGAACTGATTGTGCTAATGTGCATTTCATTTAACTGACTTCTAAAAACTTTTAAAAAGTTTTCATTGAAGTAAATGTGATTCAGTATAAATCTCTGTACCACCAAACACATACTACTATAAATGTTTCAGAAAACCATATTTCAATCTTGTACCTCTTGCATAAATCCGTTAAACATCTTAAATTACTCAAAAACTAATCTTTTTTTAATAGCTTTTTCTTAATAATTGGATGATCAAACTACTTATCAATGAGATAGTGTCTCATTTCATGAACGAGAATTTTAGAAACTGAAATTCAGAACTGAACTAACTGAAATTCAGGAATTCCTCATTTATAATCTAAATCATATATTTAAGAAGATTGTAGTGAATTGCCATATTAACTAATAGACCTGGAGCCACTGTTGTAAGCATCCACAATTTCTCTCTACGGTGATGTTTAGTAGTCTCTGAAAAGGAAGTTGTTTTACTTGTGTGTGCAGTATGTTTCTAAGCATATATTAATATAAGCACTTTAAAAGCTCATTTTAATTTTCCCTTTGATATCATTCAAACAGTGCAGTGAGTAGCATGTGCATATATAGTGCAAGCTAGATTTTTAGCAATTAGATTGGTAGTGTTTTGCTGTGGTTTTAGTAATGCTTTCCAATCTTAATGCTTATCTGAAGCTCTACAATCCAAATGTTCTGTTTGTTTTGTTTTCAGGTACTATGAAGCATTTCCTCCTCTTTCTGAAAAGCCAGTTTGCCTGCAGGAAATTATGACTGTATGGAATAAATCCAAATTGTGCTCTTACTCTAGCTCCTCATCTTCATCCACTGTTCCACCAACTAGCACGGATACATCTTCTCCAAAGGACTGCAATAGTGAAAGTGAAGTAACTAAAGACAGAAGTAATAAAGTATCTGACACTGTACAGGAAAGAACCCAGCAGAAGAAGAGTAAAAACGAGAAAGAAAACAAGTTTAGTAACAACGCTGTTGAAGAGAAGCCTGTTTTGTACAAAAAGCAAGTCCGGCATAAGTCCGAAGGAAAGATGCGTCCCCGCTCCTGGTCATCCGGATCCAGTGAGGCTGGCTCAAGTTCTAGTGGTAATCAAGGTGAATACAAGGCATCAATGAAATGTATTAAAGTAAGACACAAAACAAGAGAGGTTCGGAATAAAAAAGGGCGTAATGGGCAGAGCAGGCTGTCAGTGAAATCTGGTGAAAAGGTTGATAGAAAAGTCCACAGCGGAAGCAGCAGCAGCAGCAGCAGCGGGTCCATCAAACAACTGTGCAAAAGAGGTAAAAGGCCATTAAAAGAAATTGGAAGAAAAGAAGCTGGTGGTAGTGATGGAAAAGATTTGTATTTAGACAGTAGAAATGAAAAGGAATATAAAGAAGAGCCCTTGTGGTATACTGAGCCGATTACGGAGTACTTTCTTCCTCTTAGCAGAAAAAGCAAGCTGGAGACTACATACCGCAACAGAGAAGATATATGTGGAGTAACATCAGAGGCTGTAGAAGAGTTGTCTGAATCAGTGCATGGTCTTTGTATTAGCAACAATAATACTCATAAAACATACCTCGCAGCAGGTACTTTCATCGATGGTCACTTTGTAGAAATGCCTGCAGTTCTAAATGAGGATATTGACCTCGCTGGGACCTCAATATGTTCTCAACCAGAGGACGACAAGTATTTAGATGATGTTCATCTATCAGAACTAACACACTTCTATGAAGTGGATATTGATCAATCCATGTTGGATCCTGGTGCCTCAGATACGATGCAAGGGGAGAGTCGGATTTTAAATATGATTCGACAGAAGAGTAAAGAAAAAACTGATTTTGAGGCAGAATGTTGCATAGTGTTAGATGGAATGGAGTTGCAAGGGGAAAGTGCAATATGGACTGATTCGACCAGCTCTGTTGGTGCTGAAGGGTGGTTCTTGCAAGATCTTAGTAATTTAGCTCAATTTTGGGAGTGCTGTTCATCTTCTAGTTCTGGTGATGCAGATGGGGAAAGTTTTGGAGGAGATTCTCCGATCAGATTCTCCCCCATCCTAGACAGCACAATGCTTAATTCACACGTGCTTGCTGGCAATCAAGAGCTCTTTTCAGATATTAATGAAGGGTCTGGTATAAACTCTTGTTTTTCAGTGTTTGAAGTGCAATGCAGTAATTCTGTTTTACCATTTTCTTTTGAAACACTCAACTTGGGAAACGAAAATGCAGATTCTAGTAGCACTGCTAATATTCTTGGGAAAACACAGTCTAGATTGCTAATATGGACCAAAAATAGTGCCTTTGATGAAAATGAACACTGTTCTAATCTTTCGACAAGAACCTGTAGTCCATGGTCACACTCAGAAGAAACACGTTCAGACAATGAGACTATAAATATTCCATATGAAGAATCCACGCAATTTAATGCAGAAGATATTAATTATGTAGTTCCTAGAGTGTCTTCAAATTATGTAGATGAAGAAATTCTAGATTTTCTGCCAGAAGAAACCTGCCAGCAACAAGCTAGAAATTTAGGAGAAATGCCCACTTTGATTTTTAAAAAGAAATCTAAGCTAGAATCTGTCTGTGGTATTCAGCTAGAACAAAAAGCAGAAAGTAAAGACTATGAAACTACACAAGGGTGTAGGGAAAGCAGTCCACATGGAAATAGCTACAGCTCAGGGGTTATTAAAGATATCTGGACAAATATGACAGACAGAAATTCTGCAGCAATGGTAGAAATAGAAGGAATAGAAGATGAATTGTTTTCAACTGATGTAAATAACTATTGCTGCTGTTTGGATACAGAAGCAAAAGTTGAAACCCTTCAGGAACCCAATAAAGCAGTGCAAAGATCAGAGTACCACCTTTGGGAAGGTCAAAAGGAGAATGTAGAGAAGAGAGCCTTTGTCTCAAATGATTTATCAAAAGTAGATGGTGGTGATTATACCACACCATCAAAACCCTGGGATGTTAACCAGGATAAAGAAAACTCATTTATACTTGGTGGTGTATATGGGGAGCTCAAAACATTTAGCAATGATGGAGAATGGGCAGTGGTGCCACCTGGTCACTCAAAGGGGAGCTTACTGCAATGTGCAGCTTCTGATGTGGTGACAATAGCTGGTACAGATGTTTTTATGACTCCAGGTAATAGCTTTGCCCCTGGCCACAGGCAATTATGGAGGCCGTTTGTATCTTTTGAACAGAACGAGCAATCAAAGAGTGGAGATAACGGATTAAATAAGGGTTTTTCTTTTATCTTCCATGAAGACTTACTGGGAACTTGTGGTAACTTTCAAGTCGAAGAACCAGGGCTTGAATACTCATTCTCTTCCTTTGACCTGAACAATCCATTTTCACAAGTTCTTCATGTAGAGTGTTCGTTTGAGCCAGAAGGAATTGCATCTTTCAGCCCTAGTTTTAAACCTAAGTCGATTCTGTGCTCTGATTCAGACAGTGAGGTTTTACACCCCAGGATATGTGGTGTTGATCGAACGCAGTACAGGGCTATACGGATTTCTCCGAGGACTCACTTTCGCCCAATTTCTGCATCTGAACTTTCTCCAGGTGGTGGAAGCGAGTCAGAATTTGAGTCAGAAAAAGATGAGGGAGGTATTGCTGTCCCTCCTCAAGTAGATGTATTTGAGGATCCACAAGCAGATCTCAAACCTCTGGAAGAAGATGCAGAAAAAGAAGGGCATTATTACGGAAAATCGGAGCTTGAATCTGGAAAATTCCTTCCCAGATTAAAAAAGTCTGGAATGGAGAAGAGTGCACAGACATCATTGGATTCCCAAGAAGAGTCGGCCGGGATGTTGCCAGTAGGAAACCAAGATCCCTGTTTAGAATGCAGTATGAAAGAATCTCTAGAAGGGAGAGTGGTGGAGAGCTCTAAAGTAAACTGCAGAATAGTGGAGCCCCGTGAGGAGACTGGCAGGTTTTGCAGTTGTAAAGCAGGGTGTCATTTCCCCACGTACGAGGATAATCCTGTTTCTTCAGGAGAGCATGGAGAGGTATGTGGATATATAAAATTACAGAAGTTGCAGCTAGCAGCTGATAACCAGCAGTTTGTCATGTGACAGTTCAGTTTAAATGTTTGTGATTGTATAGATCTCTAGAAAATACAGTTTTGTAGAGAAACTGGAGGTTCCATCTGAACATAAGAATAAACTTGCTTATTGTAAGGGTAACCGAGTGCTGGCACTGGTTGCCCAGGAAGGCTGTAGAGTCTCCATCCTTGGAGATTTCTAGACATCTGGACAAGGTCCTGGGCAGCCTGCTCTACTGGGCCCAGCTTGAGCAGGGGGAGTTGGATGTGACAACCTCCAGAGTTCCTTTTGAACCTCAATCGTTCTGTGATTCTGTGAAAAATTAACCATCTTCAGGTATTTTGGTGTCATCTTGCATACCTTTAGAAATATATGCATGTGTACACTCATGTGACTTTAAAAATCTGTTTACCTTAGGATTTTAGGTTATCTGATTTACATATAAAATGTTAAAATGTGCATAAATTTTGAGTAATGAAATATTACTGATTTTGATTTGAACATATTTTAAAATTCTGAAGAAAAAGATCTGAAGCCAGTCTTTTCAATATAGTTTCTTCCAAGTAGAAGAATTTAGAGTTGAACTACTGGACATAAACTTCAGCAAAGAAAGACCTGTGAAAAGGCTTAATTGTCTGGAAATTAAAGCATCCTTTTGTCAGCATAGAGCCAAAAAGAAATAAAACATGGATGCAAAATATTTGTCACTACCACAGTACCATAAGAAAGCCTCGGCATAACTGTGGGTTAAGCTCAGAGTTTTCTTTCTGGTAATTGTAGCCATAAGTTAAGTAATAATCAAGATAGAAGAATCCTTTCTAACCAAAAATATCCTGAGTTTTTCTCTGTTCTTGAGTAGAAATGTTTAACTATCAAAATAAATTAGATGTGTGGTCAGCCCAGAGATATCATCTGGATAGGTATAAGTTGCATTATACATTTTCTTTTCTTTACATCTTACATTTTCTTTTCCTCTTCAGCCTTCTCTTGCATATATCTCAGCAGTTGCAGTATTTACATTTGGAGGAAGTTTTTCCATTTTCAACTGAAGAGTTGCAACCAGCTTGTGTTGTGCACATTTCTCAATTATAAGTTTGAAACACTAACTCATACATAGGCAAGCTAACCTTTCTCTTGCTAAAACTAAAGTTCACCTTTTTGTTGAACAAAATCAGATTTTCTTATTTTCCTTCTTCCTTATTTGTTTCTTCTCTCATCCTCCTTTAAATTAATTGCTTCTTTTCCCAGCATCAGTAAGTTCATATCTGCTGCTTGCACAAGAGAATCGAGTTTGTCACTTTTCCAGATCCTTTCTAGACATCTTGGTTCCTGCTGCTCTGTTAACAGAGAAGTGGCTTCAAAAATCTTTACTGGAGTCTGGGAAGTTTCTGTGTTTGTGCGAGGCCTTGCAGAAAGAGTAATCAAAAAATTAATAAACTTAGACTGTAAGTCAGAACAGATTGTGGAATTGCCTTTTACCAGGAGTAAGTGAAATCTAACTTCATCGTGCAGTAGGGCATAATGAGTGAACAAATGATTATATGGTTATTTGTGACAGCAAGAGCCTGAAGTTTCTTCCAGCCCTTTTCAGATCTTCTTTCTGGATGTCTAGTGTTCTGTGAGGCTGCTTATTCTTATCTTCACTTCAACCACTTACCCATTCAAGAAACATGATTATAGTGGCTGGTATATACAGTGGTACCATAGTTTATGGTAGCTCTGAGGCTTGTAAAAGGTCTTTTGGTAGTGAACAGTGCTCAGAAAGCTCTGGTATTTAATTTTATTTAAGTTCCTTAGTGCAAGAGGAAAACTGACTGCTTCCCTTGCTCAAGTCATGTGATTTCGTAGGCATTTTTCATAGCTTCAAAGTGATAAACCACTGAGAAGTACGAAGGGCCAACAACCCTCTCAGCAGTCTAGACTCCAGTTTGGTTTGCAATTAAGCTCTTCCTGGGGGGGTTGGGGAGCTTGGTTACCCCCTAAGCTCAGACAGCCTGGGTTAACTCGTCTCCCTCTATCTACTGTGTCTCAGGGTGTGTGCACACTCCAGGCTTTTCTAAGCACCTTTTGGAGTCTGAAGGTAATTGGCTTTTTGGCTCAAGAGCATTTATTTAAATTTCTTCTCTGCTTAAATGTCTGTAAAAGATGTGTGTGAACTTTTTTTCTTTTTAAGAGTGATAACATTTCTTTTCATGAGCATTAAGCAAAATCAATATACCTAGAATTAGGACAGTCTAGGAGAAACTTTTTTCATGGACACCCCACACATAACATGCCTGGGGGAAAAGCAGGCACTGTGGTCTGGACTGATTGGTATAGATCAATATTTGTAAAGATTTTTTTTTTTTTTAATGAAACTTTCTGTATTTCTGTGCTTTACTTTGGACAGAAATTAAAGTCATTGTTTAACTCCGTCATCTAATGTAAAGTTTGAGTTGTGTTCTGAGGTACCTCCAATATTTTTGCATAAATAATGGATGTGAAAATACTAATATAAACCACAGTGTAATAGTAACGCATTTTGTTTGGAATCACTTAAACTTGAGTTATATATGTGCTGTGGAAACACACATCTCTAAATACCTCCTATTTATAAACAAGACTGCAGGAGAATCTGGTTCAGTTTCCTCCCTCTTACCTTCTATATTAGAGCACTTTTAGATTTACAGTGTATTTTGCAGCAGGAATTTGCAAATAGCTCCTGCAGATTTTTTTTCAAACATGAATAATGTTTATATATCTAGCCATAAGATTAAAAAAACCATAAAATTAAACCAACAACAAAATGAAATCAAAACAATAAAAAAGTCCAAACCAAACAACCTCTACAAAAAAACACCAGCACATGCCACCCAAACAACTACATAAAACCCCACAGACACAGCTGCCTTGTGCCCCAAAGTACAGTCTTTTTTCTTCTGAGTAAATGCTCCTACCATTTAGCTGTGGAGTCATGGGTAAGTACACAATCTGGAGCAATTAATGGCCTGTGTATATACCAACATTGCATCTCCTGTCAACAAATTTTACATGAGCTCCAGTCCAGCAGGTGTGGTCAAAGAATGGTCATAATGTTGGGCCATTGAGATAGATGAAAGGACCTGTGGGGTTTTAAGGTCTGAACATGCCTAAGACACTGGTTTTGGGGATGAGGAAGTTTTACTGACAAAACCTGTGTTTGTATATCTCATGACTGAATTAGCCTTGAGATTTGGTGAGGTTCTGTGCTGGACTGGAGTAATGCAGTGGAAGTGCATAACCCCTTTAGAAAGGGCTGTCAAGAGAGGAAGGGAAGAGGGGTGCTTTATAAGCATTGGTTCTGAGGTCAGCAGTGTAGATGGTAAGCTGTCATCAATCCAGGTAGTGATAAGAGGGTGACAAAATTTGGAGGTGTCTACTGTGTGCCTTAAAATCAGGGAAATCAAGTGGAAAAAGAGCATATAGAGTCATTCACATACAAAGCAAATGACAGACTGTAAATAGTGAGTAATTCGGGGGCTACCTAAGATAGGACTGGTCCAGATAGTCCTTAGTAAATGCTGATCATGGCATGTGATGAAAACACCTACAAAGACTCTTAAGCTCTAACCTTCTAATTAAGAAAACATTTTTTTGCAGAGATATTGAAGATCTTATGAAAGGACTTTAAAAAGCTAGAGTTCACAATAACAGTTTAAAAATCATGAGGGAAAACCCCCAAGGTTTAAACAAAGCAAATACAAATGATCCTGTATACCTGAAAGTTGTAGAAGTAAATCAGAAAGATATTTTATAAACAGAATTAACAAGCTTGTAAAGCTATGAAAATGTAATATCCAAGGTATTGATTAGTGCATCTTTTGTCATTGTTAATGAAAATATGAATATTACACTGTTGCAGTTAGTCACAGTAGTATTCACCTGAGTATCATGAAGAGCAGCAACTAATTTGAGAAAAGCCTTCCAGAATACTTGTTTGAGAACAGAGGGAGGATAGAAAATATATAAAAAGCAAATCTTGTTTTTAAACAGGAAAATGGAACTCAGGGAAAATGGAACCAATGACCCTGTTAAATTGCCTAAACTGTACTTCAAACTGTAAATGGCCCAAATGCATGAGTAACAGGAAGTTTTTAAGTATTAGTTCAGGAGAAAGACTGCACTCTCAAAATAACAGTCAGTGGCTTACTGGAGGACAACAGAGATTATTTTTTCTACTGTGTGGCATGTTTATGAAAATCCCTGATAATAACAAACTGGGAAGGTCTGCAGTTACACTGGAAGACAGGATTAGAATAAAAAAGTTTTTAAATCCGAGCAGCATCTGAAACATAAAATGCAATCCTACAGGGGCAACTAAAATTTCTACAGAAAATAATAACCCCCTTTACAAACACTATGGGAGGAGGGACAGGTGAGGACCTGATGTGAAACAGAAAAGCATCTTCAAACAGATCATAGTTGAGTGTAAATCAGGCATAATACACTGCGAAAGACAGCAACATTGAGATCCATGAACAGGAATACCCTCATGTAAGACTGGAGCTGCTCTGCTGGAGTACCAGGCTCCTTGTATGAGTAAAAAAATGTCTTGAGCAGAAAACACAAAGATCATTACTTATAAAAGCAGAGTGAAGGAACCTGGGGGTGTTTTTTCTCCAAGGAGAGACTTGGAGCAGAGGCAGCAGTTTTGCAGAAGCCATGTTCATAGTTAGAGATAAGGGAAAAGCTGTGTTCTCTGTAGGCTCTGGTAAACACAAAGGAACTGGATGTGATGACCTTAAATCACACTAAGGGAAATTGAAGAATAAGAGTTCTAACCAGACAAGGAGCATACTGTAACGGTCAATTATTTTTTAGGGAAGCAGTGGATTTCTGCCTTGATGAGACTGAATGTAAGAAGAGTGCATTGTAGTTGATTCCAGCTTTGTGCAAGAGTAGAGGCTAGATTATTTCATAGAGTCCCTTGCACATGTATTTTCAGTGAAATGCAACAATGAGGTTACCGCCAAATAGGTTTTAAGAATATAAAGTCTAGACTCAGCTCCCTTTGTTCATTTGTGACTTGAGCTAAGTGTATTTTCACTGAGTGGCTGATGAACTAAAATTAGGACCTGATCTTTTGGAATGGGACTCAGTAGGTTCATTGCTGCTTTGACTTCTGAATTATTCATATGTTGTATTCTTCCTGATAGTAAGAGGTTGCAGAGCAGGTTCAAAGAAATATGTGCTTAGTGATTAATATGATTTTTTTCTATCAGTTGTACCATTTCTGATAATATTTATTCAGACCATACTGAGGCTTCAGTGCTTATACTGTTCACATTCTACAAACCTCTTGTCACCCTTGTCAGCTGTGATCCATGTCAGTAAGCGTTCTGAAGCAGTAAAACTAGTCAGTGATGGTGTTTCCAAATTAGTATCTAATAGTCTGGGGAAGCCTCAGTTACTCTATGCCTGGCTGTAACACCAGAAAGTAAACCCATCAGTCTTCTCTCCAACCTGCAGCAAAACTGGGAGTGAAACAGCATTGCAGCTGGTTTTGCCCTGCTGCCTATGAGTTCAATTTACGAATGAAGTAAAATAAATATGAATAGTTTCAGAGAAGAGAGACTTCCAGTTACAATATTTAATATCAGAACCATTCTAAATAATAGCTATTTAGATAGTTAGCTGGAAAATTTAATAAAACTTTTCATAAAACACAAAGTGTATATGAGTATGTATGAGAGAGGAGGAGGAGAAGGAGACATAAATTGAAAATCCTGTTTTAAAAGGGGAGGATTGCCAACAAAGGAAGGTAGACTCGTGGTCATGCCTTGGGAAGGCTGACCTAAAACAGAGACTGGACATAGCTAGAGAGTAAAGTAGGCATTTATTGAAAGGCCTTTAAGGGTACACCTTGGGCAGGACAGGAGCCTGACCAGGGCTACACCCAGGGTGGACTAAAAATGGTCACAAAATAGCTGACCCGTCATGAGATCTTATATTTTTGTAAGTTATGATCTATTTGTATATTGGGGTTTAATTGTCCAATTACAACTCCAGGTTGTGAGGTCTTATCCTTCTTGTTTTCTCCCTTCAGTCCACCGTTGTTTATGTTGTTGGGCTGAAAGTTGTCCTTGGTCTTCAGCAGGAAAAGGATTTATTTTGTCTCCCTACCCTGTGAAGAGAGCTCACTAGCACTTAATATGAGGCTCAGAACTACACCCCTAGGCAGCACAGTCTGAAAATATGAAAGCTAAAGCTTAGGCATCAATAGTGCTGTTCTGGAGTTGGTATTTTGTATTTACTGATTGGGAGTGTCTCTTTAATTCACAAAAAAATTCATGACGTGAGACTGTGCATTTCTAGGAAACACTTAAGCAACTGTAGAAAAAACCTTTTCCTCTGCATAAAATGGACATTGGAAGTGTCCTCTATCCCCTCCTAAACAAAAATTCAGCACTAAGCTGGGAGCTGTCTGTAAGCTGCTCCAGCTCTCCAGGTGATGGAAGCACAGGGAGGGGCTGAAGCAGCCAGTGCTGGTTCAGTCACGGAGCCATCCCAGAGGAGGTGCTGAGATCTGCCGGTGCCTCAGCCCAGGAAGCAAGGCTGCTGCAGCTTGTTGTGCCCTGCCAGACTCAAGCTGGCTTTGCCTGTACCTGCTGGGGTTCATCCAGTTTATCTCGTGTGCAGGTGTGACAGCAGCAGTGGGAGAGACTTTGAAGTTAATAATTCATTGTGCCTGTGGAGTTTAGATGCCTCTTTCTCTAATCAGCACAGAGTGAGGCTTCCATGATTGAATGTATTCATAAATGCACATATTTCTTACTATGTCCTGCTTATAACCTTGATCTTCTTCTGTTTTTTCCTTTTTTTTTTTTTTTTTTTTAAATGTTAGAAAAGGACACCAACTGATGGTTTAAATTCCTAAGAACTCCCTTTTCTGAAATTAAGTGTTTGAATTTTTGGAGAGTGGTTCCAAAAACACTGTTCCTCGATCTTATGGCAGGAAACCAGCATAGATAAGTTCAAATAAGTTGAATCTAGAATATATTTCTAAATACAGCACTCTTGAGTCACTCCTTTGGTTTGAGAGGGGCTTCTCTTTATGGAAAAAGTGTTTGTAAGTTTAAGTTCCATGGGCGTGTAGTTCTACAGCAGGTTGAGGAGGAGCAAAAGGATGCTCATTCATCTTCCATGTTTAAAGATTCTCAAGTTTACTAGGGAGAAAGCTGACTAGAGAGCCAGTGTTGAAGCTCATTTGTTAATATTTGTTGTACACAGTTGCACTGTTGTTTGTTTTTTGAATCATTCTAATATCTATAGAGGATGTTAAAAGGTGGTATAATCTTTTGAAGGCTAATGGGGTTACCTCAGGTGCAGCCATGAAACCGGGGACGTGTCTGTTGTGACAAGCCCTTGCTGTTTTAGCCATGTCCATCAATGTCATAAGGAAAGGCCTCTGTTAAAATTAAATTAGTATTAAAATATGGGGAAAGGGAGAGTATTTTGGCAGTCTTAGTGAATGGATTACTTCTAGCATAAAGATAAATAATTGATCATGCTCATAACCTCTTTTTCCTCATGTTGACACATAATTCTGTAATTTTGTGTTTTTCCACTGGGTAATGGTACTGCTAATTCATCATCCCAAACTTTAAACATGAAATGCTGCCACTTTTTGTTCGCTGTCTTCTCTGTTTTGTTTTACACTGAACTGTTTGTCATGTTGGCTAACATTTCACTGTGCTTCCATCTCTTGGGTAGCTCTCTCTAGATTATAAAGTGTAGGACTGGAATGAAATATTTTTTTTCTGGATTTGTATAACTCTGCATGGGCAAAGTCTGAACCCCAGCATGGAGTTTGTATTGGCTGTGTAAGAGTTCAGAGAATGGATATTCCACTCTAGTTTGACAGTCATTTCCCATTAGTGTTACAAATTGAGAAGTGTGACCTGTAAGACTTAGGAAAATTCATTGTAATACCAGAATTTCCTCCTTTACATGTAAGTATATTATTTTTGGCAAAATGAAGTGTGATTATTGTCTAAACACTTTCCTATATTGAATACTAATCTGCAGAGAATGAGTGGCAGCCAGGAAAAGCAATGCTGGTGGGAAAAGGCGCTCTATTCTCCCCTTTTTCCTGCATCACAGTGTGAAGGTAAGCACCTCTGCCTGTTAGAACTAACTTGCTGTTGCACCCATGTTAGAATGAAATGCTCCTTGTTACAGATTGGAATTGCTGCAGATGAATTGGATTTACTGTCTGTATTTAAAAAACTCACACCAGTAAGCTTCCACAAAAAATTCTCTCATCTGAGAGAGAACTGGGATGCTTCAGTTGCACTTAGAGTAGACCTCTATCATTATTCTAAATTGTTTTTAAAAGAAAGTGATTATTTTAAAATAATATTTACACAAATTTACTTAATGCCAAAGCCTGCAATTAAATAAACAGAAAATCTCTGAGTATGAAAACACTTTATTACATTTTTTAATGTTTCATCCTGCAAAATACTTATTAGGTAGGTAAGTCTATAAGAATGTGAAAACATGATGATTACCTTTTATGGGTGTGCATAAATAACATGTCAGTTATTCAGTGTATGTGTGGAATCTCTCTGAAACTGGGAAGGAGAGGGATTAGCCACTTGGCCACTCCTTTCACACTGACAGTCTGGGAATTTTTCTGTCCTGTACAGAGAGCAAGTCCAGTCTTAGTAGGCTGCTCATGATCAGAAGCAGGTGTGCTTCCAGCACTCACAGGAATCTGTAGCATCTGACAACTGACTCAAGCCCAGGTTTTCAGTGGACCGGCAAGAATCCAGGCAGCTTTTTTTGTCTGCGTACCAATTCATCCTTTCTGGGGAGAAGGCAAGAAGCTAAACAAGACCATTCTGTATCCTGAATTCACAGGATCTCTGGTGCTTTCTGTTGGTACTGGCCCAGGATGAGAAAGTTTTGATCAGAGACCTGGTTCCTTAATAGTCTGAAAGTAGGTTAGCCAGATGTTATTTTTGAAGCGCACCTTTAAGTGCAACCAACTAAATTGTGTTCTTGGTTGCAAAACAGCCTTACTTTGGTGTTTAGGACAGTTTGGGTGACTGTCAAGAACATCTTAACTTTTACTTCACTCCCACCTATAAAACTGTGCACAGTGCAAGAGCAGATTGGTGCTCGGAGCCTGCCAGGTTAGCGAGAGCCATCAGTCTTCCCAAAGTGGGGGATTTGGGGTCCCCCTGCAGAACCGCGGTGCAGTGCCCAGTGCCCGTGCTCGGTTCCGGGGCCGGTGCTGGGTGCCGGGGCCGGTGCTGGGTGCCGGGGCCGGTGCTCGGTCCCGGGGCCGGGCCGGTGCTCGGTGCCGGGGCCGGTGCTCGGTTCCGGTGCTGGCCCCTGGCGGCGAGCGCGCGTCACTGCGGCAGCGCTTCCCCGGCGCGGGAGGAACGCGGCCGAGCCCAGGAACTGCTGATGCACAGCCAGGGTGTCTGTCAGGGACAACAGAGCCAGGGTTTGCTCTGTGCCACTCAGTTTTTAAACAAGACCGGGACTTTATCCTCACAGCTGATGTTGCTCTTCCACAAACCTTTTTCTGTATCCAGTTTTCAGTATGGGTACTTTTTATAAGTGGGTGTTAATGCATGTGATCTATATGTATCGATCTACATGACAGTTGTTGATATTATATATATAAAGTTTACTCTGGTAAGTAGAAATCACTGCTATTCACATCAGCTGGGGTTTTTGAGTTTCAGTGAGGGTCAGGATACTGTTTCAGTCTATACTGTATGGGTATAGAAATAGGAGTGATGTGGAACACAATGCAGTATCAGAATTGAAAAATGTACTGATCCATTTATCATAAGAAAGTACTTCTTGTTCTTTGGTATTTTAGGTGCTTTCATTAACTAAGTAGCTTCTTCTTTTACTATTAGTTATCCAGGTAGGATTTGATGAAGCTTCCGTGAGGTATTACGCTGATTTCTTTATGGGTGTCAGACCATAAAAACCCCCACAAGTACAGTATTTACGTGGCATAGAGTGTGAATTCCAAGAATACTTCTCTGGACGCTTTAATTTATGGTAAATGTAAATAACAGTGTTCCTCAATTCTGTTTTTTTCTTCCTTTTCATCTGAAACACCCCCACAAAAACAATATAAGAGTGCTATACAAATGCCAAGGGAGAGAATGGTGTAGGAGAACTTGCAGATATAAAGGAAGTATCCAATGATGATGAACATCTTTTAGATTTTAATATGGTAAGTTTGTCTGTGGTTTTGGGGAGGAAGTTTTTACCTATAAGGGTGGGCTACTGCATCTTTCCTTTCATCACAGTTCTCAGTCTACCCTCATGAAATTCCTGCAAAAACCTTCAAAAGCTTCTCTTCTCTTTCTTTGTTTTTTAACCTCCTCTGCATCTTGAGCATCCTTCTGAAAGTTCCTCAGGGTGTTGTATTTTGGGGAGTACAACCCTTTGTACAAACAGCTGTACTTCTAGTAGATAAGCAAAGCCAGTTTCCTTTGGGAATGCTTGCCATTTGCTTGTCACGAGTGTTAAACATGAATCTTCTTTTCCTTCAACTTATAATTTCAGTAAGTGTAGAGTGAGCTGAAGTGCATTATGAGGGCAGAAAGGACCAGTAAGAAAAGGCATAAAAATAATATATGCTGAATACTGTCCTCATTACAAGCAAAAAACCCCAGATTTTTTTTTCCCCTAGGGAAAAAAAAATTCATGTACACATGTATTTACTGATATACCTTTAAACTTCATAGTGATGATAGCACTTATCTTAACATTGTGACATGCTTGCTATAGTTTTTCTCAGATGAAAATATATTTAAAATACATTTGCTTGAAGTTTAGTCAGATCTATGCTGTGTTTTCTTACTATTTAATACTTATTACCAAGTTTTGGAGATAACTTTTACAGTAGTTTTTCTAACATGAACTGTGATAAAGATACATCCTGAGTTCACTTTTGATTCTCTTGCTGTTTTGTGCAAATCCTAAAATTAAGGAATAGGAAAAAAAATAAAAGCCCCATCTTTTTTCCCTGCTGTTCTACACTCCTTTCTACATAGTGGACTAAGTCAGGAAACAGGAGGACTTGCCCTGTAATCGTGGCATCTCTCTTGGACAACTACAAAACCATACAGCCTCCTAGCCCAGAGAAAAGCAAGCATGTTGATTATTGTTCCCCATCAACACTGTCAGTTTAAATCCTTAGGTTTCTTCTGTTTATGAAGCAAGATGTGCAGATGATATAAATGCTGAGGCAAAACCAAATGGCTTCAGGAAGAAGATCTACTCCAGTGATAGCTCCAGCTCTGAAGACACAGCTTCAGAAGGTGGAAGTGAATGGGCTGATCCGTGTGAGGAGGAGCTTTTTTCTCGAACTCAACTGTAAAAACTGCAGAGTAGAACAGATGATTGAAAAGTAACATGAGATGGAAAACTATCTTTCTTGAGGGTCTGTAGCTCTAAAACAACAACTTGAGTTTCTTCTTCAGTTAATGGATTCAGATGTGTATTTATCTTTCTCTTCTTGCTTATTTTATAGATGAGGACACAGCTGTCCTGTCGAAGAATTTTTTTTTTTTCCCCAAAAAATACTGTTAAATTCTTGGCTATTTGAAATAGACTAGATTGTGTTGTCAAATCAAGAATGGATGTGCATGTGCTTGTCTTAGTAGTACCACTGCTTTTTTGCATCTTAATTGCAGTTATTTTCTTTCGTAACTGTAGCCCTACCACTATTACGATCTTCTTAGCATCGCAGTGTCTACAACTACTTCTGCTATTCAGAGACTTCAGCTTTCTGCACATTAGGCTTTGTTCTTTAAGAACTGGGAGATAAATACTTAACACTGTAATCTATCAGTGCCTTCCTGAATGCAGGAGAAAAGCATGAATGACTTGTCCAGTCTTCATTCAGTAAATCTCATAACTTTGAAGTAGGAACAACAGGGTTGTGCTTTAGAGACTTACAGAAACTGTGTTTTCTATCCTATGATTCCCCCCTCCCACAAACCAACACTGAGGATACCATGGTTTGTATTTTTGCTAACTGGAGAAGCCAAGGATTTTTTGTAGGTATGGAGGCAATGTGGGGTTTTTTTTCCTTTTTTTCTTTTTTTTTTGTCCTTTTTAGCAATTTGCCAATGTGGGGCAGAAGTTCAAAAAGTAACACCAAAAATAATAAACCACTGGGGTGATGTGTGGATTGTTGTGAATTTTGTTAATGAGTAATAAGAATGTTGTCTTGTTGCAGATGAAGGCATTCATGTAACCTGCAAAAGCATCCTGTAACTGAACTTGAACCTGAATGACTGAAACTCTCTAAAATGCTCAGAGTGTTCAATGTTTTAAATGCAAAGGGTCAGTCCTTCACTTGAAAGAAATCCTGTGGCTGCTGCAGTTAGCTGCTGTTGTGGCTGTAATCTAGTAAATCTCGTAGTTCATTTTGTGTTTCTGAGAGAATGTGTGGGGCAAGTTACGTGTGTGGTGGGTGGGGGTAGGGAAGGTGATGACTTAAAACATACATGTGTGATTGCAGTAGTGATTGTTGCTTTATGTGACTTGCTTTTAAATTTTCTTTTGTTAACTTAGAAAGTCAATACATTGTCAAATTGCATCTGTACAAGACTATCAACTCCTTCTGCTTTTAACACATTATGCAAAATGTATAAGCCAGGAGGAGCAATATTTGCAAAACTAAACATTCTAAGTTTTTACCAACTCCTAGTTTAAAAAATTACAACAACTAACTAGTCTACACAATTGCAGCATGTCTATAACACCAGGAAGTGCAGAAAGTCCAATACTGACTTGAAAAGCTTCACCATTATTTTTGACAGGCAATAAACCTCACAAGAAACACAGCTGTTTGAAATGTGAGCTGAACTGCCTTTGAAATATGTTCTGCGCTAGAAATGCTTTCTGAATAACTGGGTTTTGTTGCCTTTATTCAGTTGACAGTGTAAGAATTTAAATACGTGGTTGGGAAACCATGCCAGTCTTTGTGCAACACGTTTGGGGAGATCCTTACCAAAACTGGCTTGGTTGCCCTTATCCAAGGACTTTCTTTTGGTCCTCCTCCTAGACTATGTTTTAGGGTTTGTATTCATACAGCAAATCTTTTGACACTTTACAGTTTCTTTTCTTAATTTATTTGCAGACTTTGAATAGATTTTTATATATTTTACTTTCTTCTGGAGCTTCCTTGAGGGGTTGTTTAGCACCTGCACTGAAACTAGTTAACTGTAACATGAAATGAAAAAAGAACTTTACACACAAATTCTTCAAATCACTACAGTGAAGAATGGAATAGAACTTCATTTGAGAACAGGAAATGACCAAGGGGACATATTTCAAACACAAACTTCAGCTCAGTTAATTCTGGCTAGAGCTTCTCCGTTGGTAAGAAAGGGCTCAAAAGTAACAAAGGTGTTGCTCATAGTTACACTGTGGCATGTAATGATTCCAGCACCTTTGGGGAAAATAAAACCCTATATTGAGCTTGGGCAATAACAAATTGTCTTTACTTGTTTTCATAGTTTAATGGCTAAAGCTCTAAGGCTTTCAGTGAGAGTTGAAGTGTGGTTTTTAGTTTTTCTATATGGATAGAAACACACCACCAACAATAACAACGACAACAAGAAGAGCATTAAAGGTTGGCATACGCTGAACCGCACTGTGGGATGAAGCGCATTGCATATCCATAGCATTGAAGTATCAGTTTTCCATTCCTGGGCTGAAATTTGTTTCTACTTTTTGCTTCAAGTGGTTGTATTGTTCTGATTTCACGTACACCAGAGTAACTGATTTTGTTTTCTTGTGGAGTTACTTAACACCAATAAAAATATAAAAGGACAATTGGATGGTGTATGTGTGTCTTCATTTTCTTCAGCTAACATGTATAACTTAGATACAACATGCAGTTAAGCATTAAATATTCTGGAGAAATAGCATGACATACCTGATTTGGGAGTCCTTTTCATTGCTGTAATTTTTAAAATTATTTTTAGGATGTAGGAAAACACATTGCATATGTTCTTAAAGAAAGAAGAAGACAAAATGAGCTTTGCCCACACTTTATTTCTGTAGAAATTAATTTTTAGTGACAATTTCATGTTTAGAAAATGAGACCTTTTAAAAAAAAGTCAAACCCAAGCAAACCCAGACCCTCTGTCACATGAGTTACAGAACTTGTATATAATATGGGATCTAACCCAGCAGGTTTCTATTTCTGCTTTTAACTTCTGTTCAGCCGTCAAGTAACCAGTATCTCACTTCTACTTAGAGAAAGACTGCATCTATAACAATAAAGTGCACTTTCCTAATTCCATGGGTGCATCTTATTTCAGAGAAAGGAAAAAAGCTTCAACTGCTCACATTCTACTTGGTGGAGCCTTGTGCATTGTAGTGCTGTAAGTCTGCAGCCAAAGTGACCTGGGATTCTGTGCAGAATGATTCTAACCTCTGCTGAATTACAAGTTCAGTGAAAACAACACAGAAACACACACTTGGAAATAGTGGAAGACTCCCTCTGTAAGGTTCTTGGGTGAATACTTTTTTTAAAAGTCAAAACTTTGAAAGGCATATATTATTTTCAATTATTTCTTAAATACACCAGAAGTAGTATATTTTCATTGCATTTATAGAAGACACTTGATGAAATGCAGTTCTTTTATCAGCCAGTGTTTTCAATTCAATTCAATATTGAATACACCTATCATAAAGAATTAGTTTCCAATGTAAACAGTG
This sequence comes from Brachypodius melanocephalos, assembly GCA_013398615.1. NCBI lineage: Eukaryota > Metazoa > Chordata > Aves > Passeriformes > Pycnonotidae > Brachypodius > Brachypodius melanocephalos. The sequence goes on along the minus strand of VZSR01003371.1, from coordinate 9,419,247 downwards.
CTTCTGTCATGCAAAAACTACTGCTGCATATTCCTAGGCAGCAAGTGCATCCATCAGTGGTAAGACAGGCTGTCTGTAAATGCATGTCACACTGTGCCTTCATGGGAGTGTCTGGTGTGAAAACAGATGGGAAGGCAGTGAACCTTCTGGAAAGCCAGGATTCCTTCACAGTAACTCATTCTTTCCCTGCCAGGACCAGCATAGTTAAGTATTATCCCCAATGAATTGGTCATTACCTTTCACGTACAGCATGTCACATAATTTTCTTTTATTACCTGTGAAACTAATAGTAAAAAGACTCCAGAGGTTTGGGACAAAGGAGACTTCACTTGTACATTTTAGCTTCCTGCTGTAAGCTAAATGTTCAATTGTTCAAGTTCCCCTCAAACTGTAGTATTACATGCAAATGCTTATAAATTTTATGGTCTACCTCTGCTCACATGGGATGATAATGGGATGAACAGGAAAAATCAGGTGACAGAGCTGGCAGTGGGCCACCACGCTGCTGAGAAAAAGCTACTGAATGACAAACCACTGGTGTCCCTGCCCTATTTCATCCATGTGTGACAACTTCACCTATAAACAGTGACGACAGGTGGAGGTGAGAGGCTGCCGTGGACGCTGCCTTCTGCCTGACAGCCTTCCTGTAGTGCAAATGATTCTGGAAGGACAGTGTCTCATTACTGTATTCACAGCTAATCCAAGAATAAGGGGCTGCAAAAGCAGTGTCTCTGTGTCCCTTGGTAATGATGCAGGGCCTCTTCTGTTAACAGCAGTAACAGCCATTTAATAACGCTACAGCTGCTTGTCACATAAAGATTTCAGGATTTGCTACTGAAGGGTTAACTGCCAATCATTTCTGCACAGGCCTTATTTTACTCACTACAAGCAAACAGACACAGGAGAAGCAGCAACTCACCATGTCTCAAAACTGAGAACTCTAAAATTCTTGAATTTCTTCTAAAACCATTCTAAGCAATCAAGCCTGTTAAAAATACTGTTAAAAAGTATAGATGAGCACATTTTCAGATTCATCTCTGCTTTCCTGTTTGTAGCATGGAAATACTCAAAGAACAGTACAGTACAGTAGCAGTACTGAAAGCAAATACATAAGCACTGCCTAAAAAAAGGGATGCCATTTCCACCACTGGAGATTTTTAGGAACATATTAGACAAATGTGTCAGAAATTATGTAGTGACCCACACAAACCTGTGTAGTTTTTTTCCTTTACTGATACCATGTTTGAAAAAAAAGTACAACTTGTGTGTTGTTTATGCCTATTGTCCGAAGAATAATTTGCCTCATTAATCTCTACCTGCTATGATGGGCCAGCCTGATCCCTTACAGATTTGGGACAGAAACGTGTTGAATTTTTCATTTTTGCAATCACTTTATTTGTACAATAATGAATATTAAGAACATCCTTTATGTTTAATACCCTTTTGGAAGGATTTTGCCTTTTTTCTTTTTTTCTTATATTTCATAACTTACAATTTTTTTGATTGATATTTGGCTTCTAATTGTCCTCACTTTGCATTGGAGTTCTGTCATGTGACTCTGGAACCCTCATCTATTTGACAACAAAATCTTCAGGAAGTCTAAGTTGTCGTTCACAGGTTTAAAAAATTTTTCCACCATTTTTCCTGTAATTGCATTCCGTAGAAAAATATTAAATTCTTTGAAACACTGCAGATCCATGGAAACATAATAATGGGATGTTACCAGCCTAAACTGAATGTTACTTAGTTTCATTCATCCTTACTATGTCTGGACAACAACTGATTTTTAGTGACTTCCAACAGATGTTGCCATGTTAGCAACTACTAAAGAAAGATCTATTTTCTTTTGGAAATGTAATTTAAATTGTGCTTACTTAAGAGAATAAATCTGTAATAGAACTCCAGCTTTTCATTATGCAGCTGTGCATAACAACCATGTTTCCTTCTCTGGCATGATTTAGTGATGAGTGAAGATCTGCAGCAGAGGTACCATGGAGGCTTTGTTAGCAATAATTTATGGGCACTCAGGATTCTGTAATTCTGAGATATTATACAAGGAGTAGTATTTTTAGTTGATACAGTTTTACTCCTTCACACCTTATTACACATATTGTCTTTCCTAAACAGCTTGTAGACAGTGATAGAAACAATCCTGTCATGCACTGTGTTTCAGTAGTATCAGTTCAAACATGCTGGAAAGTCTCACAGAGTCTTCCCCTGCCTTTCCTGCTCTTCATTTTTCTGCCATGTCTTGGAGGGGAACCATCTCAGTTTATTCTTACCCAGTGGTAACAGAAGGGTTAATGATGATGGTAGCTATAGACCAAGCTTCCTCATCCTTTATCAGGTCTCAGTTCCTATAGGAAGAGGCAGCCATTAGGGATAATCAAATGGCACGTTCTCCAGCTGTTCCTGATTTATCCCAAACCTATTAAAATGGACTGCTATCAAATACAGGCAAAAATAGTTTTGTGTGAACAAAATTAATTTCTGATGAATCTGAAGTAGAAGAGCATAATACTCATTTCTCAAAAGCATCACCATTAGCTTCCAGGGTATTGAATTTTTCACAGAATTATTACCTCTTTCACTGCTATGAGTCAGTAGGAATCTGAATTTATTCATTGTCCCCTTTTCTTGTGCCATATAACATGCATGAGTTATTTCACTGTGCCTACAGGTAATTCTGTAAAGCAAGGAGGAAAAGGAGCAATGTCTCCTGTCTGTGCTAACACTTGCTTTCAAGAGAGAGCTTCTCTGTCTTGTGGTCTGATGGGTAATAACTCAGAATATCCAGCACTGCCACACTTGGTACCCTGGCACTCTGGCTTGGGTCTGCCAGGTCTTAGAACTGGTCTGCACTCTGCTTGGGTTATGGAACTGCCTTAAATTACGCTGAGGTGGAGGCAGGAGCTGTTGGTCAGCTCACATTCAGTGATGCACAGCTGTTGTACCTTTGCAACATGCTAATCTTTGGTTAACAAAAGAAAAAAAAAATTAAATTGTCCTCTAGTTTATGACAGAGAATTACTGATTTTCAAGAGCTGCTCAGCAGATTCAAGTGAAGCTCAGTTTGGCTGGCTCTGAAAGCTGCATGCATCACACTTGGCTTGTGATGAATGAAAATTCAATCTAGATGTTCTCATCTAGCTCATAAAAAAATAAATTTGAAGCTGTTTACAAAATTGCTGAAGCTTCAGAACTGAAAGCCTAAGCAGAGAATGCTTTCCCACATCTAAAGGCACAAGAAGTATGACAGAAACTTGCATTTCTGTTCCTTGGCTCTAATGAAAAAGCGGAAGGTTGTTTGGTGTACCTGTATCATATGTAGTGTATTTTGGATCAATCACTGAGACAGAACAGAGCACAAACTCTTCATGATTTCTTGCAGAATAATCGTAAAACTGGATATCAAACTCTGCTGGCATGAATATGAGTCTGTATGACAGAGCTTTTGAACAGAGTATTTAAAAACAAATTAAATTCTCTAGCACCAGTCTGTATTACACACGTAAAAGTTTTTTTGCCTAGGTGAACCTCAATTGCCAGTTTGAGGCTGCTCTATGTAACATTTCATTTCTACACCACAGCTGCAGGCAAGACACTCTTAAACAAAACATTTTATTTTACAGGTTTACTTGACTCTGAATCAGAGGCAGAAGTCTGATAATAACCATGCTGATTAAGTGCCACAATTAACTTATCACACTTCTGAGGATTTACTTTACAACCCTCATGTTTAAACAGGGAGACTTGATTTCTGTGTGCCCTTCTGTGTGGACTTTAAATTTTGCACATCTACTGCAAAAGAAAGGTGCTAAAGGTCCCCTTTGCACTGAGTTATGCTTTTGTACTTCCTGCACCTGGCAGTACCTGTTCTGTTTCCTTTTTGTAATTAGCACGTGCCACACTTCAGCAGAGCTAGTGGTGTGACACTGTGAGCCCTGCAGCTTTTCCCCATACAGAGGAGTAATAATACACATTTGCAGACAGGTATTTACCTTCTCTGGGATGGAGGGGGCATGAAAGGACTGATACTAACTGCTAATGCAAACAACCTTTTGATTATAGCTCAGGACAACCAGAAATGCTACTTCCCCTTTCCTAGGAGTTACACAGCCATTAATGTGCAATAGAGGGGTGTTTTTTTACTATTGATTAGGCTGCAATTTTCTGAGACTTTTCGTATGCTCTGCTACCACTAAAAGACTTTCTGCAGCAGGTTTTTCTAATCATTTCTTCAGCCTAAATTATATTAAGCTGGGAGTATCAATATAGCCTGTGTAGGCACTCTGCAGAATTAGAGAGCACTCTGCAGAATTAGAGAATTCCTGACTGTTTCCATTCTGTTATTTACCCTGGGAACCAAACAACTGACCTTGTACAATGACACATCATGTTGACAATACTCTCTTCTGGTTGCTCCAATAGAAGAATTGATTCCCACTCTCAAAAACAGAAGAAAAAATTTAATACAGAAAAAGGAATTAGTGACAGTATATGCTCCAAAAATCTTTTGCATATAAACAAGTTTATAGTGCCTCAAAATTGGTTTGCTTTTAATTACCTTTATTTATTTACATTTACTGTGGAAGCTCTCTTACAGAGATAGTAGTCATTTTCAAAACAAGATATGAGAAATTAGTGCCAATCTTAAATAATTTTATGTTGTTACCCATCTTAGAAATACAGCAGACTGAGGACTGATCCAGTTACAGAAACAAACTATCTGCAGAAGTATAATTTTTGATTGATGGTAGATTTTCAGAGCAGTTTCCTAATGATCTAATTCTTATCTTTATAGTATAGAATTGGTGTCAACAGGGTCATGGTGGCAAGTACTTCTGTACAGGTTTACCTCAGCCTCTTACAATTCATTCAAGTGTAACTCGCCCATATCAAAGCTTCAATAGTCATGGGTTCGCTCGATAGCGAACCAGTGACACCAACACAAGTTCAGATATTTTGGTCTTTGCTGCCCTCACACTTCCAGCTTCAGTGTAGACATGAGAGGTGTGAGTTGACAAGAGCGCTCATATCCTCGGTTCAGATGGGGGACAGCTTTATCTTACCACCGTACAGACATGATCACCGACTCTAGGTGCGAAACATATGACCTTTGCAGGAAAAAAAAGGCAGTGCCGAGGTTCACAGATTATGAGGAAACATGACAGCTCTGCTCCTGTCAGGTGCTGACTGCTCGGAATTTCAGTGTGGGGGTAGAGCAGGATGTGCAGAGCTGCGCCATGTGAACAGCAAAAGGGCGCACTTTGAGAAGGAAAGGTGAAAAGAACGGAAACAAAAATATACAGAAATCGCAATTACCACCCCAGAGCCTCCACTTTTGGCATTACAGAGCGTAATGCTAAAGCTCCATAGAGCTGACACACCTGCACGTGATGCCTCCACACGTTCCGTAGCCCACACTTGTAAACCCACTGAATTTTGTTTTCCTCCTAAACGTAGGCGGCAACACGAGCGCAGCCCGCGCGCCCGGCTGCTCCCCGCGGGACGTCCAGGGCCGGCCCTGCCAGTAACGCGGGACGGGCTGCAGCGCCCGGCAGCCAAAGAGCGGCTCCCACCGAGAGCGGGGCTCCTCGGGACCAGCTCCCCAGGCACAGCCCCGCTTCCCTTCGTTCCAGGGGCTCCTCGGAACCAGCTCCCCCAGGCACAGCCGCGCTCCCAGGGCGCCTCTGCTGCTGGGCCAAGCGTGCACCGCCGCCCATCCCACCGCCTCTCCGCGAGTGCTGAGGCGATTCAAAATGGCGCCCGACGGCGGCCGCCCCTCGCCCCCCTCCGCGCAGGCGTTCCCTTCCCCGGCGGGCGGTGCTTCCCTCGGCGCGCCGGGCAGGGGAGAGCGGAGGCGGGGCGGGAGGAGTCCGAGTTGGGGGGGCTGGAGCATCGCCGGAGGAGCCCGGCACCTGTCCCGCAGCCAGGTGTGCGCCGCCGGCGCCATGGGAGGCCCCACGCCACGCCGAGGGGGCGCCCGGCGAGGGGCGGCTGCTCCGCCTCAGCCGCGCTGAACCCGGCGCTGCTCCGCGGGGACCGGAGAGCAGCGATATGGACCGCCCGCCGCAGCCGCCGGCCGCCTCCTAGTCCCGCAGCAGCGGCTGTGGGGCGGGTTGGGCATGGCCCAGCGTGACGAGAGCGACGGAGAGCAGCGCTACCCCGGTGAGGTGTCCGGGCTCCTCGGGGCTTTTCCTCCTCGGGCGGCGGCGCAGCCCTGCCAGGGCTGGGGGTGTTGGTGGTACCTGTTGTTTTGAGGGGCAGAGCCTGGGGCAAGCGGGAGCAGCCTCAGCACCGAGAGAGGCCGCGCTGGCCCGGCCGTGGCTACGTTAAAAAGTTAAGAGGGGCAGGTGGGCTGAGCCTTCGGAGCGTTCAACGAGTGGGTTAAAGACCGCAGAGAAGAGTGAGCGCTTCCTCGAGGCTTTGGTTCTTCTTCTCTCTCTCTCTTTTTTTTTTTTTTTCTTTTTTTTTTTTTCTTTTTTTTCTTTTTTTTTCTTCTTTTCCTGGTTGTTTCAGTTTCTTTGGGTTGTTTTGTAAGCGAAGGCTGCTAGCTCGGAAACCTCCGGCAGAGCGAGTCGGGTTCAGCCCGTAAGAAGGAAGGAACCTTCATCTCGTTGCCTCTCTTCTAGTTCATGTCTCCTAGGCAATTCCCAAAGACCAAACAAAACTACATCTCACAGTAGCTGAAGTTCTCCTGACGTTGTTGCTAATTTAATGTGGTTCACAGAGTTTTCAGTAATAATAGTGTGGGAACGGCAAAAGCCCTGTAATGCGCTTCTGGAGCAGAGGCTTTAGCAGAGCACTGTAACTTGTTTGTATTGCCTGCCTGACGGAGCAAAAACAGTCGAAAAGCGGCCAACGGCTTACTTATTACTCTCCCAGCACTCTGCTCAGAAGCCAGATTTGTAAAGCTCACGCTTCTAAAAGGTCAGTAGCTGAGTGTTAGATAACAGTCATCTTAATTAAAAAGAAACCAACAACAAAACAAAAAAACCAAACAAAAAAACCAACCAAACAAAAAAAACACACCCCAAAAACACAACAAAACCCACTAGTTTATTTTCTTTTTGCCGGTAAAGTTTTGGCAGTACTTTTATAGGTAGCCTTAATTGCTGTATTCCCTGTTTAGCGTAAAAGCAGACTTTTTGTAGCTTCAGGAGTTCTTCACTGTTGGCAATGCTGTGGCCGTTAGAACGTGCCACAAGTGGAAACAAGAAATCTTTAATAAAACTGAGTTTCATGCTCTTGTGGACCAAAGTCACCCAAAGCTGCCCTTGATAACAGCAATGTGTTTCTTGGTACATGCAACAAAAATATTGTTAAATGCATGGAGAATATAAACCATTAATTTAAAAAAAAAAAAAAAACCTTTAAGAAGAAAATAAAAGTTGAAACTTTGCAATTGAAGAAATTTCTTGTTTTAAAAACTTGAGGAAAAAATGCTAGCAGAAGTAAGTGTTGAAGAGATAATGTGTGATGTTAACTCTTTGAGAACTGAGCTGTATATGCAATCATTCCTCTTCGCATTCCTGCAAGGCAAGAAAATATAAAGTCTATTCTGCAAATTGTTGTCTTACTCTTGTTGTTTGCCTAAATTGCATCATAACTCCTGGCAAACTTGGAATAATGGGCCTTGAGTTGGCATCTTTCTGGTTGTGTTTTACTCTAATGGTTTGGCATTGCTGTTATCTTTAGCTTTTATATCAGACTGGGTTAAAAAGCCATTTTATTGTAGATCTTAGAAATTATAATCAAATATTACTTGTTCCCTCTGTTTGCTTGAGTGATATGCAAAGCCCAAATCTCTTTTAAAGCCTCTGGTTATTGTCAGAACATGCCTCCTTGCATGCTGTGATCAGAATTTGGGGAATGTGAGGCCACATGGACAGCCCTACTGAGACAGATCAAAACTCCACCTGTCAGAAAAATATTTACCCAGGAGAGGGTCTGAAAGCAGAACTAATGTATGTTGATATTTTCATGAAGTTCTGATACTTGCGGTTTAGAGCCTTTCTGCGTTTCTTTTTGTTTAAGAATCATCAGTGATTATTTATTCCCAAGTTTGCATGTAAATTTCTGGCATTCACAGTGTTCATTGACAGAGCTGTGCAGGTTAGCTGCCCTTTGTGTGAATAGTTATGTCCTGATGTTAATTTTGAACCTGGCTACAAAAGTGTCTTTATCACATGCTCCTTAGCACTTAAGTTGGAAGTGTTAATGAATAAATAACATCTACCTGCTCTCTCATCACCACTTGTGACAGTGGCTGTCTTTTCCTAACTCTCTTTTCCTTGTTATTTCTTGTGGGATGTTTGCTCTTACGAGATCATGTTCTCTATAAGACATAGGATGTTAAAACTTTACAAATATTGATTTTATTTAGATTGTAATATATTTAAATGAACAGTGAGGATTATGAATCTTGTGCAAAATTGCATACTATTTCTCAATAGGGTGTTGTACAGAGATGATAATGTTTCAACATAGTTATGTTAATAAATGCTTTATGGAAAGAAGTTAGCATTGGAGTGCATGACAGAATATTTGACATCAATTGACAGATTTTGCACTTACCAGTGAGGCAGCTAAAACAGATTATAAATATCACTCCAGCCTTAAAAACAATCCTACAACAACTTAACTCATAATTAATCAAGGAGTTCCCATGTGTGTTCTTGACAGCTGATTGCATCTCAAGTTTTCATTTAAAGCCCTTGATGGGTACACTTCAAAGCCTCCCACAGTTTCGCTGAACTGTGCAAAACCTTTGTAGCTTGCTATTGCATAATTTGCCCCAGCAAGCTGTAGTGTCGTATACTTCTGCATTTCCTTGTTGCCTGTTTAAAGGATCTCTTCCTGTTAAATTTATTGCTTGAAAAAATACAATGTCAAGTTAAAATAGCTTCAGTACCTGGTGTGGAATTTTATTTTCACTTTTTAAAATCTTTTGTTTACAGTATTTGCCCTCTTGAGCTGCTGAAGTTACTGCCTCTGCCAAGGTCACTTGAATGCTTACCGATTGTAAGCTTGGTTGAGAAGAGCAATGCAATTAAGCTAAGGACTGGCTGCTATTTGGGAAAATCATTGAGCAGAAGTAAAGGCAGTCATGGGAGGAATTCATTATGGGAACATGCTCGTACTGTTTACCCAAACATCATCAAAGCTGTTCCTGACAGATTACAGTTCTGTGTTTTGTTTTCTGGACTGCACTTTCTAGATGCATTTATAAGTTTGAATTCTTATAAGTCAAACCCTTTGGTTCCACTGTTCTGAAGTGTGTATATATATATATGCTTTAGAGTAATATTGGGACTGGGTGGGCTGTGGATTTGAAGAGCAAAGGCATGTTGGAATGAAGGAATAAAGGTGAACACAGGGAGAAGAAAACAGGCTTGTTTTCTTATGTTAGAAAAAGAAGTGAATTCAATAAGAAGGTCTGAGAACAGAATTTTCCAGTATATGCAACAGTAATTATATCTAATGCTCCGTGTTATGTCTTATTTGTACTCTTGAACTATCACTGTTGACTTCTTGAGTATAGTTTGTTGCTTGCACTCAAGGATTGCTGTCTAGGGTTGTTTGGTTTTTTGCTGGCCCTTGGAATTTTAATTTAGTGAATTGAAAATGCATAGTGTACACAGTTGGTGTGCCAGCTATTTCAAGACATCACTTTAATTGCAGGGGATGTAAATTTTTCAAACCATGGTAATATAAAAAAAGTTGCTATAGCAACTCTTTAAGAAAAAAATCACACATCTTCACAAGCTTTTTAGTCAAAACAATACACTTGAAGCCTTGCTTAGGCAGAGGATTAGGCAATTGGCGCATTCATTGATTTGGATGGGTAGCATATAGTTGGCTGTTTAAAAAGTTCTGAAGAAGTCTAAAAGATGTCTAAAGTCTGAAGAAGTCAAAAACAACCCAGGGTTGTTTCTCCCTTGACTTTTGTCTGTGCTTAAGAGTGGATTGAACTGGAGTTTCTTATCTGCTAGCAAATACCATTTGGGTAGTAAGTTAAAGATTTAGTGTAGCATACAGAGTACACTTGGATTCCTGAAGTTTCCACATGACTGAAAGCTTGTGGGGGAAAAAAATTCTATTTGGACCAGTGAGATATGTTTGAAATGAGTTTTTTCTCACTCACTGCCTGTTGATATCACAATGCCAAACTGTATTGATTCCTCAGATCTAAGAATGGACTGTGTGTCAAACCCTGTTTTTTGGCAGGACTCATGTGACATTAACCAGGGGTTTAGAACTGCTGTGAGATAGCAGTTTTCACTGACTTTTGAGAAGTTTAGGTTTTCTTTTGGGGTTTGTGTATATTTATTTTTAAAAATAGAATGTGGGAAGGACCTTCTAGAGAACAAATGGCAGCTTTAATTAAGTGCTCTACTTGAGAGAGGATAGGAGTCCAGAAGCAGGATACCAGGCTTTAGGAATAGAAGAAAAATCTGTCTAGAAGACAGCTCTGTTTGCAAGATGGAATGAGTGTTTACTCATTCACACTTATCCCAGAGTGTTTCAGAGAGAAGAAATTGAAGCAATATGTGCATATTTGTTCTGCCAACTGCTGCAGAGTAATTGCATTGCAAACTTCAGAAGAGCTGTAGACAATTTACCTACTTATATGGAAAGAGATGATCTGTGGAATGTCAGATTAATGACTGTATAGTGTTTAAAGGGTCAGTAGCAGTTCTGGAAGCCAGGGCAGTATTCCTGATGGTGTTTCAGGTGTATGAAAGTTGCCATCAAGTTTGGTTCATCCAAGCTGTAGGTCCTATTTGACAGGAGCTTTGCAGGTCATTTAGATTCAGACTGGCAGTGAAGCACTGACTGGATTAACTGACCTGCTGGCAGCCCCTGGGGAGACAGCATGGATGGATATTGCAAAGATGAAGGATCACAGTCCCTGAGTGCAGTAAATATGATGTGTTTGCAGATGTCATTGTTACTGGATGTGCACTGATGAAGTGCATCATGGGTATTGCCGAAACATTGACTATATGAATAGTTTTATAGCTGTTAAGATTTTCCATCTCTTGCTTAATGCAACAATGATACATTATGCATTCTCTTCTGTGACAAATTTATTATCAGTTTTATGGTTTCCAGAAGAATGCTGAGAAATTTTGTTAAAGTGAACACTTCTGAATCTGGTCTAAGTGTATGGAAACAAGCTTTGTAGCCCTCTGACATCAGTATATATGAATTTATGATTGTATAAAAATAAATTTCATATATTTGCCTCAATATTGACAGGGAACATTAAAATACTGCAGATTTTATGGTATGTAATTTCACTCTCATGAGATGTGTAAGAAGCAAACATGGGCACACAAACTGCTTATGGAAAGCTTTTCATGCTTGACATTTTCTAGAAGCCTAATTTAAGTTGCCATTGTCCTGGTTGTTTGTGCTGAGGGAAGGGATAGTAATCATGTACAAGCGATGACAAATAATTTTTAATTAAAAACCTAAATTAGGACAGGACTGAGTGCATTAAAGAAACAAACCAAGAAACAACCATGAAAAAAACCCAACCCTATGAAACAAACAGTAAAGAACAAACCACAGCCTTCCTGCAAACTCGTAATCTTTTCTTTCTTTTTAACCAGTTACCAGCTGGGCCAAGACAACTGATGCAAATTTATCCAACTCTTTAAATGGCTTGACCTTCGTGGGAATTCTGGATGCAAGAGCGGGCAGCAGTGTCCAGGTCCTTCAAAACTTGAACTCTGGGACCCTGAGAGATCTCTCATTGCCTGAGCATGGACCTGGCCTGTTGTCCAGTGCTTTAGAAGATTGTCATAGCCTTAAATCAGTGGATTCTGGTATTCCAACTCTAGAAATAGGAAATCCAGAGCCTGTTCACTGTAGTGTGTTGAATGTGAAGAGAAAGCAATCAGAACCTGAACTTGTGCCTGACAGGGCTTTTCAGAGCGCATGCACGCTGCCACCGTATGTGCCTCCGCATCCGCTGACTGCTGAGCACGACCATGCCGTGCGAAAATCCTCGACTTTCCCCAGAACAGGGTATGACACTGTCAAACTTTATAGTCCAACCTCAAAAACTCTAAATCGAAGTGATGATATCTCTGTTTGCAGTGTGTCTAGTCTTAGCACAGAACTGTCAACAACTTTATCAGTTAGCAATGAAGACATTTTGGACTTTGTGGTCACAAGCAGTTCAAGTGCAATTGTGAATCTTGAGACTGACGAGGTGCACTTTTCGGATGTTACCCTGAATTCCTCTCGAGACAGCAATGACCAGAACCAGCTGCAGTGTTGTCATGAGACAGACGTGGACAGTAAACGGAAAATACTGGGACCTTTTACAAACTTCTTTGCCAGGTAATGTTTCCATAAAATATATTTTAATGGATTATGTAAGATCTTAGGAGAAAGGTAAAGATATAATAGCTTGGTGTTTTAATTTAGATCAGTATTAACATATTTTTTCTGTTATGAGTAAATAGACAAACATTGCTGGGGACTAAGGCTCTGCATCCCATGCTATATTGTGTTTATGGTGTATGGAAGCATCTTAAATCTTGGAAGATTCCTTCTATATTACAGTGAAAGGATTTCTGAACAAGGTCTTTTTTCTTCTGAACAGTGGCTTCTCCAATGATATCTTTTGTGATTTTGGCTGAGGTCTTTAATCTTTTGTCACATAAATGGATAAATATAGGTAGGATCCATACCTGTATTCAAGAACTTTGACATCTGAACATTCATAAGTAGTTTGGTAGTGATGGAATGTTTTATTGATCATTCCAAGCGTATGAAGCTTGAAATGCAAATACTTTATAAACACTTGATGTGACTACTCTGCTCTTTCCAAATCTCAGTTAGTTTTTTTAATATCCTTTTCCTTAATTTTTGTATGGAATGAAAACTTCTGACATTGTGTCACCCACTTGTTGAAATGATAGCATTGGTACCCAAAGCGGTTTCTAAATGTAGCCTTGTAGGAATAATAAGGTTCTAAATGTAGATACCCCAGGGAAGTGGGGAATGAGGAAGAGGACTAATCTACTTTGGGGGGGGTTGAGCTGTTTGCTGGTGGGTTCTTTTTTTAAGTTATGTAAGGCCTTCATGATGTCTCTTACTTTTAAGTTACATCATCTGAAATTTGATATATTTTAGATAAATTGTTCTAGAAAGAAATTTTAGGCATCAAGCGGAGTTGGCTGTAAATAACCTGTTTTGCACAGGGCTTCAGTTAATATCTTTTTCCTCATGCTTTTTTTTTGTTGTTGTTGTTGCATGAGGCAAGTAGGCTAATAAAATACATCAAGAATCGGCAAAAATCGTTCTTTGAAAGGCTGCCTTATTTGCAAAGCTTAAGAAAATCAATTTGTTTAGACCTACTAAGCTGGCTGAAGCCTTTGTTGGTTTTTATTCTTAGGTTAAAATACTGTACAGCAGAACTCTAGTCCTCAGTCATGTTTGAGGTGCTGATGCTTTTGTGACCCTTGTCTGTTTGTTGCCATGGAACCAGACTTAATTCTGAAGCAGGAGGTTTCTCAGCACTTCAAAGCATGAACTTTGTTACCCATTCTGGTAGCACAACTGCTAACTCAAACAAATGCTGTCCTTCAGCCTGGGGGGAGCACAGTGAAACAGGCACATTTAGACCCTACTCACAGTAGGATGTTTGACCACTTCTTAACTTTTCTTACCCAACAAAGCAAACCTATCTGTCCAAATTCTGTTCTAGTGTAGTCTGTGGTGGTTTTGCCAGTGTTGCAGAAACTGTAGTACTCACTAGACGGAGCTTTTTAACCTTTGCAGGTACGTTGAATGCCAGGAAACAAAGGCTGTCATTACTGCCTTTTAGACGGGCAACAGATAATCTTGGTCACTGGGTGATGTCATTGTAAGAATATGAGGATTAAGTTCAAGCTAGGTGATCAGCTTTGAAGTTCCAGGTGCTCAGTCTGTAACCTGACCTTGAATATCCTTCTCTTTGGCATCCACTTCCTTCTCTGTTTTGGAAACAAGAGTTGCCTACTTTTTGTCTGTACTTGCACACCACACCCCCATATTTTATGCATCTGTCTCATGTCATGAGACCTGGTGGTGAGTTTCACAGGTATTGAACAAGCAAGGGAGCCTTGGAGGTTGTTCTGTGCCACAGGGAGAACTATTTATATTTATGCTGTCAGCATTGTTAAGGTTCAAAACATGCCGTTGCTAGTTTTTGTTGGTATTTGTAATCTGCCATCCGTGGGTTTAAAAACTCCCTATTCCCTGGAGTTCCTGTGAGCTCTTTGGATTCCCAGGACTTAAACAAGTACTGAAGTAAATGAACCTGGGCCTTGCAGTATTTCGTTTGAAAGTAGCTGCTTTGTAGAGGCCTTCCTACCCAGCTCACCCTGTGCTCTGTTCTGGGGTTTGTGTGCAGTGTGAAATGAAGAGGAGGCATTTTGAATAGTATTGTTAAAGACCAGCTTGCTGAGAGGGAGTTTCCTAAAGCAGTTTGTTCCAAGTGCTGCAGTGGTGGCTATAAACAAAGCCCCAGAAAGAAGTGTGTTCTTAGCACTGCACTCTGTACTGAAAGTTGTGATTCAGTCTTGCAGGTTGAGTGCATAAACTTCGCTTTAGAGAACCAAGCGTGAACCATGGCAGGAGAAAGTCAAATTGCCTTGGCTGTGATCACTGGCTGCCACATGTGTACACAACATGGAATAATGAGGCCTGAGTGCTTTGTACACAGCCTTCCAGAAGCCTGACAGTCATGGGCTAAGGCTGCAGTGCAGAGACTCAGCCTTAAACTGCAGGTTTAGCTCTTTGAGGGCTTCTCTGGGTAATAGGATACAGCTCTGAACCACTGAGAGCAAAGATGAGTCAGCTTAAGTTTTTGCACAGGTTGTTGATATTTGGTAAAAGGGAGAAACCTTGCTTCTTGAAATGGCACCTGTGCTTGTATTGAACCCATCTGGCCTCTGAGGATGTATTCGTTTCTCTGATCTTATCAGAGTAAACGGCCTTGACATGTCAGTTAAGATTTGTGGCTGCCTGTAGAGATGATACTGACAATAATTAGATGCCTCCAGTGCTTGGTCACATGTGCTTAAGCTACTTACATATCAATTAGGGGTAAGTCTTTTGCAGTATCAAGAAAATGCTTAGAGAAGTAGTTGCTTTAGAATACGAAGTTATTTTTTGGTAGTCTGTACATTTATTTTTCCTTTTGAAACTTTATGCATGTGTGCATGTGCACTGTCCACAAGGTTGCGTGTTCCATGTCAGTTCTGTGGTGTGTTATGAAGTTTTGGGTTGAGACTGCATTTACAAAATGAGTTGTAGAAGAGATCAAAGAAAAAGGGAACCCTGTTGGCTCATTTCCTTCAGTCCTGGCATCTTTAAGATCACTTGGGAATGGAGTGCTCCTGCCCTGCCTCCTTGAGCACTATGGTGAAGAAAGTTTCCTGGACTGCTTCTCTGGCTCAGTTTATGTCTTCAGCAGTTTGAGTATCCATAAGGTCTGGTTGTTTCCTCAGGCTGCTGTATGCATCTTTGGATGTGAGCAGGAAGATCCAAAGTGAGAAAGAGGCCACTTTCTTGCTTACACATAGCTTTTCTCTTGAAAGAGCTTAAGGTACAGTGCTCTCATTAGGCTCCAGGTTGGCATATGAAAATGAATTACTGCTTCTGAAAGCAGCTGTAATGCTGACTGTTGACAGAAAAACCTGACATGTTTGTTGTTTTCAAGTGTCACTTGTATCAGCTTTAAAAGCCCAGAGGTCTTTCATGTAAGCATGTGTTGGAATTAATTTCCTTAATTTGAATATATGCAGGAACTTGGTTTGAAAACTAGTGTGAGCAATTAACTGGGTGATAAAGAGTTGGTGGCTTGTCTGCTCCTTTGCCTTATTGACCCAGAGTAGTGTGGGTTAATGAGTTTTACATTTGGCCTTCTGTAATACACTACTGAAACTTTTTAAATGTGTGGATCTTAAGCAGCTTTGCTGCATCAGGACTGTAGTGATCTTACTGCAGAAGTTGCCCTTTTCATTTATAATTTTCAATTATCATTTTGGAGAGCAAGAATGAGGATTTTTGTGCTTGCATGGAGAGTGACCATAAAGGGATTAGAAGTATGTACAGTTAAATAAGCCATGCAGTTTATTTCATTTTAATGGATTACAAGCAACATAAGTCTTTACTTAGTCCACTGCTATGGATATTGTCTGCTTTCCCAAGATTCTGGATCTTCTTTCTTTTCAGGATACTCCTAGAAGTTTTTGATCCGAGTGTTCAAAGTATTTGGATTTCAGAAATCCTCTAAGGAGCATAGAGACTACACATGAAATAAAGGGCTTTAAGAAGAACATGACATTTTACTATTTGCAAAGAATATCTGCATTTCTGGAAGAAAGCTTCTGAAGCAGGATTGGTATCCTATACCACACATAGAAACACATACCTGTGACCTTACTTGTAATCTGACAAGAAAAAGGTCTTAAATTTCAAAATACTAGCTACTGCTTTCAATGTTAAATCTAAAATCATGTGAATTTAATATATTTATATCACATATGTACACCGATGTTCTGAGAGTACTGGTCACACATAATTTGGAGTTCTGAATTTAGCAATTAGGTCCATTGATGGCAAAAGTCAGTCATCTGTGTTAATGCATAGGACCCTTTCATAAGGCTGTTTGTCACTTTTAATGAGAGGACAGTTTATAGTACTTCTCTAATTTTAGTGTTAAAAGGAAGGTCGAATGACAAGGAGCATTGTAGTGTTGATTTCCCACTTTCATATCTCCAAAAATGGGAATTCACTGACCACAGGAGGGAAGAAAAATTATGAAAATAATTGCAATTGATTAATCTGAGATATTAGGTAGGATGTTGTCTCTTCTTCCATGCAATTTTCTGTTCAGTGAAGCCTCTTAGAGTATTGGCTGTTCAGGAGGAGACAGGCTGAGAACAGGACTGAAGTGTGTAGGAGGAGGAACAGAAAGAGCTGGATGCAGTGTGGGGGCAGATATAAGTTCACTGTCTCTAACCACAAAAGAACAAAACCAAATTGAGCTGCAGGTGGAGTTGTCCAGAAGCTGATGGGATGGACTCCAGAAACCCAGCCTCTGATGGAGGAAACCTGCACAGCCATCCAGCACAGGCTGCTTCCCTGCTCTGCTCTGGGCTGAGCTCCCAAGTGCTGTAGTTGCCTGGCCCCACAGGATTCAGTGCTCTTTTGGAGGGAAGGGAATAATCTAGTGGCAGTTTTGTTCTTCACTGCTACTTTATCTGGGTGCATTTCTAGCAAATTGTTGTCAATAACACGTGGCTAAAAGGGCTAGGAAGAGAGGGGGGCAAACAAGCTCATGTTTTGGTGGTGTGGGAGACAGCATAGGCACTGAGGATCTGTTTAACACAGGGTGCTGGCAGCAGTATTTCAGCAGCCCATGAGGCATTCAGGTATGCTCATCTGAAAGGTGCTTCAGTCTTCACAATGTGATTTTGCAAAGTTCTTATTTGAAAGCCACTTTGTCTACTGGAACTGGCAGACTAGAAGTCCTCTTCCCCCCGTATTTGCTACCGTGGTTCTGTGTGAAACAGAAGAAATCAGATGAATTTTCTGAAATAAACATTCTGTCTCAAAGCAGATCTTCCACAGGTGGAAAGCTGGAATTCTACAAAGGTAACAGCCTTTGCTTTTCATAAAGCTTGAAAATTGTATGATACAGTTTTCAGATTTCTTGTCTTATTCAGAGAATGAAGTTCTGGACTTTGTCATGTGGCCTGTTCTCCACTAGGTGTTGAACTGAAACTGCCTAAATTAATTGCAGTCCTTATTTTCCCTTTTTGTGTGGGATGGTGTAACTCTTTACAATTACAGTTGGACCTGAGTGTTGGTTTGTATGACAGTCCTTACTTGCTGAAACTCCACTTTATGAGAATTCTTCAGTATTTGCATGGAAGACCAGCACTGTGCATTATCCATGTGCAAAATAGATCTTGGCTTGCGGCAACCAGTCCTAAAGCTAAACTTGCAGGGTTATTGCCTGATTTATCTTTGCTTGTCTTGGATACTTCAGTGCACTTAGCACTTCTTTGTTCCTGTAAAATGAGGGGAACCTGTAAGAAGAAAGATAAATGCAGAATACTGTAGTTTTAATAAATACTTTATTAAACCCTGCTCCTTTTCCCAGAAATCTAGAAACATTTCCAAGTTACGCTATTGCAAGCTATCAGGTATCCTATACTGCTAACTTATTGTATTACTGTTTGTCACAACTGTGGAAGTCTTTTTTTCCCAGACCTGCAGGTATCTGTTACACTGTAAAGTATTATTTGTTTTGATTCTTACTGAACTTACTGGAATGTTAGTGGTGGGAAAACTTTGTTTATAAAATGTGGTCGGAGTTTATAAAACATAGTTCTGTGATTAGTTACCTCTTTCATAGTTAAGTCAACTTGTTGGGTGTCTGGCTCTATTTCTGTTGATTTGTTTATCCATAAACCAAGCATTGTTCTTCCTTTAGTCTGACCTTTGGCAATCTCCCAGAGACAAAATTCTGCAAACCCTGCTTCTGTATGTAATTTTGGAATTCTATTCAAAGCATCTCTTTTGACTGGTTTATGTAAGTTCTTCACCATAGCTAAAATACTTGAACACTTTTGATGGTGTTCTGTCTGTTGGTTGTTTTGATGTACAGGTTGACTGAGAGGTGATCTGGGTTTGAGAGGAGGGAATGTAAGAACTGCTCCTAGTGAATTATTTCTAGAAACTAGTGTTACTGGGTCACAGGTACCAACTGTTGGCTTTTCCTTTTGGACGGTGTAGATTTAGGGTGTTTCAGGAGACTTTGGTGGGTCTGACAACTATACCTTCTCAAGTCCATCAGTTCTCCAGTCATCGTGATTTGTGTGCCATCTTGTTCCTCCACTCATCAGGTAACCAAAATTCCTTTGATAGAATATGTTGCTGTTTTTTCAGGATTTATTTTCTCAGTCTCTGGAAATTGTTTAAGTGAGCAAATTAGGAACATCTAAGGGTGAGAATCTTTCCTCTGTTTATTGGTAAGTTGTGAAAGTTATGATTAGTACAGAGGATGAGAAGAAAACAATGTTGTTGTTGGGAATGTTTCCTAGATAGTGTTAATTGAATTAATACCACATCAGATAAGGTGGCTGGACATTTTTTGCTGACAATGCAGCAAATACTTAATAAAATTTATCTTAATATATTTTTGGCTTAACAGGTGCTGTACATTATTTAAAATGTCTTGTTTCAATGTAGTTGTCTGAATGCCTTGTGGAATAATGTCTGTGGAGACACCTCTTACAGTACCTATGTGCTCAGTGTGGGTTTACCTGGTTCTTATGGTGAATATCTGCTTACTTATCTAACTTATCTAAAGTATAAGTATACATGGACTTAGCATTGGATAGGCCGAGGGGCTCAAGACCTTGATGCTCTCTGCTTGGGTAGTTTAGAGTTATCAGAGGAGTTTCAGGGTCTTCCTTTAGAAGCAGCTGAAATGGACTTTGACTTGCCTCTGTTTCTTTCTTCTTAAGAACGCATGTGAGTCTGATACTCATTTGAAAAATTGTCTTTCAAGATAAAATTGTTCTACAAAACTGAACCTTTTGAACTTTCTCCACTGTCCTTATTTTGCATCTGTTCTGCTCATGAGACTGGTAAGTCCTTCCAGTAGTTAATTTGCATGACTATTCCACTTATTTTGTCTTCTGAAAATAACCTTAATTGAAAGACTAATTAAAATTTGGAGCATGCATCATGAGAGCAGGAGATGATGTGTGTATTTTTAAAACTTGTAAAAAAATTTACTTGCATTTGCAAATTAGTGTTGCTTAAATGCAGATAAGAAATTGCCTCAGTTTGCATAAGCTGGGTCAGTTACGAGACAATTTTCCTATATGTTTCTGTGCACCTACTGTCTTTTTAAGACTAAGGATCCCATTTACTTGCAAATGTAATCTCTATGGTAGGTCAGTGTTAGTATACCACAGAGCAGCATATGCCATCTCAGTTTTCTACTGCTTGCAGTTGTGATTCTGTGCTGTGTGCCAGTAGTTCAGGTACTGCAAAACTTCATCTAAGGAGTCCTGGCAAAAAGGTCATATCAGTAAAGTTGAAATTCAGGTTTTCTGAATAACCCAAAAACTCTAGTTGTAAAAACTCCTAAATCCCAAGCTCCTCTACCCTTTTGTTTCAGTAAACTGGTATATCTTGGGCATTCTGGTTAAAAAATATTGCATGTTGCCAGGAAGTCCAGAGGGGGGTGTGTATGTGCTTGCTTTGCTCAGCTCCACCCTCTGACAGCTCCTGTGAGGGCCCACCCTTTTTTCCTGTTGTTTCAGTGACATGTGCCAGAGAAACAGTTCCTTGACTCTGGTGGTATCAAACTTCAGAGATATCTGAATGGGCTCAATGTTGAGCCTGCTTGGCTTGAGAAGACTTTGAGACTTTTCAGGAAGGAGCTTTGTAGCTGACTTCAAGGCTTGGAGTAAATTGACAACAGAAACTATGGCAGTACTGTCTCTGCTGCTTTAGTGGATAGGTTTGCATACTGAAGGGGGGTGGGACCTGGTGGAAAGGAATGACCTCTTAAGAGGTAACTTCACATAAGTGACCTTGCTTGGGACAAAGCACAGCTGAAATGTGGAAAAAATGAATAGCTGAATGCTTGTGGAGCTGCTGCTCTCAACTCTTCACAGGGCAGTAATTGCTGGCAGTTGTGTTGCAGACCTTCTGTCTTTTTGGAAAGAGAATTGGAGTGAACTAGATAAACTTTCTGCTTCAGTGGTGATGCTGGATTTCTTTAAAAGCAAAAGCTTGAAAATGCTCTAACAGATGCAATATGGATAGGTTTGATTTGATTACTTGTTACTGATGTGGTTCTAATATCTTTAGAACCACATTTTTAAAATTTGATTAAGGCTTCAGCCTGATCATGACAGTACACAAGGCTACATAAATAGTGGCAACATACACATGTGCAATTTTGTAAGTTGATCTTAGCAGTGCTTAGAGAACAAAAATGGAATTGTTTTTTTTAAGTTTCCCTAAAAACAAGGTTTTCCTGACACTGCTAAACTTGCCTCTTGGTATTAACTTCCTCTTTTCCCCACAGTAAAGACAGCTGGGCAGATCAGTATAGAGTGGTGATGCAATATCTGTATGTTCAAGCAAAAGATTGTTCCGTCTCTGTCCTCTACCACAGGATGTTCTTTGTGTGTAAAAAGTAACTCTGGAGTTAGAATTCTTTTCAGGCAGGTAATCCCTCTCTACAGCTCAATTAAAGTAACAGGGTTAAGCAGCTGTTTGGTGCCAAATACTGTTTTTAGGGGACTATGCAAAAGCAGTTTTCTAATTGAAATTTGATCTCAATTTAACTTCTATCCTTGGGTTTTGTAAAATAAGCAGCTGCAGATACTTAGTGTAAAATAGTGAGCGCATACAACAGGAGTGCAGATATAACCCATGACACTTTAATGACTTCACACTAATGAGACTGCAGACATCATGCATCATGTCAGATGTTCTTGTTAATATCTCTATTGCAAATCATCATGATGTGTTCTGATAGTTGTGAAGAGGACAGTGAGACTGAACTAATGATGAGCATGTAATCTTTTCTTTCAAGGCATGTCAGCCCTTTTTTACATTCAAGATCTCAAATTTAATTTTATTATCTTTAAACACTTGTAATGAAGCTTTGACATATTTTACCCTCGAATTTCTGGGCTCATCTTTGGAGTAAAGATCTGTTTGTTTAGAATTTTGGGGTTTTTTGTTTTGTTTTGTTTTGTTTGTTTTTTTTGTTTTTGTTTTTGTTTTGGTTTTTTTGGGTTTTTTTTTTTTTTTTTTTTTTTCCAAATAGAGAAGTTTTCCTTCTTGTTACCATGTATTTTGCATTAGAAAGATCTCCTTAAGTTATTTTTAGTGTGGAATTTTTCTTAGTGAATTTGCTCAGAAATGAAACGGCTTAGTGCTTTTCTTGAAAATCTAAGAGAGCTAAGAATAGGAGAAAAGTAATTCCTTTTCGTGCTGTAGCAGCAGAAAAATGAAAGGTTTTGCTATGAGTTATTTGCTCTGACATATATAAGGTAGAAACTTCCTCCTAAGGCAGTTGCATATTTTGGGGGTTTACTTTCAGTTCAGGAATCTCAAGCAGTGACTTTATCAGGACCCTGTGGTATTGTCCTGATTTATTACAAAACTCTGTAGAAATTGAACCAGACAACATTCCATAGGGGTTTTTTGATTTTTTTTTTTTTGGGTTTTTTTTTTCCCCTTAAGTTTTCTCAGAATAGGTGCAAATTAGGTGGCATCTCTTCTGTTCCTGCCATGCCGTCCTGTCATATATTACCTTTGGTGTGTTTCAGTCTGGGGCAGATCAGGGTTTCGTGCTGTGTCCTCAAAGCAAGAACATATTGTAGTTTGCTGTTCTATATCTGATTGTGGTGATTTGTGGCTGCTGATAATGTTAAGCCTTCGGGGGATTGTGAGACTTCTTGGAGTTTGTAGAGAGTGTGGACATCAACCAAACCCTGGGACTTGGGCCCAGACAGAGGGTTGAGGAAAAGGACAGTACAGAATGAAATTTGTATAGTGACCATGCCTGCTGCTTTCAGTTCAATACATATATATTTTTTTTTAATTACAAGTGAACTGGAAATCCCTGACATAGCACAAAGGGAGGAAGAGATGCCTGGTGCCCTAGGATGTAGGGATAGAGAAGAGTGAGCTGAACAAGTGCTGTGCCATCTGCAAGATAAGCTGTAGAACAGATTATTTATTATGACACTGCCTCTAAAGGGAAAGTAGATAGTGACGATTGTGGAATTGAATTGAGAGGAAGTGTGTGAGATTGGCTTTTCAGATTTAGTTCATTTTACACAGGTACTTGCAGCAGAGAGCTGTTACAATTTATCATTCCAATTCATCTTTATTTTGCTCTGAGGGTAAAGACCTACTGCTGTTCTTAAAATCCCTCAGAGGAGACTGAAGGAGTTGTTGCTTGTATATACACTTGTGCTTAGCAGCCTCTAATGTGGATAGAGACAGAAAGAAAATTGCCTTTAATTTTTGTGTTATTGAAGTGCTAATGAAGTGTGGTGAAAACCTTTTACTTGCAAAAGGCTTTGAATGTGCACAGAGGTGTCACAGAGGTGTGCCTCCTTATGGGCACTCTTCTAGTGGCTCTGATGCTAGAAGTTCTTGTTTTCTCTAAAGATGGTTTGGAGTCTGGAATTTGCTTGCTTCTGAAGTAGTAACAACCTGAATAAAACCCCTTTTGAAAGAACAGCCAGTCTGTCTTGCATTGTGTATCCTATTTACATGCAGTAGACTTTAGTATGTTATTTTGGTCTTGCTTTCTTTTTTATTCTTAGATATATTTTAGAACTTGCTTGATATTTGCCCATTTTAAATGGATTAAATATATATATAAATTAATCTCTTGTCTGTCTGTTTTTATGTTTTATTTCCCAGGTAGCTGTCTCAAATGATGATACAGATCCATCCTCTCAGGCTTTAGTTACCTTACAATCTCTGCATAGCTGAAAGGGGTTTGGAGAAGTGCAGTTACTGCTTAGCTTTGCCATCAGTTGTAATTGACTTGCATGATTTCTGTACATAAACACTCTGTTCTTATCTTTTAATATGATAATCTGTTCTTGGTTTGAATTTCAAGGTAACTATACCCTTGTGATACAGAAGCATGTGATAATTTGTATAAATATATGCGTATTTAGGGATGGCAGTGCATACTATTAACCTTATATTTCAGCACACTTTGATGTTGTAATCTCAATTGTTTTTCACATATGAAACATATCTCTTGTATTCCAGCAGTGTTATCTCTGTTGGTATTGCTATGGTATTGTTCATGGCATCTGATACAAAGTGACCAGGAAAAAGCAACTTTTTAGTGACTAGGTTGTTCGTGTTGCAGACTTATTCAGCTCTTCTAGAGTGTGAAGCTCAATACAGTTTTATTTCCCAGACTATCACACTTTTAATGTAAGAAACAATCTGTACTTGATGGGCCAACACACAAGGCATTAAGGTGGTAACTGTAAGGAAAAGCAGTAATGTCAGAATGGAAGCATCTGTGGCTTGAAGGTGCTAGAGCTGCCTGCTGGTTGCAGTAGCGAAAATGCTTTTGTCTCAGTGGATTTTTTTTTTTTTCTTTTAAATGAGGGTGCAATAAACAATAGTCAGTTACCAGAAAAACCTGCCTTGAGGTGGGTAAATAACAGAACTTATCTGGACATATTTGAATATGTGATAAACTGGATAGTAGGACAAAAGAAAATTTGCTACTTTAATAATACAGGCACACCATGGGGGTAGAATATCTGTGCTCTTGGAGGAGCTGTGTGCTATAAAAAGCATGAAGACTGGTCTGTACTGTGTGTCCAGTTTTGGAAAAAAGTAGTTGTGGTGTGAAGATGCAAGTTTGGCAAATTGCTTTATGATTAAAAATGAACAATGTGAATAAAATTAATCCAATTTTCAGTGGCTTCATGTCTACCCTTATAACTGTTCCTACAGTGTTTAAGCTAGTAAAAATTAGACATTTCAGAGACACTTCAGAATTAATGTGTTTTGATAGCTGCTTTGAAGCTTATTTAGAAAAATAATATTTTGTGAAAACAGATTAAATTCAGTAAAAGGGTACTATGTCTCCAAAGTTTTTGTGATTTTTGCTAGTAATGAGTTGTAACAGGTGGGTAAAGAATGTGCCTTAATCTTTTTTTAAAGAGTGAGGCTGAATGATCTCCAAGAATGCTAAAAAAAGGTGTCCACTTTTAGAAAGTTAGAAAATGAACTTTTTAGAAATCTATAAAAGTTATAATTTAACAAAGTCCATTGCCTGGTATGGTGATAATACTGCATGATGTACCTTTTGAAGATGGGAAAGTGTCAGCACAACCACAAGAGGAGTTGGAATATATGATTAGGATACATAAGGTTAGCAAATGTTCATCCTTCTTTTTGTTATAATTAGTCAACCCTTTTTCTTAATTTTTTTTTAAGGAATTTGTTTACCAGAAAGCAGAGTGCAAGATTTGAAAAACAAAATGATGTGCGATGGAAGTTGTTTGGAAAAGTACCTCTTGGAGAAAACTTACAGAAAGACCCAAAGAAAATACAAAAGGTATTGTTTAATTCTGTGTTAGAATTAATGGTAAATGAAGAAGCCAGTTCAGTTTATGATCTGTGTATAGGACTGTGCAGCCTGTTTGAGTTGCACACATTTTCAGTCCCAGAAAAGGCTCTTTGTGGAAATTTTACTTCTTTACAACAGTGCTGTTCAGAAGAATGTGTTCTACTTTGTCATTACACTGGGTATGTGAGGCATGAAGAGCCTTCCTTAATGTGTCATAAGATAATGAAAATCTAAATGCAACTCACTTTTTTCCAACATTGTTGAAAGCAACATTTCAGAGATCTGGTTCTACAACAGATGAACCCAAGCTCTTGGCTACTGAATCAAATGATTTGCCTTTCCAAGGGGGAAAATCTTGTGAAATCTGGCTATGTGGTCAGTAGTTCATGAGCTGCTCTTTCAGTGACAAGAGAATAACCTCTTCCAATCTGTCTGACTTGATCTGGGATTTTCAGATTGTATGTAGTCTTTTTATGTGTTTGGAGCTTTTTCTGTGTTTCAGTTGTCACTTCCTTGATCAAATGACTGTGGGAATAGTAAAGTTTGCATGGAAAGAGACCATGTAGTAAAATTTCAAAACCAGCTGCTGTGTGTGAAATGCAAATGCTGATTTGAAGGATTTTGTTGCTTAATTCAGGGTAAAATACTCTGGAAATCCACATGTTATGTGACTGTTCTTAGTTGTAGTTAGGCTGTTAAGGTGAAATTGAGGCAGCTTTTTGAACTTGTCACTGTACTCAACCATTCAGATTTTATCTACAGCTTGTCTTGACACAGTTAATGAGTCTGAAGTGTTCACCAAAGATTTCTGATGAATTGAAGAGGCATAATAAGTACAGTACTCTGACATTTAGCAGTGTATTTTATTGTAGTGCCTGTTCCTTTATAAGTGGGTAAATAATTTATTAGCATTTTGTGATCATTGCTGGTACTGTGATTATTTTTCCTTTACATGCAAACTATCTTAGGTTACATATGCTTTGAATGGTTGTCTAACATTTGTTACAAAACAGTCACTATTAAATTATTATGTGGTATGGCATCCAACCACTAGTGAGTTTCTGGAAATATTGCAGTCTAAAACAATTGTCTCCAGTGCCTCTTGGGTAACAATAACTAATCCTTCCTAAATGACTTAGTGCTTTTGTGAAGTTATTTTTTGACATGTAGATTTTGAGTCATGAGTAGTGCTGTAAGTCACTAATTGAGCCTCACCAACATCTAAAAGCACAGCCTGATTTAGGTGACCCCTCACCAAAACAATGGTCAGTCAGACAGGCTTTTTGAGCATGAACCTTTTCTCAAGCCCTGTAAAAATGCGTCCAACAGCACTCACTTGTTCATAAGTCTATATACAACATAGCATCATACTGCATTTTAACAATGTAGAAATTAAAATCACTCCAGCTAAGATGTTGCTTGCCCTGTTTTTAATGCTGAAGATATACATGAGTATTTGTCTCTTAATGAAGAAGCAACATTGGTATATGCTCATGGTGGGTTGCTTTACTGGTTCACTGAGAGCTTTTGTGTAGTTTTTATCCAGTTAAATGTGTTAAAACTTAGAAGCTGTCAGAATGAGTAATCTTGGAGAAGCTGGAAGTGCATTTGCAATGGAGGTTTGCATGATTAATCTTTTATATCAGTTCCCTTCAGGAATTCTGCTTGAGCAGAAGTGGTTATGCTAGTTGCTTTTGCAATTGATGTTTGAAAATGCGCAAAGTCAGATGACAGCATCTCACCAAGAAAAACCACTTAAGTTAAATTCTCACCTCTCCCAGCAGACTGTAGACCTGAGCTAGGCTTTGCAACCACTGTTTCTTTCAGAAACTCTTTTCAAACTTGGCAAGCACAGAAGTATATGTAAATACCATTTATGTGCAACAACTTCTCTCCCCCCAGTTTTATTAGTGAAGGATCTTCAAAAGAAATTTCTGTAAAAATTCAAGAAGAGGTAACCAGCGTATCAGTGGTTGTCTCTCTTATGTGACTTGTTTTCACAGAACTTGTTTGCATGTGGCCTGTCAAGATTTTGTGTATTAAAAGAATGAGGCATGTAGAGGGAAGACAGATCTTGACTATATCCTAGAGACATGTGACAACTTTCTTCTCCAGTGAAATTACTTTTTTTTAATAGTGTATTTATTTTAATTTTCTTTTCTATAATAGCAAAATCCATTTTCAATTGGCAAGTTTGGGGGGGGTTTTCCCTTCCAAGTGTGCTTTGACCCTATGAGGGTTCTACAATTTAGCTTTCACTATATGAATTCCAATCAGCTGAATGGAATATCTTCAGGTTTTTTAAGTTTCAGTATTGGTAAAATTCAGCACATCTAACACTTAAAGCCTTTCAATTACAATCTTTACTCGAAAATTCAGGTTTAAATATTTTATGATCTCATTTGCTGACATTCCGTGTTGGGATATTTAAAAATTTTAATGGCGGTTCCTTCATATTTAAAAATAACTATGATTTTTAACTTGGGGATTGTAATTTTCCCAAATGTTTTTCTGTAATAACGAGGATATGGCTATATGTGGGGGGGTCAACATTCCAGTCAATTAAAATCAGTTGTACTGAAGAGGCTCACTCTGAAGCACGTGATAAAGTGAAAATGAGCTCTTGAAACAGGAAAATAAATTGCTTGCCTCACAGGTGATGCTTTGTTATGGGATTAAGAGTAAAGCTTATAACATTACTGTAGGAAAAACTTTGTGAGTTGAATTGGGTTAATTATAATTCAATTTTTATTTGATTTAAGCTAAAATCCTTGTTGATGAAATAAAGTGATTTTATCAGAGTCTGTTTTCTGGCTTGGATCTGTTAGATGGAAAAGAGTTTCAAAGCAACAGCACCCAGCAAGAAATATGGAAAGAATTTACTACAACCCCTGCTTTAGGCAGTGGTAAAATCTCCAGTTATAAGCAGTGTGTTTTCTCCAGGTTAAAAACAGCCCAAAGCAGAGCAAAGTCTCCAGAGTGCTGATGTGTGGAGGTTCTAGTGCAGCTCCATGTGTCCCAGCAGTGCGGGTGGAAGCGTGGGGAGCAGCTGCCTCATGTTCCGCATCCACACAGCTGCAGCCTCTGCTGATGGCCAGCAGTGGCTAAAAATACAGAGCTTTTCTGGGCATTTGCCTGAGCTGTGCTTTATTGCATTCACATGGCCCATTCAGGGCCTTTGGAAGGGAAGTTGTTGGTTCAAGCTGGCTGCTGGTTCTGGCAGGAGCTTGAGCTACAGCTTTGGATAGAGCACTGTCTTCTGCTCATCCAGAGTTTGTCTTTGGGTACCCTGGGTAAGTCATTGTGACTGATGGCTATTGCTGCCAATAGGGTGAGGATTTGCACATTGACTTCACTGCAACTTTGAAGCTAGAAACTGTGTAGTGCATTTTTTGTGTTCTGCATGAGAAGTTCAAGGGTGTAAATGAGTCACTTCCCGTGTTCTTCACTGTTGGGTTCATTTCTATTTGTCAGCCTTCAGAAAGGCAGGATTTAGATCTGTGTGGCACAGTTCCTGTTTTTTTAACAAGAAGCAAGTGCAGTGTAAGAAGGTTTAGTTACTGTGGTTAGTCTAACCTATGCCTATTATTACATTCTCTGGAAATAAAAGTGTAATGAACTTCCTCTCTTAATTGTAACCCAAAACTTCCAATTTGCCTTAATGCACTGCTGTATTGTCTCTTTCCTTCTGATCCAGTTACAAATATGTTTATTGTAATCATATGTAAAATGCATCTAACTTTTGTGAAGGTAAATAAAAATAAGTAAACAAAAGAAACCTATTATATTAATGATGATGTCCTGAATGGTCTTTTTTCTCCCAGTAAGAACAGTGCTAAAGAGATCATTCAGCAATTCCAGTAGGCTGTATTAATCTACAAAAAAAGTGTTACCCTTGTCCTATCTTGAAAATCACCTGCCTCAAACAAAAATACTAGCACATTCGAACAGATAAAGCAACAGTAGTAGCTTCCATTCACAGTAAATGAAAGGGTGATGTAATACTATGCCAGGACAATTGTTCCTGAGTATTTTAATAATAAAAGCATTTAATATAACCCAGGTATCATAATCTAGTGGAGTGTAGCTGACAAAGTGCTGCTTTCGATGCTGTTGGTACTTCTTCCCATACGTTAGTAACAGGCGAAAGTACAGAATATATTACAACAATCAGACTAATAGAAAACAGTAAGCTTTTGAGTATTGGTTTAAATAGCTATGACAAGTTACAAAGTGTTTTTGAAAGGAAATGAGAGGTTTTTTCCTGCTTTTCCAGATTTAAAGCTTTTATTTTAGCTTTCTCACTTTCTAGAATGCCTAGTAAATTGTAGGAATCAAAAGCCCTGGAAGCTGGAGGGATCCTAAAGAGGTGTAGCCAGCAGTGTTGGAGTATAAGTATCTGCTTTCAGGAGTAAAGATACTGAATAGAAGTGTAAGCTTGGTTACTTGGTACTGCAGTTACAATGTCAGCTGCTGGTCTCTGCTGGAGGGTCTGTTTCAATGCTGGTGGTATATTTTGGGGGAAGTGCAGAAATTTTGAAGTGGTTCTCTTTGTTTCAACAAGGACAGTTACTTTGTTTCCCAGATTGATACTTAGCATTAACTGGAATATGAGTGTGGATACAAGCTTATTTTTAAATGCAGGAAGCCACAAATTACTGGAAAAATGGTGGACTTTTGAGTATCAAGTGCACAACTCTTTCTAACTCCAAAATTTCAAGGCCAGAGATTATAACTTTTCAGGACAGCTGATACATCAGTGGAAGTTTGTTCTCATTTGTGTTAAATAAGAATTCATCATGCAACTGATATTTGTGTGGCTTCCAGCGCTAATAGGAAGTTTCTTCTTCCTTCTTTGTGTAGTCAGTAAGCTTTTTTCTTTGTAGTAACCTTCCACTGGCAACACACATGAGGCTTTCAGATTCCCCTCCCTTTCATGGGTTTTTGAATGAAAATAGATGTCTGTAGAGAGCAAGCCTGGAAATAATACCACGTGCCTTTGGCTGTTGCATTGCACAAACACTTGGCAAAGCATTGCTGTGAAGCAAAGCTGGCGATAAATTTTTGAAAGCAGATGTGTAGCCCCTTAATATTGTGGTGGAACTGCCTATTCTAACTGGAGACTGGAACATTTCCATTGCTGACATGTAAAATTGAGAAAGCTTTGCTAGACTTCATTGTGCTAATTGTGTGTTAAGCAGAAGCAAACTCCCAAGAAACTCGACCCAAAGGTTTTCTCTGTCTGTCTTCCAGTTTATACATCTCAAACTTCATCTAAAATTAAAGAATGGGAGTAGATACAGGTTTTGAAAGGCTAACTCTTACCATGCTCGCTAGCAACAACAAAGCTAATGTTCTTTAGCTCTGTAAAATGAATGAAGGTACTATGTGTTACTGGAAACCCTGAAGATATGGATGTAAGGATTTTGAAAAGCCAGACTCGTGCTTTTTACTGAAGTGTCTTTCTGAAGGCAAATTTTATGTTCTCATTCTCCTTCTCTCTCTGAGGACTCTTGATACTATTTTTTTCTGGATTTTATTACAATTTTTTCATGCCTGTTAGTATTTCCGCATAATTTTCTTGTACTCCATTGAGAAGTTGTCACTTGAGCATGACAAAGTTCCGTGGAAACAGCGTCATGAATATTAAAGCCTGAAAACAATCATCATTTAAAGCCACACTATGAAGGTATGTTGCCCTCCTTCATATTATATATATATACGTTTGTTTGTAACTTTAAAAAACTACAATTTCATCTTGTCAACACTGAACCTTAAGTTGTGAAGGTGATTGTATTCAGGAATATTTACATTTTGATATAGTTGCTTTTTTGTAAAATTAAAGATGCACAAGGATCTGAACAAGTGATGAGAGAATATGGCTCACACTGTCAGTAGGAGTACAGAAGAAGCTTTTGTTAGGCATGTAAGAAATTGGCACCTGTTTCAAGGGTAATTTCAGATATCAGAGAAGCAAATATGGGTGGAAAAAAACCGACACACAGAGATTTTAATGCAGTGGACTTATTTCCTTATTTTTCTGTAATTTCCAAGGGCAGACAAGCATCAAACTTGAAGAGGTTGGAGACCATTTAAGATACCCAAGTCTTGATGAGGAAGCAGGGGGGAAATTAGCAGAGAGATTTGAAAACAGGGGAGAAGCAGAGTATGGTTAAAAGTATCAAGTGAAGTATCTTTCCGTACTCTAGTTTGGCGTCATGGTTGCCTGCTGGATTGGTGGAGCTAGATACAAGTGTGCACATACTTACCTACAAAGACAACTGTTTGCAAACAGTGACAGTGACTGGGTGCCATAGAGGGTCTCTGACCAGCATAAAATACAAGTTGTGCTTTGCAAAGTAGGTGGCATTCCTGGGTGACTTTTGCACTGTGTTGAAGATTACAAGTGTTGGTATTTGCAACTGGTTTGAGAACTTGCAAGATGAAATATGATATTCCTGTGACTCCTTTCCTCTATATCCTGGAGTTAACCTGGATTTTTGGCCATTTCAAAGTGGTGTCAGCATCAGGTTGATGTAGCATGGAGAGTCCTTTTATTTTAGTGTCATGTTCTGACATGACCTTCAGCCACAGTAAGAGTTATTTGAGACTAGATAGGAAAGGTAACTTTTCTTTGCAACATCAGCACTAGCATGAAAATGTCAGAAGAAAAAGTTGCTGAGAGATTATTTGGAAGGGTATGATGCTGAGACTATACAGATAATTAGGGTGAAGAGGTCATACGTACAGATTATGTAAAAGCAGGCATACAGATTAACTAAAGTTACATTTTTACATGAAGTCCATATCCAATGGAATTCCAGTCCCTGAAGTGATGTTTATGGGATATGCTGAAAGCAGGTGTTTATAGTGTTTTATTCTGGCAGATGCTCAGAAGAAAATAGTAGTAAAATAAAACAACCATTTAGCTTGTATTGTCTTGCTCAGACATTTCCCAGATTCTTGTCCTGCTGGAGGCCTTTCTTGCAGATGTTTCCATTTGATTAACACTGCAGTGTACCAGATAACGTCAGTACCTAGGGAAACGGTGTACACATTTGTGTGTGCAGATTAAATTATGTCCTTTGCAGTGTTCTAAGCAGAAGGGTGTTGTTTTTTGCTGTTACAGTGACTCATGTTGGAGTCACCTGTAGCAGTACACTGCACAATCTGATTGAAGATCCCGCTTTTGACAGTAAAAAGCTGTTCTTAAGCAGCATGTTTCATGGTATGCTTTGTGTCTGAGTACTTCAAATGTTTTCCTTTTTTTTTTTTTTTAAATGAAGCATGTCACTCTATATAACCGAGACCCACTTAAATTATTTACATATAGCGCAAACGAAATGTGAACCCTAGGGGTGAGAACCATCTGATACGTAGCACGTTGAATGATTAGAAGCAACAGACTTTGAAACAGCAAACTGTTATTCTTTTTTGGAAGAACTAACCTGGCCTTGTCTATGCTTAGGTTTTTAATGTTCCTTAATCTAATGCCTCCGTTGCTCAAAATATGATGTTATAAAAATATGTATATGGAAAAATTGTTAAAATAGTCCAGTGGCTGTAGCACAGGACTGCAGAACAGAGTATGTGGCTTCTCACTCTTTTGTTTTACTCATGACTTTCTCTAAGATGTATGAATTATTTTATTCATTTAACTTTAGTGTGATTGTGTGGGATCTCATCAGTTACCAGCCCAGGTTCTGTATCCCCTGTAATCTGTAATGAAAAGTAAATGCTTCCCAGGGGAAAAGAGACTTCAGAGCACTTGAAATGATACCTACAAATAGTGTGAGGTTTTCCTCACAGTCTGGCCATAGTATCTTATCTTTTACATTGCTTAGCCGTTCCTAGTTTGTAAAGCGTGGAACAGGAGAATACTGTGGTACTAAAGATGAGAAAGATGTCCTGCTGGAAGATAAAACTTCATATATATAATGTTATTACAGTCAAGTTCTGTCATGTCATTGCTATCTTCTGCTCAGGTATCCTTTCTTTAATGTAAGAGGCTTAAATATATATGCATACACATACAAAGAGAGCTGTGTAAAGCAAGTAGGGCTGATGGTTCTTGAACCATTAATTATTTGTAGAGCTTGGCAGATGACTACAGTGTACAGGCTGAATGTGCAATTCTGATTTCTCAGGTTGTTAGATCAGTAACTATTAAACTAATTGCATTTCTGGATAGTTCTGTACTGGTTTTAAAGTTATATAAAAAACTTCCTAAGTAGTTGTTTGAAAGCGTAATATCTGAACTCAGAAACGGGTATTTTCTGTTAAGTTTTGAATGAGAGTATCATAATCTGATCTTTGCCTGAGGTTTCAATCTCCTTTAATTCCCTTTGATTACTGTATGTATAAGGGTCTTCATTATAGTTATTACTTTATGGCCCAGTGCCATGTGAACAATCAGATCTTAGCTTCCCAACCCGAAGATCATCACAAATTTCATGATCTGGTAGTCCTGCTGCATATTCCTTTCCTTTCCTTTCCTTTTCCTTTCATGTTTTCATTACCCAACAGCAGGCATTGCAGAGTAAACAAAGTAATGAAACAGAACAAAAGGCGTGATTTTGGTGGTATCATTTCTCCAGTCAAGCATATTGAAAGTCATGGCTGTGTAATGGTGGCACAGAAATGGTGTGAGGGGCCAGAAGGGGGGTTGGGGGCACCAGCTGAAGCATTGGGTGTGCACCAGCTGAAATTTGTCTGGTGAACTATTTTATTTAGAAAAGGTAAGAGATTTCAGATGGACATGCATTAGACAGTTATGAAACAATGGAAGGGAACATTGAAGCACTGTTGAGGTAGTGGTAAGACTTAAAAAGCAGGAAAAAAAAATTGTTTTCTTTTTCCTTGGGCAATTCCGGTCCAGTTCTTATTCCATATGCTGAGTGAGGCCAGTGGAAAAAATAAATTGTAATTCAGTCTTGCACATAACCTGTTTAAGTAGTCTCAGGTACTGTTGTAAATGCAGAAACCTAAAAAAAGTGACTCCTACCAACTGTAACATGTGGCCAGCTGTGGTCTGAGTTACAGGGAGTACTTTGCTTTCACCCTGCAGTGTCTTCCTGTGTCACCAGGCATCCCTCTGTCCCAGTCAGTGCTTTGCAGAAGAGCTGCAATATCATCTATTTTCAGTGTGAAAGCACAGACATCTGCTGCAGGAATACCACTGCCCACCCAAGGGTACTCTTCCTCAGGAGCTGTTTTTTGCCTGTTAACAGCTATAATTTTACATGAATGGTTTTTTGATATGTGCAGTAGCTTAGTTTCAGATAGTTCATGAGATAAAGCATTAGCACTGGAGCCTGTAGTGTTTTGCATGAGCTGTGTTGGCTTGTGCTCGGACATGAGATGTTTGGATGGCAGGTGTCTGTAACTAACTGGCAGTGGTGGGAATGAAGCTGAGATACTTTTAAACAGTGAGCTGTTCTGTATTTGGCATCCTATCTATTGCTGCATCTGTGAAATAGATGTGAAGTCACAGGTTAAAACAATAGCTGATATAACACCTATCAATTCTGAGAAAATAAATTAAGTCTGCAAAACCACTCTTGGAAAGCAGACTACTTAAGTGATCGGTTGTTTTCAGGTCAGTCCTTGCTGCTCATTCTGGGATTGAGGATCAGGCTTTGATAAAGATAATGAGTAATTCACCCTGGCAGCTGCAAACCACAGTCAGTGATATTTAAGAATAAGAAATCCTCACTGCAGAGCTGAGAAAATGGCAACAGTTGCAGATCAGTAGATAATATTTTAGAATGCAAGTCTACCAAAGATGGAGCCACAACAACTTGAGTGTCTCCACTGAGTTAAATAACAGAGCCTTTGGACAAAGAAAAAGCAAGGCTGGATTGAGGCAAAATATTTAGCAAAAGGTAATGTGGAAGTTGTCCGAACTGTAGAAGAGATTTACATATCTATCGCTTAGAGCTGTCAGAGGTGGACAAAGCATGAGTGGTACTGGAAAGATGCTTATGCTGTAGGAAGCACAACACTGCTGCTGTTCCTTCGGCGCTGATGTAGGGGTTGGTGAGTTTTAGCTGCTCTTGCACTTCGGGCCGGTACCGAGGCTGTCTCAGCAAGGCACAGCAGCGGGACTCGGTACAAGCAAACGGCTGGCTTGGAGCCAGGGACGCGGGGAGGGGAGGAAGCGGCGGTATGGGAAACCAGCGGAGAGTGATGACAGTGAGGAATGCAGCTGCGTCCTAATCCAGCACTCGTAATGCTGAGCTGACAAAGACTGCGGTTAATGCAGACGAGCTTTTGCGAGGTGTGGGTTGTCCGTCATGGGCCCAGATCTGCACAGGGCAGGGCAGGGCTGCCGGGGCGGCCCGGGAGGCGGGAAGCGTGTGCCGGGCGGAGCCGTGCGTGCCCAGGCAGCGCTGGACGAGGCGGAGAGAAGCGATGCTGTGCGGCGGCTCCGCGGGTGATTAGCGCGGCTGGCGGGGCGGGGCGGCCCGGCCGGACCCACCCGCGGGAGGTGGCCCGGGCGGGGCGGGCGGGCGGCCCGCGAGGCCGTGCGGGCCCGGGCGGCGGGAGCCAGGCCCGCGGTGCGGGGCGGGCGATGGGGCTCCGGCACCGCCGCCCGTGAGGGACCGCAGCGTTCATGGTGAGCCGGGCGGCGCGGGGGTCTGGGCGGGCGGGGACTTGAAGGCGTGTCGGTGAACCCGGCCTCGTTCGCTTCTCAGTCGCCTCACCGAGTCTGGGGGAGAACCAGTTAACGGGGAAGGCGATTCTCTTTGTGCGAGGAGAGACTCCGCCGGGATGGAAGGCGGCGGCACAGCCCTGCCGGGTGTTCGGGGTATCGGAGCATAGGGGCTGCAGGCTGGAACCCCGGCTGTGCCGGCCATCCCTCCTGCCCTGCAGTGCCCCCCGTGGAGCCAGAGTCCCGCAGCCGCGCGTCTACCGCTCCGGCATCCAACATGAATATTTCATGTTCGGCTTCGTCGGAAAGTGGCTGCCTTTAAACACGCAGGGCCAAAATGATGACTCTAGATGACCTTCATAGAGCAGTTTATGTTATTGTACGTTCAGTTCTGCCGTGCTGCTGGTGCCTGGGGAGGCTCGGGGCGTGTGGGAAGTCACACAGCGCTCTCCCAGGTAGAGCAGTTGGTCTTTCAGCGCTTGCCGTGTTCTAGAGGATTATTTGCGTCTCTCGGTAGAGATTGTTGAGGGTCCCTTTGTAGGTTGTCTTGTCTTTCTTGAAGAAGTACAGAGGATCACCACAGACAGAGCTTTTTGCATCTTAACTGCAAAGCTGGCAGGTTCCACCCAGAATTAAACTTGGTTTTGGGAGGCGTGTTTCTGTGGGTTTTCTTTGTTTGGTTTGGATTATTTAAATCAGTGCTTTAATCTACAGTACGCTCTTATAGAACATCTTCAAACCCTAGTTCAGTTCTTGTGAACAGCTAAAGGTGAAACCTGGAAGAAAGCCTAAATGATCCCAGTGATAAGGCTGTATTTTAAGTCGTAAATGGTCAGCTCATCCTAAGTTGATCCTAAAATTAACTTGCAACCATATCACGTTAGTAACCTCTAATTGCAGCATAGCATTTAAACAGATCCTGAATTATTTCTGTCTCAAGAGATTTGAGTCTGGCTTAAAGAAAAAAGCTTAAAATGAGCTATTGTGTAGCTCAGCCTATTGCAGTATGCCTGTATGTGCAAATACTTGTACTTGCTCCATCAGCAGATACTCTTAATATGAGTTTGTGGAGGCTTCAGTGTGCTTCATTGCTGTATAATACATTGTGCTCTGAAATTGCATTCTCTTCTCACTGGAGTAAAAGATAATTTTCATGAGATTTTGTTTTCTGTAAATTTTTGGGGTGTTTGGGTTTTGTAATTTTTTTTTTTTTTTTTTTTTTTTTTTGTGGGGGGAAACTGGGGTGGGAGGGTTTTGTTTTGGTTGGGGTTTTTTAATTTTCCCTAATTAAAAAACAGTCTTGGAGATAGTATTACCAAAGGACATTTTTATTCTTTTTTTGGCTACCACTGAAAAGGATGAAATTGCTACAAAGGAATCATACTTGTAATCTGATCAAATGTGCCACTCCCATTTTTGTGCTGGTCTGGCTTTTTTACTGTAGGGTAGTGCTGAGTAGAACACCAGTGAATACTTGCTGAAATGCAGGGTGGGCTTTGGCTCTTTGGAGAAGTTTGCGTAATTGTACTGATGTGCTGATACTGTAACTAGCCATCTATATTTAGAAATAAAACATTTTCTTAACAAAGAAATTCTTGTAAGAACATGCATAGTGATGGTCTGGAGAACTTTGTGCTTAGCTGAAAGGGATTTCCAAATCAGTTTGGGTGTATAGAATAAAATTCCCATTGCAGCGCAGTGTGGACATTCTTTTCTCACTTTCCAAAAGCAATTTTGTTCTCCACTTGGCTTTCAGTGAAAGAAGACCCTGAATATAATTTTCATAAGTCAAAATTAAGCAGTTTTTCTAGAACTTCTACTATGATAAACATCGGGTGCATGTTTTAATGTCAAATTCTGAGATGCTTTATGGAGTAAGAGAGGTTAATATTTGACTATGTTAATTTGTGAAAAAGGACACGTTTAAAAATCAGTCTGCTGATAGAAACTGTGAGAAAGAAAAGCCATTTGCTTCGTTCCTATCAGCACAGCAGATTTACTCTGCAGCTGGTGCAGCTGAAGCCCATTATGATAATGTACTTACACACTGGTCACTCTCCGTTGTTTGTTTGTGAAAGTGACCATTGTAAGACCACTGCCTGTGCTTTCTGAATATACTCTCTATCTCAACCTTTTTTACAATATTTTTTGCTTATTTTCTTTCTGGAGGATTTTTTTAGTGAATGGCTTTGTCAGCGTGAGCACTGTCCCTTTACTTGGCAAAGCTAAGTACTAGTCTGTAGTTTAAATGCATTTTCCTTGGTTCTTTTCCTTGTTTTCAAACTGATGTCATGCATAGCAGTATTAGCTGGTGTTAATGAGCCAGACATTCCAAATTCGTGACCACGTTTCCCATTACAGCAATGTAGTCATCATAGGATTGATTGTTGAGGCAGTGCCCAGTAAATAGAGAAGGAAAAATAGGGATTTCCTGTGTCCTGGGGGCTGCATAGGCCTGTACCCATGAGTCCCACAGAAGTAGTTTGAACTAGGATTAAACTGTACAACACGGAGTAGAAGACTAAGCCTGTGTTGGTCCCCATTCATTGCATCATGTCTTGTTTTCATCTATCCCTTTTTTAAGGTGTGATTTGAGATGGCATTTCTGAAAGGGATGGAACCTGTTTTAGTTGCTGAATGAGCCTCATTGTGTTGGAAATGTCGTGTCTATTGCCCAAGGAAGTTTTGATGAAATGGAGAGGTTAGGTTGAGAGAAAGCAAGCCGTACTATCAACTCTTTGTGCTAGCAGGAAAAGGTCTATGGCTGGAACACTCTTCATAGTGCTCATTGATAGTATACATTTGTGTTTTTCTAAATTTTATTTTAATAGAAATGATATTAAAAAGCTATGCATGAAAGCCTTTGAGTTTTGAAAGTGGCAGGAATCATTATAAAGTTGAATTTAGAAGTAACTATAATGTGGATGTGATTTTTCCATAAGATTGTTTGCCATGTTTGTTTGTGTATCACTGATACTTTGCATACTTAATATTTGCTGTAATACCTCAAGCACTGAAGCAGATGGAAGTTGTGTAAAGGTTGTTTTATCCCATTAGGTCACAGTTTTAGTATACTTCTTTTTAAACCAGTGTTTGTAGGAAAAGTGAGGGGAAAAAAAAGGTATCTGAATACCAAATCCTCTCCTACAGATCAGGGTGATGCAGTAATTAAGGGTAGAAGGACCTCTGAGGGGCTAACTCTCCTCTCAGGTCAGAGTCTGCTTAAACCAGGTTCAGGGTTCATTTCATCCACCTGAGCTTTGAATGCTTTCAAGGTTGGGAGTTCTGTCACATCTCAGGCAACTTGTCCCAGTACTTACCTCCCCTCCCTACAAAGCCTTTTCCTCTGGAGGCTGAGCAAGCCTGGTTCTCTTGGCCTCTCTTCATATGCCACTTGCTGCACACCCTGACGTCTCGATGCCTCTTTGTTACTCTTCATCCAGTGTGTGAGTGTCTGATTACAGACATAGATTAACATGTTATGCTCTATTGTGATTTAGAATTGTACAAGGTGTTGTAACAAGTGTGGACTTTCTGTCTAACACTGATTTTAACCTTTTTTTTCTCCCCATTGTTGAGCTGTTGCATATGACAACAGCTTCCATAAGAGAAATCTTACAATGAGATTTTAAGACATGAAACTTGTGGTCATTTTTGACTTTAATTTCAAAACCACGTAAGTGAAAAAAAATTAAATAGGTCCTATTTTTGTACCTCGGATAGTATCTGCTGTTTGTAAAGTCCTTCTTAGTAATACTTTGTAAAAGCAGGCTGCCAGCCAGAGGAACTTAAGATGTTTTTACAAATAGAAAGAATGGAAAAACCATCAAGACTCACTCCTGAACATAAATTTTGTCATTGTTTTTAGTGTTGAGGTTGCTCTAGTTGAAAAGCTTCAAAGGGACTCTAATAGATCTGAGATGTGGAAGCATTATCTTGAAGACTTTTGTAGATCCCTTTTTAAATTCTCAAATGCATCATCGTGGTGCTCTCCACTCTTGTAAGTTTCCCTGTCTTTTTCTTCTCTAGGAAT
The DNA here is from genome assembly GCA_013398615.1 of Brachypodius melanocephalos. Taxonomy (NCBI): domain Eukaryota; kingdom Metazoa; phylum Chordata; class Aves; order Passeriformes; family Pycnonotidae; genus Brachypodius; species Brachypodius melanocephalos. Next base: position 9,379,383 of record VZSR01003371.1, on the reverse strand, counting down.
ATGAAGAAAAAACTGGACGAGCTCAGAGACCACTCTCTCCTAAACAGAATGTGAGGAAGAATCTTGATTTTGAACCACTCTCCACTACAGCACTTATTTTAGAGGACCGACCAGCGTAAGTTTTGGAAGTGCCACAGTGAGAGTCTCTTTAAAATTAATGTAGCAAAGATTTTCGAACTCAGTGTATTTGCTTGCTCTAACTTCAACAGATTATTTAAAATCTCAGGTAGGTTTGGTTTTTTTTTTTTTCAGACTAGTGAATATGAAATTTGGTTGATAAGGAGAAAAACTATTCAAACAGAAAGAACTTCATAATAAGAGCAATGGCTTTTTGTGAAGGGAGTTAATTAGGATTGCAGAGCTTTAGTTTTGAGTAATTTTACCTCCTAAACATGATTAAGGGATTTTTATTTTCCATGAGAAAACCAAAGTATAAAAACAAAGCTGGTATATGCTAAAGAAATTGAGAAGCAAGAATTGTCCTGTTTACACAGAGAAAGACCACACCTCCATAAATAATGAAACAGTGTGGTGATTGCTCTGCAGTGAGTTCAGCATGACATTTGAAAGGTTGCCAAGCACTTGATGAGTTGTTTCATACCTTTTACTGCAAGGAGATTTTTGCATATGCAGACTGACTCCGAAGGGATTTACCGGCAGCTGCTTTACTATGTTTTTCTCCTGAATTACACAAATTCAGTCATGCTTAGTCAATTTATGATTATAAATGTGATCTGGCTTTATGGGCATGACATCTGCAAGTTTAGTATAGATGCGCATTGGTGTGAAGAACTGGTATAACATAGATCGGTGTTTGCATCAACAAACCTGTATGAAAAGTGCTTGTATCAAAGTAGTCTAATTGTAGAGTTACTTAAGTAACTTTCTGGCTTGGCTGATGGGTTGTGTGGCAAGACACTGGGAGATGTAGAAAAATGTGAGAGTGATTATTTGTTATAGCAGGTTTTATTATGTACAACTGGAAAAAAATACAGTAGCTTATCTCTAGTATTTAAAACCTGTCTGTTAAAAATGTCTTTTTTATGGGATAAACTGAGTAGTACAGTGTTCAGACAGTTGGAATTAGTGTTACACTACAGGAGAATGTTCAGATTTTGATTTCTTTCCTACTTTGATAGAGTGAGGAACTTCTAGCAGAAAGATAGTTTTAAAATTGAAGATAATTGAAGCATCACTTTTTTTGTCTAATGGGAAAACTGCTCTGGACAGCAGTGCTGTTATCTGACTCTAACTAAGGAATCTTTTTCAATTGTTTACCTACAGTTTGCATACTATTTTTTTTATGCTTACCTGTTAGGCTTTGAGTAGTTTCTTTTTTAAGACTTCAGACAGAAAACTGAAGTGAGATTATTTTTTTTTCAAAATACCTGCTCTTGATTTCACACTCATTTGTATGGCTTAGAAAACTTCATAGTCAAAAATCAATAAATATTCCATAGTGCCTCTAGCTTCAACTGGAAAAAGTATTAATTGAATTTTAATAGATACTAAACATCATCTCACATGTATGTTGGCAATGTCAAGATATAGGGCAAATAATTTGTATGGTGGAATTTAAGTTAGCAAAACGTGACTTATTTAACCTGGTTTTCCTTTCCAAACTTCCCCTAATTAAAATAATTTCTAAAGACTTGGATTAAAAAAAAAAAAAAAAAGATGCAGAACAATTTACCAAAGTGAAATTGGGAAAAGAGTAGATTGGTCTCTGTGGCTAACAAACCAACATTTCACCAATGTGAAAATTTACTTTTGTTTTTCTAGTAACAATCTTGATTTGGAAAAATACTCATAGGCCAGTATCACATAGTTATGTACATTACAGGCACTGTGATTACATAAATAATAATGCATGCTAACTGTTAATGGTGTTGGGGGCTGTCAGCTGCCTGATGTATGACACCTTACAGGAACATGAAAGTGAATTTTTGCATAGCTTTTTTATTAACCAAAGATATAAACTGTTCCAGGAATAAAATACAGTGTTCTACAATACAGAAGAACAAAATAGTTAGTCATTTCCTGTTTTGATGTCTTGCTGATCCTGTAGTTGTAAGAGATATGAATGGTCATGTTAATTGCAAATATGATTAGCTGAAAGGTCACATGTCCCAGTATAGGAACACATGCATTTATATGGCAGAGCCTTAATCATAAATCAGAATGTTTTGTTAGTATTGATAAGTGGAGAATATTGAGGATTACTCCAGTGCCACTTGTTGCTCTAGAAGAGAGGGGAAGGAGTTAAGTTTTTAAAATAGAAATGGGGTTTCAGAGAGCAGAGGGGAAAAGGCTGGGTTAGGGAATCATTATGTGTGGGTAGAGAAAGTTGTGGATGTACCTCTTAGACAAGGTGAACAGTAAGAAAGAGTACAGCCCTGTACCTTACCAGTTCAAATCAAAAACAGCCAGTGTTGTATATACCAGTATATTCTCTTTATGAAGATCAGCCTGTGGATTCAGTAGGTTTAATAATAAAAATGCTGAAATTACCAAACGTAAGGAAATTACTCAGCGTATTTTGTGTATAAACGTAGTCATAGCTGGTCAGTGTTCTTCCCTTCTGCTGACTCTGGCGAAAAAAAAGATTCTTTCCAAGGATCTGTTGTTCTGCTCTTTGACTGGATATTTTGACAAGAAACAGAGTGTGCTTTTTATTTAGAAATGTAGAATTTTATTTAGACAGTCATACCAACTGTATTATTTTTTTTAGGAACCTTCCTGCAAAACCAGCAGAAGAAGCTCAGAAACACAGGCAACAGTATGAAGAAATGGTGGTTCAAGCAAAAAAAAGAGGTGATGGAATTTCTTGTCTTCAGAGGAGAAAAATATAGGGGTATTTCTAAACCTGGAATGTACTTGTGTCAGTCTGTTGCTTTGTAATGTGAGGGATCTCTGCCTCCTCTCAAAGAAGGATCACTCCCAAGAGAGAGGAGCAAAGGTAGTTTTGTTGAAGAGCCTAGCCCCAAGCTGAAAAGAGAATGGTCCTAGAATCCAGCAGGAAATAATTTTTTCATCCATCACTCTTAAATGAGTGGCATCTGTTTGTGGGTTTAAAAACTTGATGGTATATTGAAGTAGATTGCTGATACAATTAGCGAAGACTGGACTTTAACACTGCAGGATATTTATCAGTTTTATGCAGCAAACAACCTGTTCAAGCTCTAGTTCATAAACACTTAATTTTCCACATAGGAAAATGTACGCAGTTATGTTCATTTGATAATCTCTCACTTAAAATTTACAGCTTTCTCAAGGATTTGCTCATAATTTCATGCCTGATATTTTTCACAGGGGTGTCTCAGTAACACTGTACCATGAACATGAGGTAGAGATGATGGTAGTGGTTTCTTTTGGCTGATATTTTTGATCATCTGAGTTTTCTAACTAAAAACAAGCATTGCGATGATAGGAGATTTGGACTTGGTTTTTGCATCAAGTGGGAGCTACTGGAAATATTTTTTCCCAGCTGGCCAGAGCCTTGAACCGTGTGAAACAGTGAAAAGGATATGTGAACACAGGACTTCCTTGCATTCTGCAGTTGACATACTAGCAGAAGTATCCTCTTGTGATTTTGGACATCATAAACCTACCAGTGAAGTTCTAACTTCATGTGATTCCTGTTCAGTATATCTACTACTGTATGTGTAGAGTGAAGGAGTTTTCCCTGTTCTTTCTTTGAGTGTAGGGTGGGTGGGTTGGGGAAAATGGGATGATTGTTAGGTAATGGACTAGGTCCTTGTGCTGTCTTCATTGAACTGGAGCGTGTCATTCTGTCCAGATAAATACCATGACAAACCCATTTTCCCTAAAGCCAATCCAGATGAACAGCTTTGCAGAGCAATACATTGTCTAGAGGTCAGGAGATCAAAGACTGTAAACACCCTCTTGTTGGTTAGAGAAAAATTAAAAGCCTGCATTTCACCAGGCTTGCAAAGAGCTTGTATTGTATCAAAGCTGAAAACATTATGAGGCATTTGCTGTGGTTCTACTCAGGCACAGCTTCTGTGGGGCTTTAAAGTGAACCCATCAGGTAGAATGTGTCCATTCCAAAGACCTTGTTCATGGTTCTAGTGTTCTTCAGTGAGTTCTGCTTGCCAGGTGAGCACCTCCTCATACTGTAGGCAGCATGTGAATGCACACCCATGTCCTGCTGTAGAGATTGCCTGCATTTGTCTAACAAATTTGCCAGTGGAAAAAGCAGTAGTTGATAATGCAGGAAGAAAACCTGTGTGATAATTGAGAACTGCAAAATACATCTAAACTAGACATTAAATATGTTTTCTTGTTAATGAACTGAAGGTTTCCGTTTGGCATGTGTAACGTTTAGATTATGCATATGCGAAGTAGCATCAAAAATGTGGTTCTTGTGATTTCTTGACAGTATATTTAAATTGTAATAGAAGAATGAGAACAAAAATAAAAATTTGTATTCGTTTGTCCTGTAGTCTTGAGTCTGCCATAAGAGGGGTGAAGCTTTCTTAGGAAATACTCTGACCTGTTCTACTAGATGAGGCTGCTGGCTGTCTGAGGTGCTTAATTCAAAGTTGAGCGTGTGGTTAGATTTGAAGAGTCAAAGATGTCATATGTTATCTAATTCCTTTTGTCCCTTCTGTTGAAAATGAAACTTCTAATCCCAGTTTATTCTTTATTCACATTTGCAATCACTGCTGAGCTTGCAGTGTGCTTGGGAAATTTTCAGAATTTGAACAGTCCACTGTACTTTAGGATGAACACAATGTGCTTTACGTGGTTGCGTAGCCATGACTAACTGAATATTTAGTTTCCGGTTTTATTAACTTAAAAAGGAAATTCCTTTTTTGTAGAGCTTAAAGAAGCCCAGAAGAGAAAGAAACAACTGGAAGAACGCTGTAAACTGGAAGACAGCATTGGCAATGCTGTTTTAACTTGGAACAATGAAATCTTACCCAACTGGGATACTATGTAAGACAGTATGTTATACTGAGTTATAATTAAAAATTGCAGTCTATATCCTGAAGAGAAGTTGCAAAGTTAAGAAATATAATTTTTAAATGGTCTTGGAAGGTTGTGTTAGAACATCATGCTTGGACAGCTACAAAAGAAATAAGCAACATCTTTATTTCTACAAGGTGGTTGGAAGTGATGCAGTGCTAAGTCTTATTACTTGTCTTTAGTGAAGGCTTAAGATAGTCAGAACCTGTGAAGCACTGAGGAGTGATCTGTGGTAGAAAATGTAAAAGTATAAGGCATAGTACTTGAACATTATTCATTTATCAGAAATGAGCTTTCCTTGACTGTTTGAGCTGTTAATGTAATATCAATAGACTGAAGTATGTGAATAGTTTATGAAGCCAGAATGGTATACATGCTGGAATAATCAAATGATGGAAAAGAGAAATAGGGAAAAAGTTATTTATATTAAATGCTAGAAGATTTCCTCCAAAAACATGGCACAGGCAGTTGATAAAGTACCTTCGTGGTCTTTGGTAGTCATCTTAAAAAAAACAGCCCCCAGCACTCCAAATACAACCACCACAACAACACAAACTACAAATCAACAGCACGCAGAATTGCAATTTGCTTAACAATAGAATTTAGTTATCCTGGGAATATGTATTAAAAACACGGACAGAATTTGTTGGCAAATATGTTTCTGGAGAATCGAAGTATAATAAACTAAGTCTAAACAAATTGTAGATTTACATGCTTGTATTTAGTATTTGAAGATGTATCTGTTAAGGTTGCAGTAAAAATTAGGTCACTTTTTGCTTTATTGGTTTATAAATTCAGGAGTTCCCCAATATATTTACTGTTTTACATTTTAGTTTTCAGAATCTGCTGAAAGATAAATCTATTGTTTTGGTTTTACCACTTTTTGTTGGTGCTTAGGTGCTATTTTGTTCCTCCTCCTGGGCTCTCAGATTGCTGAACATCAGCTGCATTCATTTCAAAGCCCGTTTTCTGTTAAAGTGTCTTTCAATCTCCCATGTAAAAAAGTTAGTCCTTGTCACATCTTCATGTATTTTTCCAGAGGCACAGAACTGCAAAGATAGGTGGGAAACTGTCTGCACAGCAGGGTGATGACAGAGGGTAGACTTCCGTAACTTGTTCCTGGTTTAGTCTTGTATGGAGCTGTCCAGTCTTTAGCATAGGCAGTGGCATAGGTGTGGATTTCGTTTCCATTTGTTTACTTTTTCCTTATGATTTTTGCTAATCAAGTGTGGCTGCAGATTATGTGTATTGTGGTTGACATGCTTCTTTCCATATAAAACCATTGCATTGGAAGGAAGAAAGATTTCCTTTGCAGTTCAAAGTGAAATTGTACTAAAGAATGGGTGTATGCAAACTGTATTTGACTTCTTGGGCCAATGATGTTCATTTTGGTTTGAATCCCATCAGCAGTGGTAGGGGGATATATTTGTAATTATCTGGCAACAAAATATTTCTTAGAATAATCTGTTTTATTTTAAACAGGTGTTGTTCCCGTAAAGTCCGAGAGCTGTGGTGGCAGGGCATTCCACCAAGTGTGAGAGGCAAAGTCTGGAGCTTGGCAATTGGAAATGAGTTAAACATCACCCATGGTGAGACTGCTGTTTAGTCGACAGTTTTTACAAAGTGAAATAGCAAGGGCACCTTCTTGTATCTGTTGTGGTGTGGGTGTGAGGAAATGTTATCTAGTTATGCTTTTTTATGCTGCTTTGATGTGTTTTGTTCAAAAATACAGTGTCTTTTAATCTTGTAGCTGTTCTAGGACTGCTGCTGTAAATTGTTTCTGAGTATTGCTGTCATTGTGTCTTGCTTTGATGTTGGATGGAGATGGTCAGACTTAATGACTCAAGTTTTTTGTTTTTCTTTCTGAAACATAAAATTGTTTTTAATTTTCAAATGCTTGTGAGTATGTGTATAGTGTCCTTCCTTTGATTTGAAGCAAGACAACAGGTTTGTAAGAGATTAAAAGACTCCTGGCAAGATTTGTACTTCGATTTGTGAAAATAGAAATAATCTATTACTTCTGAGTACAGAAAAATTCAGTTCTGGAAGACTAACATATGTAATTCTAACATGGAAATGTGGTAGACTGTCTGTACTCCTGCTGTATTGTGCTGCTTTTCTCTGCTTTGCTTAGTTACTTTGGATGTAGTTCTTACATATAATTTGCTAGACTTTCCTAATTATCCATTCTGACTGTAATTATGAACACCAGTGTTCTGCAAGAAAAAGCAAATATTTGAATGTAAAATGCAACTGGGATTGCCTTTCCTTTTCACTTAATATGAATGATAGGTGAGTGGAACACGTCCTTCAAAACTGTAACTCAATTAGAAGTTCTGCTATTGTTAATGCCAAGGGCAGCATTGCCATTGTGGTGGGTGGTTAGTGGATGTCGGCAGGTACAAATAGTGGACTTGGTTTTGTGTTTTTCTTTTTCCAGAACTGTATGATATTTGCCTGGCTCGTGCCAAAGAGAAGTGGCGATCACTTAGTACAGGAGGGGCTGAAGCAGAATGTGAAGGTATGATTTTTGTAAATGATTTATGCTGTGTCACAGAGTAAGTAATTTTGTAAACTAGTTCCTTAAAATGAAATCACGTATTTTAAACAAACAAATAAATCAGCTATAAAGTTGTGTTCTGGTAAAAAGAAAATGTCTTTTTGTGAAAGCAAGGAATAGCTGTATTTTTCTCTATGAAATTCAGGTGTTGTACAAAACACACTTGTTCAGGGTTTTTTTATAAACAGTTTCTGGGTACAGTTCTTATTTTGATGCAAATTTGTAGGAAAACTACAAATACTGGTTTGGAGATTATCATTTGAATTGCAACTAAAATACTTTTCTGCATCTATAGTTTTGGGGTTGCAACTTGGGTTATAGCAGAAAAATGCAATTTAGTCCCTTATTGCTGCTTTGAGCTCAAGTCATTGGTGTGTTTCAGAGAGCAGAAGCTTTTGGTTTTGCAGACAAAGTAGTTTGAGATTTACTAATTGATTGGAAGAATTGACTGTTTTTGAGAGATTATGAAACGACATGCAAATGATTGAATTTGTCTTCAGTAAGTAATTATGCGGAGCAGAGAAAAAAAAAGGAGAACACACTGGCATTTATAAGCAGAAAAATATTTTTGATTGGAAATTCCCGCTTTGTTCCCTTAAGATTGTTTATATCTTAAATGAGATAACATCTAGTATGTTTCCAGCTTCCTCTTGCACTTTATTTTCTGGAGTGTAGATGCTCATGTGATTGATACAAGCGTTGTCTAGTGACAGCTTGCTGAGTAAACAGCAGTAGATAATTCCCAACTATACAGAACAGACAGAATACAAGTAAGACATTTGATACCAGAAAGAAGATTAATGCTATAGAAATGTACTTGGTATGAGATCTGTTTCCGTTATGGAGAGTGTGTTATAATGTCAGTAACAAGATCTACAAAGACTTAATAAACGTTAATCTAAAAGGAGAGCTTTCACAGTAGTAGTGATAGGTGGCATCTATCACAGGCTGCCACTTTAGGATTTCCCTCTTCCACCACAGTTTTTCCACAGAGGCAGCTACTTCAGGATCCACTGGGAAGCCTTATTGGAGGTGAGAGGGTCACAAGTTAACAGGCTCATATCTGTCTAATGATTTGTCAGCAGATACAGGAGAAGTGCCTGACCAGCCTTGCCCTGCATCTTTCCCCACTTTGCTTCAAAGCATGTTGAGGGTCACTGGGCACTGTAGGGTTGCTCTAGGTCAGGACTTACTTTCTGCTTAGCCTGTCTGCTGAATCTGGGGAATCATTCTGTCTGTAGCCTTATTCTCTAGGATTCACATCAAAATAAATGAACTGTGCAAAAGGTAAACCTTACTGGAAAATAAAAATAAGAGCGAATGTACACTGACTTTTGTAATAAATGCAGTAACTTTTTGCAGATGCTGGGTTTTCTGCGGCTGACAGAGAAGCAAGCTTGGAGTTAATAAAACTGGATATCTCAAGAACGTTTCCTAGTCTCTGTATATTCCAACAAGTAAGCAATGTTAACTTTTGTCTTGACATTTGGGGGAAATTGTACATAATCTGGCCTGTCCCTTGGTTGGAACAGGCCACTGAGTTATGAAGGAGCACACATCTTGAGAGGATAAACTTCCTGGAGATTTTGGAAAACTAGAAATAACCTAGAGGAGAGTAACATCAAGGTGCATAAAAAACCCCAAACTGGTAATCATCGTGGTTTATCTAACCTTTTTCATGCTGGTTTCTGTCTGATGAAGTGATGCAGGTGAGTGTTCCAAAGTCTGTGCATCAACACTGCTGGTTATAAATAGTGAGAGAGAACATCTCAAACGAAGTTGGCCTTTTTTTGGTTTGCTGTAAAACTGATTTAACTTGAATGGTTTTGGTGTGCTTTAGTGACTCAGTTTAATCAGATTTTATCCTTCTGTGCACAGATTTCAGGAGACCTGTAAAAGGTTTAGATTGTGATAAATCAACATTTTTAGGCAAAAAACTTTTCCATTTGGAAATTCTCAGTCAGTTACAGTACTCAGTGCAAGAAATGGCAGCTGTTAATAGTCAGCAATGTGAAATTCTTTTTAGCTGTACATGTCCTTCCAATATGGTCTTTCTGTGTTATGGCATATTGTTGTTTTGACTGCTTTCTTCATGGTTGACTTTTGTCTCCAGTCTCAGAGACAATTATGTGGTTTGCATTATTGTTCTACTTCCTTGGCACTATCGCCAAAGTGCTGCAGAGCTGTAAGGAATCTCTTAGGCTTGCATTCCCATTGTATAAGTATTTAATATGTAATCAATGTATTGGATGTATTTGTAATAAATTGGGTTTGGAGAGTTTTTTCATTCTGTTAAAGCTAAAATTATTTGGAATAGTTCAACTGTTCTAAGCTACATTGAGAAAGAGTGTGTCCTTTGTCAGCAGTAATAGAGAGCATCTGTAGCATTGAGGGTTTTTTAACATGCTTGTTGTATAATTAGATGTATTGTGCTGTTTTTGTTTATTATAGGGTGGTCCTTACCATGACACGTTGCACAGTATTTTAGGAGCCTATACTTGTTACAGACCTGATGTAGGCTATGTAAGTGAAGAATTTGTTTTTTCAGGGGTGGGGAGGGAGATATTTTTTAAGGGGAGGAAGAATTTTATTAATCAGTCATTTTTAGACCAGTATTAAATGGTTTTGGGCGGGGGGCTGTGTGTGTTTTTCTCTATTCCAGTGCACGTTTGAGAAGTATGTATAACATTTATTTTGCTAGATTTAAGCTTTTTGTAGGTTAAGTAATTGGAAAACTCATATTTGTACTGAAAAGTACATAATTTGAAAATTGGAATCAAAGACAGGATGTGGTTATGTCCTTATTGTTAGTATACCAGTCTTACTGAGACTGCTGTTGAATTTAAATGATTGGCATTTCTGTGCCTTAGTACTGTGAGTTTCTGGACTAGTCTCTAAAGCAATGCCCATGGAAGCTACATGAGCTCATAGTGTTTGAAGTAATGATTATGAGGGGACTGAGTAGATTGAGTTTCTGTATGCAGAGCAGGGTTATACAGAGAGGCTTATTCTTTGTTCAGGAGCAGTTTTAGACAAGGCAACTGTAGAGAGGGGACGTTCCTACTTTGTGGGTAGCACATAGTGCTTGGCAAGAGCTGCTGAACATGATTGCTGGGAAATGAGACAAAGGGCAGATCAGCTGCTATGCTTTATGTGGCCCAGCAACAACCTGTTGTGTTGGGAAGGAGCTCGTTCCTCAGGTTTGCAGGAATGGCGGTCACACCTTGCTCCATCTGACTCATAATGGCAGCACTGCACCCTCAGGGTGAGAGAGGTTTGCCTGGATTCCACAACAGACATTGTAGAGAAAGGGAAACAATATCGTGAGCTTATGGTAAATGAAACAAGAGTACAATCTTAAAATGGTTTTGTTTATCAAATGAGTCAGTGCAGTTGTCTTTAACTGCTGGTAATTTATTGAAAAACAAAAGTACAGGCTTTGTCTCTAGGATTCAAAGTCCAGCTTTCCACAAATAAGGATCTAGATGACCCATCCCTGGAAGAAAAGGGATTATTTCAAAACACCTTATTCTTTTAAAAAAAGCTTTATTCTGTATATTTGAAAGTGTTGTCAGCCTAGCCTATCTTAGGAGTTCAACTTGGAGTCTTTGAAAGAAGGCAACATGGGAATTGTTAGCTTCCATGCACTGAACATGTGATATTAAGGGGCACGTGGGTTAAAAAAAAAATCCTGCTTTTCTGAACATTTCTGAAGGTGCAGCAGCTCAGTGAGTGCATTAAACACTAGTGAATACAAGAACAAAATGGGGCAATGTAATACAGTTATTGCTAAAGGGTAACACTTCTCCTTTCTTCAGGTGCAGGGCATGTCATTCATAGCAGCTGTATTGATCTTGAACTTGGATACTGCAGATGCCTTCATTGCTTTTTCTAACCTTTTAAATAAGCCCTGTCAGATGGCGTTTTTCCGTGTGGACCATGGCCTTGTAAGTATGCAAAAAACCTGTAAGCAACATGCTGTGGATAATGTGTAGGAAAAGTTAAAAAAAAAATGATATTTTCAGCACCTTGGAAAAAAAATCAGAATTTATTTTAAACTAACACACTTTATAAACAAACAAAAAAACCACCCCCAACACATATGCAGAATCCCTCAAAAAAGTCAAACCCAACCAAAGATCACCCCATAAACCTTTTTGAACAAGACATGTGAATGAAATTGTTGGGTAGCTATTCTGCGATGCTCATAGAATAGTTATGAGAATATTACTGTAGGTGGTTTTCAACAGCACTGCAGTTGAAAGTTGAAAACACGTCAATATAAGTGTCTTGAAAGTACTTTTTATCATAGGCTAATAGGTTGCTAAAAACAGACTGTAGCGGGGAGAACCAGGTTTTCCATACCTTCCTGTAGCAGCTGTGTTTGAGTCCCACAGGCTTTTCTTTAGAGAAAGAAACCTCTGACCCCTCAAGTTTTCACTGGGAGCTGATTGCCTGATTTTCTCTAGAGTCTCTAAAATTCCATGTTAGTAGGTATACTAGGAAAATAAGACACATCTCCTCAAATGTGGTTTTAATTTACTTCAAAGGTATTTTTGTGTAAAATATAAGGCAGTCTATGTTTCTTTCTCACCTCTTAGTACTATGAAAACAGGATTTACCTCTTAAGAGTTCAAATGCAAGAAATAAAGCAAGAGAATGGATGATGACAACGTTCACTGTTGTTGCTTAAAAAGTAGACTCTAGAAATCCTATCAGTATTCCTGCTTCAAAAGTGTTCCCTGTTCAGTCCCTGAATTTCATCTGTTGTAAATACCATGTGAAAATGTGCCACAGGGCAGACAGCATTGCTAGGAGCAGTATCAGCTATCTCCATAACAGTACTTGGAAAAAGAGGACATGCTCATGCATTCAGTGTGTAAATATGGTTTTTGTGAAGATGGTTTTGGAATTGAATTGGATAAAATAAGATAAATAATTTTTTTAGCTGAGCTATTGGGCTTTGCAATCCTTTCAGATAGTGCTGTTCAGTTTTGTTAGCCTGGCCAAATAGGGACTATGGGATAAATGTGCTTGCAGAGGGCAGAGATGGTAATACATGAAATGTTAATGTCTTGAAAGCAAACCCATGATTTAACTACACAAGGAAAATGTCATCTAATATTTCAAAGGGACTAATAGACACTTGAGTGAGACTGTTTTTGCTTTCTGTGGTGAACATATTAATCTGCAGTCTAGTCTCATCTTTTTGTGTCAGCTTAATAAACAAATGCTGATTTGTTGTATAGTTAATTAATAAAAAAATAATTCCAGCATAAGTTCTGTGAATAACAGTAATTTATACAGGTTTATCTTGACTTCTTTTGTTGGTTAATTTTATTAAACAATTTTTTTTTTCATTACAACTGAGGAAATGTCTTGTTGAATGTGGATTTGATCAAAATAGCTACTTGTACTGATGCCCACATTGCTATCAATAGAAACAGTGTAGCAGTGTAGAGTGTAGCAGTTATGGGTAAGGTTCTGCCTCTGCAGTACTTTTGAAAGTAGGAACTTCAGTAGAACTGTCTTACAGTGGGTTACAGTGCCAGCAGATTATTTTGGAAGTAGGACTGTCTGATGCATTACCTGCTTCCTTTATACTCACAGATCTCATAGGTACTTGGATTTTATACATTTAAAAATCTACACTGGGAGGCTGTTTCAGGGGTACAGTTCTCTAAAGTGGGTTCCTGGATTTCTGGTGTCATGTTTGACATGAAGCTGTTTCTCAGTAACTGAAGGTTCAGAGATTTCAGTAACTGCAGTTATTTCTCTAGCACACACCCATCTCTGATTGGCTTAAAGCCTTATACCAGATTCAGGTATTTATTTGTCACTGTTAGTGGAAGTAGTCCACCATCTGTCACTTAATTCAGAGGAAATGGGAAATAGTTCTGTAAGAACATTAAAAAACCTGTGAAATAAACTTTTCATCCTTAAAAAGATTTCGCACAGAGGTCTCCAAAAGGATCCCTTTTCTCTTTACTGTCATGATGTTTTGGAGAGAAGTCTGCTGTTGCAATTTATACTTTGAAGAAATCACAGCCTTTCTTTATTGCTTTTATTGGGATTTGTGTTACTGGATCATTAAAGGACTTTGCTTAACTTTTCTCCCTATAATATTAGGGAGGGTGATTAAATAATCTTTTGTTTTTAACTCTTACTAGAAGATTTATATTTAACATGCTCTCTGTTATGAAATTTAACTAAGTATTTGAATTCTAAAATAGCATAAAAGTCTTTGTGTTAAAAGCGATGAAATTCAGGGGTTATGATGTCAGAGAGTTACAAACTGTTTCTCTTGCATAGATGTTTTGTCCCGGTCTTTGGATTTTTTGTGTGCAACTCGTATCTTCCTTTTTGCAAAAGAAATAACTATTATCTAAATGTAGAGTGTAGCGTATTACGTTGGTATTAGACTCTTAGAATAGTTTTGGTATTAGAATGTGGCTTATGACTGGAATATACTAGACTCTTCACTGTTGCTGTGGAGTATTAACATTATTTTAGTTTTGTATTTCATTATGTTCCATTTGGTTTTAGATTTTATTCAGTATAGTATTAAATTACTGCCACAAGCATAAAATACCATTCTGTTATAATTATTTTGAGAAATCAGAAAAAAAATTCTCTCCTGCTGATATTTTTCTTTCCAAAGGAAGCTGGCCAAGACCCAAAGCAAATGTTACATTGTTTAGTATGAGAATGGTGTATAGAGTGGATCTCAAACTCTTAGTGCTTGCAGATGATGCCTTTTATGTAAATGCTTAGCTTTTTATAGTATCATGTAATTCATTGATCCTATTTTTGAAGACGGTTAATCCTACAACAAATAATAGATTTAAGCTTGTTAATAACACAGCTAACTTCTTGTTTTCTCCCTGTTGTATTTTCCCAGATGTTGACTTACTTTGCTGCATTTGAGGTATTCTTTGAAGAAAATCTGCCAAAGTTATTTGCCCACTTCAAAAAAAATAACTTAACTCCAGACATCTATCTAATTGATTGGTAAGGCATTGAAAGTGTAATTACTAATTTGTGTGACGTACAGCTCTGTGTCAGTATTCATGACAGAAAGTGGAATGTTCTTACCTGGTTTAATATCCTTCTAAGATAAAGGCTTTATTTTTTGTTCAGTACTTGAGTTATCAATCCAAATCATTCCCATATACTTCTCTGATGTTTGACATTAGCCTAACCTTTATTACTGCACTTGTGTTAAGTTGGAAGTTAGTTTTGAAATACTGCTGGATAGCACTGTTCATCCGTATTTAGTGCCTGTTTGGATTGATTTTCTGAGAAAATTTGTCTGTTGCATGTGCAGGTCTGTACCAGGGTTGTCTATTCAGAAAATATTGCCAGTCTTGCATTTGAAATGTGTACTTCTTCCTGCACGGTTCAGGAAAAGTGTAATTAAAACATTTGTCCATACAACATAAAACTCAAAGCTGCAGAAAAACTATTCCACTTAGCAGATGGCCAATTAGAGTCTTTTATTAGATGAAACTGTCTTCCCTTTAAGTTCTAGTATAATCAGAACATTTTCCTTAGAGAGGAAAAAAGGCAAAGATCTTATTTGCACTTCTGCCAAATTTGATTGAGGTATTATGCTCTCCAAATTGGGTGTTTGCATTTGTACCTATCAGACCTTGGTTTGGGGCAGTTAAAGTCTCTTTTCAGAAAGACTTTGTTGTCAGTTTTGGGATGACATAGAAGATTTTTTGTGAAAAATTGGTTTGCCCTTACATTGTTGACAATTTCTTCCGTTCTCAGGTATCTGAAAAAATATCTTAAGTAAAAGAATAAATGCCTGGTGGTAACAGTGGGGGTTTTTTTCTGAGATTAATAAGCTGTTGTTTTGGAAAATATTTGTAATGTTGATGTGATTTTACCTGAAGGTCTCTGGCAGAACTGATCTGTAAGATCTAGTTAGTCTAATTGATAGCACTCAATATGTAGCCTGTCTCTTAGACAAAAACACATTGAAAGTAAATCGGTCCAATACAAGCTCGAAGTTTGAATACATTAATTTTCCTAGGATCATTGAATTTCTGAGGTATTGGAACAGTCCTCTGAGATCATCTAATCTAAATCCACTGCTCAAAGCACAGTCAATTAGAGCTGCTTGCTCAGGACCTTGTCCAGTTGGTTTTTGAGTATTTTCATGGAACAACACTCCACAGTCTCTTCATGCAACTCTCCTCCAGTGTTCAACCACTCTTCTGGTTAACAAGATTTTTATTTTCTTATGTTTAAGATGAAATTTCCTGTATTTCATTTTGTGCTTGTTGGCTCTTGTCCTTTTCCTTGATACAACCATGGAAAGTCTGGTTCCATCTTGTTTTCATCTTCCTATCAAGTGTTTTTAGATATTTAGGTCCAAGCCATCTCTTCTCCCAGCTGAGCAGTACTTCAGCCTCTCCCTCAGTGTCACGTCTTCAAACCTTTCATCACATTCATGGTGAGCTGGACTTGCTCCAGTATATCCATGTCTCTCTTGTACTGGGAAGCCTAGAGTTGGCTTGTCAATGCTGAGTAGATGGATGACCTGCCTTGGCAGTGGTGTTTCTTCTGCAGCCCAGAAGTTTGTGAATAATCTGTGCTACAAAGGCACATTGCTGGTTTACATTCAGCTTCGTGTCCACCAGAACCTCCCTGTCCTTTTCTGCAAAGCTGCTTTGCAGCCGGTTGGCTTCTCTACTTGTACCTGGGCTTACTTCCTACCCATGTGCAGGAATTCGCATTTCCCTTTGCTGAAATTCCTGGGACTCCTGTTGGCTCATTTCTCCAGTGTCTCAAGGTTGCTGCGGAGTGGTATCAGCCATCTCTTGCAGTTTTATATCACGTGCAAACATGCTATGGGCAGTCTAACCCATCATCTAGGTCCATACTGGAGACATTTAAGTGTTGGATGTGTATCAAACCCTGGAGTATGCTGCCAGTGGATTGACTTGAAGCTATACTCCATGCCACTAAATGACAACCTTCTGAGCTTGACAGTTCCAAACAGTTTTCAATCCACCTCACTGTCAGTTTATCTAATCCATACTTCATTGGTTCATCAACAAGGATTTTATGGGATACAGTGCTGAAAACCTTGCTAATATCAAGATACACAATGTCCATTCCTCTCTCTTCTTCCACCAAGCCAGTCATCCCATTGGATAAGCTATCAAGCCTGGTTGGGTATGATTTTGCTTTCATAAATCCATCCTGACTTTTCACAATCACCTTTTTCCCCTAATATGCTGTTAAATAATCTACAGGACTTTTTCTTACATTACTTTCTTAGTGATAGAGATGAAGCTGACCAGCCTGTAGTTCCCTGGATCCTGGCTCTTGAAGATAGGAGTGACATCTGTTTCCTTCAGGTCCTCAGGAACTTCCCCTGATAACTGGGATGTTTCAAACATAATTGAGAGTGGCCTCACAACAACACTAGACAGTTTCCTCACACACTTGTGTATGCCAAATTTATTTAAATGTTCCCTAATATGATCCTTCTCCAGCTAGCATAGGGTGTTCTTATACTAGGCTTTTCCACTGGTCTGGAGGACCTGAGATTCCTAGGGGCAAGTCTCAGTAAAGACTGAGATGAAAATGGCAGTGAGTACCCCAGCTGTCTGCATGTTCTTTGTCACTGGGTTCCTTGCCCTGTTCAGCAGTGGATTCATGTTTTCCTGAGTCTTTTTTTTTACTGCTGGTGCAGGAAAGCCCTTCTTGTTGTCCTTAACGTCTGTTGGTTGATTCAGCTCCAAATGGACCTCTTGTGCTGCCTTTGCTTGATTTGCTTGGTTTGTATATGCCTGTTGCACAGAGGGTGGTGTAACATGGTCTTTGTGTGACTTGGCTGTTGCATTAAAATTTAATCCCAGTGTATCATGTGTAGGGGGATTATTGGGGGTTGTAATGAATAGGCTCATTTCTCCCAATATTTAATGGGAAAAATACCATGAGAAGGTTTTTATGACTGAAAGCTGAGAATATGAAACTGAAGTAGATCTGCGCACAGAGAATAGAAATAGTACCAGGATAAGGTAAAAGAGAAGAAAGAGAGCAGAGGCTGATGTGTTCAGTGATAACAGGAAATATGTTGAAATTGCATTGCCTCAGTGTTGTGAAAGCCTGTGTGTGGAGAAAGCAATTGAACAAAAGGGACATCAGAATATGATGACTGAACACGTGAGAGAGTAACTGGATAGACAACACTGAATTCACCAGGTTGCTGTATTTTTAATGGATAATAATGTCAATAGCAATCCAGAAATTACTTCAGCCTGTCACATGATGGGGATGGTCACCTTAGCAGCAGGCCACAGACAAGGCAGAGATATTTAATGCTGTCCTCACTTTGGTTTTTAACCATGATTATGTGCTTTAGGGGTCCCAGAGCCCTGAGCTGGAAGACCATGGCTGTGAGGATGATAAACTTACATTGACCCTGAACTTGTGTGGGATTTGCTGCTCCAGCCTGATGGTCTATGGGGCCTGATGGGATTCATCCAAGAGCTGGCTGATATTATCATGAGACCTCTCTCAATGATTTTTGAACAGTCTTGGGAATCCGGAGAGGTTCCGTTTGTCTGGAAGCTGGCAAATGTCCTGATTTTCAAGAAGGGCGTCCTTGGAAACTAAAGGCCTGTCAGATTCACTACAGTGACTGGTAAAATTATGGAGAAGGTTATTCTGGACTTATTGAAAGACACCTGGAGGGTAGCACAGCCAGCACAGGTTCATGAGGTGAGAGTCCTGCTTCACAACTTAATTTCCTTTCATGACAAGATTACCCACCTAGCTCGGTAGATGTGATATTTTTAGACTTCAGTAAGGATTTTGATACCATCTCTCACAGTAATCTATCCAAATTCTGCAGCTGGGGTGGGGCAATCTTGGATGTACGGATAGACTGAGGAATGAGATGCTGGAAAGCAACACCACAGAAACAGACCTGGGGGTCCTGGTCAGTGGCAAGTTGAATGTGAGTCAGCAGTGCCCTGGCAGCCAGGAGGGCCAGCCCTGTCCTGAGGGACATCAGGCACAGCATGGCCAGCCAGGCCAGGGAGGGGATTGTCCTGCTCTTCTCTGCAGTGCAGAGGCCTCACCTTGAGTGCTGAGGGCAGTTTGGGGCACCACAATATAAGAAACATGGTTAATTGTTAGAGAGTGTCCAAAGCAGATCAATAAAGATGGTGAAGGGCCTTGATGGGAAGCTGTGTGAGGAGTCCCTTGGTCTGTTTAGCCTGGAGGAGACTGAGGGAAACCTCATTGCAGTTACAGTTTCCCTGTGAGGGGAGGAAGAGGAGCAGGCACTGATCTCTGCTCTGTGGTAACAGTGCATGAAGCTGTGTCAGGGGAGATTCAAGTTAAGTATTAGGGAAAGATTCTTCTTCCCAGAGGGTGGCTGGGCACTGGAACAGGCTCCCCAGGGAAGTGGTCAGAGCACCAAGGCTGGCAATTCAAGAAGCTTTCAGACAATGCTCTCAGGCACATGATGTGATTCTCAGGGTGGTCCCTGTGCAGGACCAGGAATTAGACTCAATAATCTTTGTGGGTCCTTTCCAACTCAGTGTATCCTGTGATACTATGGATTACTAGTTGGATATGATGCTGTCATGAATAAGGTAAGTGCTATGTAGGAGAAACTAAAATTGAGCGTCCTTGTGGTAGAGGCATGTTAATATTATGCTATTGCCTAACTTTACATTGTAAAGAAGAAATCCTGAGAAACAATACTAGAAGTTAGAGATTTAGAAAAAAAGACTGTTTTGACAAAAGGTTGAAGGTTTACCTTCCCTTCAGCAAATTTGATAGAATACTCTTTATTGTATTTTCTTGAGTAAATATTAAGTGATTAGTTGTTCTCCCTTAGTACATATATAGCGGAAAAAAACAAACACAAAGTCAAAACAGAAAGAAAAAATGATGGAGTGAAGTGAGTGAAGAACTGAAGTGATGAAGTCTTCAGGCATATCAAGTCCCCCTTTTGTTACTTCTGTGGGTGTTGTTAAGAGCACTTGAAAGAGACTTCAGTGAGGAGTGACTGTGGATGGTGCTTCTCAAGGTCTTTGTATCAGTGAACTGACAGCATTTCTTGCTGACTACCTGCATCCATATTCAAGCTGTTTGTTTTAATTCCAAGGACAATTTACTGTGTTCCTTCCCATCCCTAGAGTTACAACACTGATCTTGCACAGGAATGTAGGCTATTTGAGACAGACCTGCCCAATACTGTATTAATCTTTTTCACACTTGTCTTGAACTACACGGCTCATACTGCTCTGTCCTCGATTTTGTTAGACAGTGCAGGTTGTATTTTTGTAAAACTTATGTATTTCACTTAAGTATTTATGTAAATGTATTCATATGTATGTGTGTGCATACATATACATACACATACTTTCTACTTCAAAATACTTTGATCCTGTAGGAAGCAGATTTAGATTTTTTTTCTTTAAATTGCCACTAAGAATGTGGCTGCAGTTTATTTAAAGTCAGGGAAGAATATGGTACAGCATCGCTTTGAGTAGGCAGACCTGTTGCTTCTAGGTAAAAATCTCTGTGAAACAGCCTTGCTCTAACATTACTGTTGTTTAAATTAACATTTGTTCTGAGCTCCAAAGGGATGCCTGCTGCTGTTCCAGTGGATGGTGTGGTTACTGTGCAGGCATGTGTGCAGTAAATCTCAGCTGGTGCCAGCTCTGGGAGGCTCCAGTAGCCAGTGCTGCACAGACCAGTTGCTGGGAAACCTTCCTGCTCCTGCTACAATTAGAGTGGAGACAACTGGTCTGCATTGTGCTTCATCCTGTAATCTGTGCTGCAGGGAACAGCAGTAAAATTGGTGTACTTAAATCATTTTTGAAGGGGTATGTTCCAAGAAAAAGAAATGCTGTAGGTGGGCCCAGCTGTGCAGGTTTTCTTGGAGCTGATAGAGGACTTAGGGAGGAGACTCCCTTGCTGCTAGTTTAGTTCCACTGCTGCCTTCTATGATGGAAAACTCCGAGGACTGAATAGTTTAATTAAAGGTACTGTGACATGATTATTAGGTGATACCTGCCACAAGTAAAGCATCTCATTTAAAAAGGACTCATGTGCTTTAAAGCTTGAACTCCAACTGATAAATCAAAGAATTCAAAAACTCTACAGGTTTTACTTTTTTTGGTGAGTATAAAAGGGGATCAGGGTTGAAAAAAACCATAAAGAGCAAGGTGCAGTCAGGTTCACAAAGAAGAGGGGGGAAATAGTGTGTCTGAATAGCCCAGTTTTGGCCTCTCTGCCAGCTGATGTTCCGCAGGCTCTTGTGAGCAGAGTAGAATGTGGATTTGCCAAGGACACATGCTGTCTATTTATGGCCTGCTGCTGCTATACAAACACCTCTTTATTCCCTACTCAGGAAAATGATTTTGGCAATAATTATAGCCAAGGGCTGTGTTTGTACTGATGGATTGATTAATGGTTCTTTGATATTACATGGGCTGTGGTAGTGCTCCATGAATACGAACTTTCTATTGACACCATGTGCTTGTTAGGATAAAGGTTCAATCCACTTTGTGGGCACCTCCAGTAAAGTATGTATAAGTTTGCTTTCTGTTACTTTGAGAAAAGCATAGTCCATGCTCCCCAAAAGTGCTCTCTTGCAGTCAGCATTTTATACTAAGTAGTATTTACTTTTCTTTTTTCCAAATAAGAAACAAAATAAACACTTCTACTTTTTTAAGACTGTAATGATTTCAAACTTTACAGACATGGGAAAGGAATGTGTAGTGCAAGAATACATAAGATCTGATTTGCATCAGTGTTATGTGTGAGTTGCTAGTCCAAAATCTGACTGATGTGTCTGCACTGCTCTTGCTAATATCTTATAAAGGCTTTTTAGTCAGAAAGAAAAGAGAAAAAAGGAGAGGGGGGAAGAAAAAGCGAAGGAAAGAAGCATGGAGCTTATGATTATCATGGTAGCAGTGCTTTGCTTTCTTGATGACTTTATGGTCATATGCTTTCGCTGTGAGCAGCAAACCAGCCAGGACTTCATGCATCTACATCAAAGTACACTTTCATCAGAAACAGGGCTGGAGAAGAGCAGGAGCATCTGGTGCTTCTTTTCTTCCACTTCCAAACAGAAAAAGGCCAGGAGCCTACACCTGCGTTGCTTTGACACTGGGCATCTCTATGTGAGTTAGCTGTGTTTTCTGCATCTCCGACTTAGAGTGGGTTGGAAGGGAGCTGCAGACAGAAATCACTCTGCAGTACAGGTCATGTGCAAGGAGTGTGCCAGTGGTGCTGAAAGACGCTGCTGGAACTGCCTCAGTCTGGCAGCTGCTTTATTACTCCAATAAATTCCAGCTGAGCTTCAGACCAGTAGCTCAGATGTCTAATAAAAATGTCTTTCAGTAGGAAATGTTCGAAGGGACGAAATGCTATATGTGTTATAAGCAGTGATTCCTACCGACCTTTTACTGCTTATTCTAGGGGGGCCCAGTCTCTGCTGTTAGGGGTCGATGCATCAGTTCCATGCAAATATTAATGAAAGTTAATTGCCTTGTTAAGTTCCTGCAAATGTGGTGCTTCCTTCCAAACTATGAAGAGCTCAATGGCAAATACTTGACTTGATGTGACAGTTTTTTTGATGCAAGTAAATCCTTTCATACAAAAGAAGTGTTCTGATAAATAGTTCTTTCTTTTGACTGTTAATTTTCTGCATAGTTGGAGATTTAATACAAATGGGTTATTCAGATGAGGTCTGAATCATGGCAGAGTAATGGCTTTTGCAAATAAAAACAGGTCCATAAAGTTGGCATTGTTACTTATCTTTAACCAGGACTTGTTTCTGGCTGGGTGTTTGCATGCTACTTGGTGACCAGGAAAGGACTTAGTTGAATTGCTTCCTGTTCCTTTTAAATTGAAAACCTCTTGCTATTTCCAGTATGTGTGTACAAAAGTCTTCTGCCATGTAGCTTTTCTGTGGCAGTACAGTTTTATATGGTGTGTGGCTATACAAAAAGATTGAAAAACTGTATAAAGTGCATGAAGTCTGCAGTGCAGGATCAGCCAGTAGCCCAAAGAAAGAGTTTGTATCATGCTCTTTTTACA
Source organism: Brachypodius melanocephalos (assembly GCA_013398615.1). Taxonomy (NCBI): domain Eukaryota; kingdom Metazoa; phylum Chordata; class Aves; order Passeriformes; family Pycnonotidae; genus Brachypodius; species Brachypodius melanocephalos. The sequence continues at coordinate 9,356,744 of VZSR01003371.1, read as the reverse complement.
CCTTCATGTGGATATATGATGAACAAATGTGTGGGTTTTTCATCCCAGACCTATACTTTTTGTTAATTTATTTTTATAATTCTAACTTAGCTTTTTGGAGAACAGAATTGTAAAATGTTTCCACTTGTTTTAAGAAGATTGTAATGAGATGTAAAAATAGGAAAACCAGTAAAATCCTAAGGATCATAAACCTGCAATTCATTTGTCATCTGAGTTTGTGCAAATGTTAGTTTCATCGAGATATTAATAAAATTGATATCTTTTCTCTTTTTTCTAAAGTGTGGTGATTTGCACAGAAGCCATATACTTAATGATGCATCATTCAAATAAATTTTTATATAGTAAAAAGCAGATAATGCAGAAAACATTTGATTATTAGACTTTGCTGTGAAAATACATTGCTTCATATTCTATACCTGTGTGTGTGTGTGTATATGGTCCATTTTATCTTTTTAATGTGAATCCAGATTTCCCAAATAAAAAAATTGGAGGGGATAGAGGGTAGTTTTAAATACATGAAAAATACTGTTCAATTCAGCATACTTGAAAAGGAGGTTTTGTTAAAAGCTGTGGGAAGGTTTGATTGAAATTTGAGCCTTTGCTGACCTCTGCTGGGGAGAGAATTCTTTGCAGTTTTACAGAGATTTTTGTGAGGGGCATCTGTGGAAAAGTTACTTCATGAAAAGGCCACTATAACTCTTTCTCCTTATATACTGTAAAATGATTCCAGGAAACTTAATTCTCATTGCTTGCTGTTAGGCCATTGTTGGCGCCAATGCTCCCGCTCTGCTGTGCAGCAAGATGTTGGATAAAGGAGAGAGGAGGGAGCAACTTACTGTTTCTGGCTGCAAGGCTGTCAGCATTTTGGTGAAGGAAGAAATGTGCTCATGGTAGTTAATGAGAATAGACTTTTAGCGGCTGGAAGGAGGCTGTTGCTTCTGGTTCCCTTTCTCTTTGGGGATCACATCTGTACAGGCACACTGAGCCACTTATCACCACTATCTACACCTGCACACACCTGGACATCCTGCCTTGCCTATTTCTCTCAACTCAAGGGAGTTCAAGCTGATCCTTCCTCCAAAACCCATGGTATTATTACTTTGCCAGTCAATCAAGCCTGGAACACAAGAGCTAATTTTACTCATCTCCTTTATCTGAACCACAAAACTGCAGTTTGTCTTAAGGTTCATCTTTTTGAGTTTTTGCAACTAAAACTGCATCAGTTCTCAGCTCTGAAGTGATGATTGAATAGGCCTTTCATTATAGCTGTGGTAATTACATGCCTGTTCTAAAACCATGTATATTGTTTCTTCTGTTATGATGCAAAAAAATCAAACTTAGCGACCATGTCTTAATGATTGTACAATTTTATATTGTTGCATGGATTGGTATGCTGCAACTAAAAGAAGTACTTCTGAAATATAAAAAGAATAATTCAATTTCAAATATTTGAGAAGCCTCAAACTTACCGATGATTGGTGTGTATACATCTGTGAGTATCCCAGACTTCTTGTCCAGTAACGCTGAAAACTTTTTTCTGTCTTTCAGGATATTCACATTGTACAGCAAATCTTTGCCACTAGACTTGGCTTGTCGGGTCTGGGATGTGTTCTGCCGTGATGGAGAAGAATTCTTATTCCGTACAGCACTGGGAATATTAAAACTTTTTGAAGATATTTTGACCAAAATGGACTTCATTCACATAGCTCAGTTTTTAACAAAGCTACCAGAGGACTTGCCTTCGGAAGAATTCTTCACATCTATTGCTGCCATTCAGATGCAAAGTAGAAACAAAAAATGGGCTCAGGTAAAGAGGATGTCAATCTTTGGTAACTGATGATTTTACTGTACTCATGAAAATGGGGTTTGGCAACATCTGTAAGAATGTTTAATTAGAGCTAGTGTTTGATTTTATGGGTAGCTAGGACTGTGTAGCGCACTCCATGCTTTTAGCATACATGGAGATTAGTGGATTCCCTCAGCTTAATCTCCTCTGGGAAGGGAGAGCTCAGTCAACATTCAAAAGTGAAACATTGAGTGAAATTTATGGAGTTAAAAAGTCAGACAACTTTGAAAATGTATTAATTACAAAGGCTGCTGGCAACATTGCAACTTGATACTTAAAAGCAGAAATCCACTCTTTGGGAGAAGATGACAATTTGTCAGGACACACATCATACAGTCGTATTGATCTTGAAGATCTCTGCCTAATTTTGGGCTCTGCAGAAATGATTGTATCTCTGACTTCTTTATTGGAATTTAGCATGTGATTTCAGAAATTGTTTCATCACTGTAATTTCAGCTAAATACCAGTTTAAAGAAAAAAGATGTGTCATCTGAATGTGGAAATCATTAAGTGGCTGTAGCAGCCATTCATGTTGGAGAGTGAAAACTCCCTCTTTTTTTTTTCCTCCTTTGTTCAAAGCAGCAATACAGCCCCACTCTGTGGGTTGTTCTATAATAGAGCTCTGCCCATTTTATCCAATTCCATTTTTGCCGAGAAAGCGAAAGGTGGTGTTAAACGTAGTGGTTGGGGCAATTCAGCTGCAGCTGGGTGTTTCTGGTTCTTTCCTGGGGTAGCAGTGCTGTAGATGCTGGGGATTGCCAGCTTTCTCTTTGAGATGAGGAATTCTAACCTTCACAGCAGGAGTGGCTCCACAGGTTATTCAGTTGCTCACCATCCTTGAACATGTCATGTGTGCATGAGGATTGCATTCCAAATAAATTCCCAGCCTGCTGCTGCTTCCCTTGTGGGAAGGAGAGATAAGGGTACTATTCTGCCAAGTATCCCAAATAACAGGTTTCAGAAGTGTGCGTGGGGAGGGGGGGAGATGGAGTTTAAACATTTATTAAATCTGTTTATATCCACCATATCACAAGAACTTATGGGAGAGGTCTCTTGTCAATGGAGAGATTCTCTAAATTTAATTACATTTGATAGTTAAAATAGTATTGCTCAGACATAATTGGAAACTCTTTGGAAAAAAATTATCGAGTAATTCTTAAATGTAATGCTTTTCTTCTCTCTCATTTCTTGAAATGTCCAGATACTGGCTGCTCTGCAGAAAGATAACCGGGAAATGGAAAAAGGAAGTCCTTCACTCAAACGTTAATGTTGGATTTGCCTCCAGTGACTCCCAGGAAAAGAGCTAAAGTGACAAGAGTATTGATTACTGTTTGACATGTATGAGCCTGCAAATCAAAGTGTTAGTTCAGTTATATTTAGTAGTAGAATAGCCTTAAGGGGGAGAGAAGAAAAATGAGGAGGAGGAGTGAAAAAAAAAAGAAAGACTAAAGGAAATTCGGTATAAATCCCTTATAAATTAAACCTAGGCTTAGCCTTAAACTTTTAGTGGTATGAGCATATGCTGTGGAGAGCATTACACATTCTGTACTTCTGATGAGGGCAGTGAAACAAAATAATACCAAGGGTTTGTGGTTTTCTAAATTTTTTTTCTTGGATGTTTTAAAAGACTGGACATTCAGCAATGTTAGTTGCTTTGACAGCTATTCCTGTTTCATTCTTAGGCAGGATATATTTCCAATACCTGTAACAGTAGCTGGATCTGGATTTTAGATAACTGGTGCTGGAATTTTAAATGATCTAAGGACCATTTCTTTAGAAATGCTTCTGGTTTTATAGGCTGTGTGTCCCATTTACCAAAGAAATTGTGTAGACATAGAACTACATTCCTTTCTTTAATAAGAAAAAGTTAATTAGAAAGTAAGCTTGGAAGAGAAGTCAAACTAGCAGTGCAAAACTAGTTCTTCAAGATGCCTCGGAAATCTATTTTTTCCAATCTGGATGCATATGGAGGAAATACCACCCATCAGACTAGATTCCAAACTCACCAAGAGGGTTCTAGTATTAAGGTGGCATCATTTCCCAATTGTACTCTCTTTTACTCTCTTTCCTCTGTTTAAAGCCAGGCTCACATAGTACTAAATGTGCATGTTTCCATGTGTCCCTCTCCTGGGGCACTGCTGTTTTGGGACGTTCTTGCCTACCAGCTACTTACTCATGTGCCATGTATCCAGTCATGGAGATAAAACTGGACTTAGCAGATAAACTGAGAAATGGTTAAAAACAATTTTGGTGGCTACTTTAAACCCAGGTTTGCTCACTGGCAGAACTAAGGAGGAAGGGTGGTAGGGGAGCAGTTGATGTTCACCAGTGTTGCTGCTGAAAGGAAAACGTTTTGTGGAATCTCCTGCTGCTGCTGCCACAGTGGGAAAGTTATGTGGAGCTGATCCATAGAGTGACAAGTGAAAGAGGTTTATTGGGAACTGTGCTATCCACTATCAGGATAAGTACAAGCTGTCATTTCTGAGTGTTCTGTCTGACCTCTAATACATGAGAGCAAGTTCCAGCAGCAGCAAGCTGCCGTTACATAAATCCCTCACACGTCTTAGATCTTCTCTGATTCAGGTGAATGTTGAAGGGCAAATCATGAGTGCCTCTGATTTACAAGAATGTTTCTTGCATAGTGTATAGTGTAAAACCTATTTTATGCTAATGATGATCATTGAAAAGGGAAATGTAACTAAAGCAATATTTGTGTTAACTGTGAACAGGTGTTACTAAATCCTCCAGCTGTATGGTCAGCGGTTTCCCAGTGCTCTTCAGCTGGTTTATGCTGATTATTTTGGCATTGTCTGAATAAAAACAAGAAGAATAGTTGCACACTGCTCAACTCAGCATAAAGGACTGTGGGACATAATCAAACCACTGTCCTCTGGTACAGACATTATTTCTATGAGGGATAATTTGATTGATTGTAATATTAAGAGTTAGAACAAGATTCTGTGGTGAGACTTTGAAAGATGTGTAATGCAAATGCAGCCTGCAAGTCTGATACCTCATTGACCTCTTCTCCTGTCCACTTTGTGAAGCTGATGTAATGGATGTGTTTTTTTGTTGGTCATCTTAATTCCTCCACAAAACATCACCTAGGTTGTCACTTACTGAAAATAGATGTTAAGATGTGATAGAAAACATGTTAATTCACTCAGAATTTGTCCTCCAATGACTGGTACTTGTATGCTCCATTGCTTTGAAGTGCAATAGAAAGCAGGAAGGTCAGTAAGTGGTTTTTAATATTACTTTTTCTATTACTACAACAAATATGCCTTTCCATGAAGAATACGAGAGGCCTACCATCTGAAACATTTGCACTATGCTTTTAAACGGTTTATTGAACACAGACATCACTTTTTCCTCAATACACATGTTTAGGTGGTACTGTAACTGGCTTTGTGATTTAAGTCTTCATTGGAACTACATTTGTATTTTCTTTTAAAGCAAGTCTACAAGTGTGGCTCATTTGTCTGGTTAAAAATGCATTTTTTAGCTACTAGGTATCTTGGCGGCTATCAACAGCCTGTTCTTTTTCCCTTCTCAATAAGATGTTGAATGTAACAGTGACAGTGGGCATAGTTGTGGGGAAAAGGCCTGCTGCAACACTTGTGCACTGTTTGTTACTTGCAAATGTAATTACTTTGTTTTGTGATTTGATCTGTTCTTAGAAGTTGTATATATTTTCTAAATGATTTCTTTGTGTATATAAGGTATGTTCTTTAATGAAGAAACAGCAATGCAATAAGGAGCTTTGCACAGTTTGTTTTCAAACAAAATACATGTGAAAAAAATTCACCTGCCTAAACATGCAATTATTTCAACTTCTCAATAACTTGATTTGAAGGTAATGCTTGAATTTTGATAAAAACAGAGCTGAGTAGTAATGGCATAGAATTTCTTGCCACTGAGCTTTTCAAGTTTCTTGCAGTATACCAAATCTCTTAATTAGCTAATAGAGAAATCTTCTTTAAGAAATTCAGGGAATTGCATAAAAAATTAGACTATTTTATTGTTCAGGTACTTCAAAGTATCTGCAACAAGATGCATGAAATTTTCTTTCATGAAGCAAATGTCCCCATCAAGCAAACTTTCTTTTCTTCATGGGTTTAAAGAAAAACTGCTGCAATCCATGAAAAGTACCACTGTACATGCAGCAGATCGGAGAAATCAGAAAACTCCAACCAGCTTTGAGATTCTTTACAATCTGCACTTTATAATAAAGCAGTTTTGCAACTTCAATCTGCAGTCAATCATTGACGTTATTTCATTTAGTAGACAATTTCATTTGGAAAAAAAGGTTCCTTGTAATGACCTATTCTTGAATGTTTTAAAACAAGAATGATATATAGAGAAGTGTTGGTACATTTCCTGTACATCATGTTTAAATTCGTTTATGTAGTTACCACATTTGTTTAGGTATGTGTATCAAACTGGAACTTTTTTCAACTGTAAATATATGGTTTTGTTAAATAAAATAATGTAAAGTTATCCTAATCAAATGTTGTCAGGGTAGTTCAGATATTAAAATTCCAGTACTAGTCTTTTTCTTCACAGGTGGCTTTAGGAGATTTTGTCTGTTCAAAGAAAGGACTTTAGGGCATTTGTGTATTGAAGACAGAGGACTTTTTGCTGATGCTTTGCAAGTTCTCATGTTAAAATACCTGTTAAATTCCCTGAGACATTTAGAAGATCTGATACTTACTGTGCTTGTGGTTTTATCCCTTTTCATATGTCTTTCTCTGAACTAGGCCTGAGATAGTTATTATGAAAAACAATTGTAAATACATCTTTGTGACATGCACAGAATTCAGGAATGCTTAAATACCTTATCCTGGCTTTGTTTGAAAAGAAGAAATCTTAGTTTATTGCAGGTTTCATAATCACAAAGCATTTTTATGCTCAAGTTAAGGCAGTATTGTTTTACTTCTGACATAGGCATAACATAACACTTCAAGTGGAGAAGCTTCCTGTTGATAAAGTGTAAAGAGGTTGAAGGACTTAAGTAAAAGAGGGGAGAGAAGGCAGTACCTGGGCACGTGTGGAACGCAGGCACAGCCTTGGCTGCCGTGGTTCTGGTTTATCCAGCGAGCAGCTGAACCTCTCCCTTTTGCAGAAGTGTCTTCTGATGGGCAGAATTAGAATGTGAAATCAGATTTGTTCTCTCTAACACCGATTTGATACTGAAAGATTTATACTGTATCTGTTACAGGAGTTGCACACATTAGTTCAAAACTAGATTTACTTTTCTTTACTTTTTCCCCAAATAATAATTCCAAGTTTCTTTAGCCATGCGCAGCAAGGAAGGAGGAATTTTCTTTCTGGCTTTTTATCTGAATTCCTCTACAAGTAGGGGTCAGCTCAGCACAGTGACATTTCTGTGTTTCCAGCTGCTGACTCAGCAGCTCTACAGTAGCCACTTTTTCCTCAAAGTCCTGAGGTGGTGTCTCAGTTCCGAGCACCCCACGTTTTTGCTGCAGGTCCAGGCTGTTTCTCCACGGGCTGCCTCTGGCCGGCTTTGTTTCGGTCAGGATATCGCTCTCCTCTGACACGTTTCGACGCCCATCAGCTCAGCCTTAATGCCTTGGCTTTCAGCTTGCATTAACTCCAGTTTTTCCATTAAGTAGCTGAGAATATGGACTGCGTTCGATACCTTCTTTTCGAGCTTCAGGATTTCATCTCACTCGAGCTCTTTTCTTCACGTGCCCACGGTCCATAGAGCGTTAACCAGCTTTCTCCGAGCAGTCAGCGTGGTTCCAATTGTTTGGATTTCACGCCTCATCCTGATGTTTTCTGCGTGGGCCAGGAGGAGTAGAACTAAAAGAATCGCGCTATTTCTTTAATCCCCACCTGCTCGGGGCAGAGGTGCTTCCGTTTGGAATGTCAGGGCAATGACAAGGCTGCTCCCACGGCGATGCGCGGCCCCGCCCCGCTTC